>VCKU01000091.1:17460000-17833963 GCA_005876895.1 Drosophila azteca
AATAGCATTGCTACATACATTTTTTTCTAAATTTTTGCACTTGCTTGCCCTGCTGAACCCTCTCCCAAAGCTCGCTCTTCTCTTCGTTGTGTATGTTCGACGCTATCTATGTTTGCCGAGCGAAGCAAAGCTGCGCTCAGCGTTCGGAGCGGCAAGGCAGTCAATGAGAAGGGCAAGCAAGCGCCAATCGCCATTTGGTCATCAAAGCATCAAAAATCATTATCCCATCCAATGATATATATTTTTTAACTGTTTACATCATTTTACAACCAGCCTGAAAAATGATATTTTTGGTGTTCTTTAAGGGGTAGAAAATATAAGTATTATAAGACTCCTATCAGTTTTTCATCGCATGTTTTTACGGCTATCTTTCCTTCGTTTATTGTCGCCAAAGCGCAATCAGCAAAGGCGAAAAATACTCCTTGTACTTATTTTACACACAGAATGAGCTTTCCCAACAGACTGGATACCAACCGAAGCTAATGTCTGCCAGTTTTCTATTTCCTGGGGAAAAATTCTTGTTAGATTACTGTGCCGGAAAGAGATAGTTTCCTGGCACTGTCTAACAACGATAGCAATCAGCGTGCGAAAGCATACAAATACATATTTATGCACATATAACATTCCCCCCTTTTGAACTTTGCTCCCTCCACATACAATAATCTGGTGACACACTTCCAACTATCTTCCAATTACCAGGCACTTTTATTTTGGTATAAATGATGAACTTGCCCTCGACTTTCATTGTTGTCTAGTGATATGTATCTATATATGTACATATGTATGTATGTACACACGTATGAAGGCAGAGTTGATAAAAATAAGAATGCTTACGAGTGCACAAATATTGACAGAAATAATTGATTACAAGCGTAAACAGAAGCGCCGTTTGATATTACTGAACTGATTTTAATGTACTGATACGGGTAGTACCAATATTTGTTCTTCAAAACATTCTAAGCAAATGCCTCGGCTAACGATCAGGGGCGGAATGGGGGACTCCTCAAACGATAAGGCAATAAGAGGCATGTACCTTCAGTCCACACCTGTGCGGGCCTATGGCAATGGGTGTCCAACTGTAACCCCTGCTAATATCTGGGCTTTAACTAGCCACCAAATTACGTGTACAAAGGCGTGGTCTAAATGTATGTTTGTATTATAAATATTTGGGAGACACCAACAAAGGCTGCCGATAAGAATCGATGTCTGGGTTTGACTTCAGTTTTTCCATAACTGTGCTACCATCTGCACAACATTATTCGACGAGGGTGCTGTAATCACGTACTTAACCTAATATAATGAGTGATCAAGAACAATCTCTAAGTTAAATGAGATATAAAGGCAAAGCTGCATCCAGAAATATATTTAGGAAAGTGTGCAAAAACGATATTTGACGATAGAGTGACAAAATTAATGGTGGAACGTAATAGTGAAATTGAATACCAAAGAATGCCTTCGGTTACTTTCAGGTAAAGATATTCCATAATAATAGTGATAAAATATACTAAGTAATGTGCATTCTACCCATAATAAAAAATCAAATGAAGTGAATAAATAATGTGTTTTAATGGTTGACTTCAACAGCATTTAATTTTTTCTATAATAACAAGACAGAATTTCCTCTAATTAAACTATAATTTTAATATTTTTTATAATATGTCGCCTTATTAATCGTCTGGCATGAACATAGAATTTATCGCTTTAAGTTGTAAGTCGCCTATACCTGTTTCCCTTTCCAATTTCGATAGTTGGATGGATTGTCCGTGTTACTATTGCTAATAACTTTCACTATTCATGTCCGTTAAATCATTCCATGAGTCACTTATGTACATACGAGTAGTTTTCCCTTGCAATAACCACAAACGTAATTTGAACAAGCCAAAGCAATTTGCTTTATGACGTCACATAAGCGGATCTTTTGCCAATTAGCGTTCTCTTCGCAATGATTAAAAGAGTACTCCATTGACACATGCAGAAAGGCAAATATTTGTACCTCCTGGGATCTGCAAACAGAATTGACCCAGTAAACAGATAATTGTAAAGAACGCTAGTCCAGAGAGCCGCCACTTCTGTGGAGTATCAGATATCATGCATATTACACTTGTTTACGGCACTCTTTACATGTTAATTAAGAGTATTCACAAGTGGCTGTAATGACGTAAAGGTGTCGCTGTCGGATCTGTATGGAAACAGCTACGATGCGAAAATACAAATACGGCGTGAAACTGAACATAAGATTTATGTACACACGAGACTTGTATATATTTCATATGCTACATACATATGTATGTATGTACATGTGCCTCAAGACCGGCTGATGATGTGCAAATAGGCTAATAAATTAAGCCAATAATATGGGTGCAATAGATTTATATACACATGCACAATATCGTAGTCGTACTGGTAAAAATAGCAAGCTAATGACAACGCTAATCAGTTGCTCAAATATCGTCTCGCCGATAGCCTCTCTGGCAATTGAAATAACTGCTTCAAACGACTGGGAGTCAGTCTCCGAAGTGTTACGGGTCCGCTTGGCTGTGAAAAAGCATCTCAGTAGTCGCCAAAATTCGCAGTCTAGTTCGGATACTAAACGGTTTAAATAGCGCCTGATCTTCTGACCCCTCTGTGATCTGATTTCGCGAGTGTTTGTGTTTGTGCTTGTGTCGATCCAACAGAACTGCGCAGTGGCTGAGATATGTCATTATCCAATTTAAAATCGAACGCCATGTACGATGAGCCCATTAATCTGTGGAAAACAAAGCAACGCGTTCACTATCACGCTGATGTTGTGGCCAAGAAAAAGAAGTGCGTTTCGGCTAACACTACATATTTACTCCTAGAAACAACTGTAGTGGCACATATATATGTATGTACATACACACTTTAGATGGGAAGTTCTCGTTCACTGATATCATTGTGCATTTTCGTTATCACATTGTCATTGTGATGGTCGAATGATCTATTTGAGCTACGGTTCTGGGTGATTGCAGCGATTAGATAACATTGCCATGCAAACACATCTTATTCATCTATAGTGAAAACGAATCTATTTTCATGGGGTATCCCTCTTTGCAGCTCAAAAACATACCAAATCCAAAACCAATATAAAATCCATTTATATATTGTAAAATACTCTCCCTAACTTTATGGAACTATTTCTAAAATCAATCCGAAAAAGGTTAATGTACAGCCATTGTGCCATAAGCTCTTCCGTGTCTTTTATTTCCAAACACAAAGACTGGGCTATGAATGCAGACACTGATAGTGTGAAACGTGATCACTTGATATTTATGTAAACAGTAACCAAACTAGTGGATCGCTTATCTAGCTTCTGATTGATGAGACAACTGCTCAGCCGTCCCGGGCTTTATCAGCCAAACTAGAGACATAGGAGGAAACACGCGCTGCTTGGCGCACCACCCACAGCGATAATATCACAATTTGTGGACAGAAATCGATCAAAAAGCAATCAGAGGTGGGAACCCATCAAAGTCTTGGCTTTCTTCAAGGTCGGGCCAACGACATCAAATCGTTGACCATAGTCAAATGTCCGTGGTAGAATCAGTTGGCCGGGGAACATTGAACTTGTCGCAGCTTTTCGCGAGTATTTCAGATCATATTCAGATGTATGTGTGCCACTGCAGGATTTCTCGCTCCTGAATCGCTTCCTAACTAGTTTTTAAATCTTGCGACAGCCACCAGATACCCACCGATGTCTGCGAATATATATCTATAAGTGCGCCCAAGAAATCGGCTTCCTTTTCACGTCTACCGCCAAACTCGTTGCCGTCTTCGGTGCCGAGCACACCGCCGCACTCTGTAGCTGCCACCTCGAACCAAGTCGTCCGCTACGCCCGAACCTCCTGCGACCATTGTGGTCATCACAGCATACCCGTCATGTCCCCCCATCCGATCTCGCCGCTGGCGAAGTCCCAGACCAATCTGGACGTGGTGGAGCACGCCAGTCAACGACAGGCCCTGCTCCCAATGCCCACCATTGGCTTCCACCGCGATGACTCGGCCTGTACTCTGCAAGTGTCGCGAAGACCATCGCTGCTGCTCCAGGAGATCCTCACGCAGCGACCACCTATGTTTGGACGCAAAGATGGCAATGGATTCCTCTCACCGCGTGGTGCCAAAGGGTACAAATGTGTTCCACCTTATGAAAATTCCTTCTACAGCAATCTTTGCTCTTTAAGATCGCCGATTATCAATTTATTGTGTCTTTCCAGAAATCTGCAAAGTACTGCCAGTGGAAGTACAGCGACAATTAATCTACAGAGCGGCACTGCGAGTGCCAGGAATGGATCTACAGCTTTCTTTGACAACGGAGCAAAAAGCTATCAGGCCAAGCAGCAGAAGGAAAAGAATCGACGCACGGGAAAGTAAGGACCTACTGAGATCGAGATCAATATCGATCGATAACTAACCAATTTTCTCCACAGCGATGCCATAAGTTCAGCGCTGTCGGCCACTTACTGCAAACTACTGGTTCTGCTGGGAGTATGCTTGCCCATCACGGAAGTTATTTCGGAACAGATACCCACCTATGTGTACCAGGGCTTCTACGTCTATCTCTACGTGGGCAGCATACTCTTTGTCGTCTTCCTGTACATCAGTGCCTTTCGAAATCGATCGCTCTTCAATGCTCTCAAAGACTTTCGTAAGCCCAATCATAGCTCTAGCTCGCACCAAGGATAAGTTTTCTCATGTCTCAATTATTTTCTCAGATGAGAAGAACAGCAATGTACACCTCAAACACAAAGTCACTCACTTTGGGAGCTTTTATCTACGAGTTGGAGCCATTGCCTTCGCTATTGGCACAATGGTCTACTCTGGCCTGGAGTTTGGCCAGTTCTTTGAGCTAAATGGTCATCCGGGCTGCCGTGATGTGTTTGTGGCCATCACTCCCATCTGTCGCATGGTTCTGTGCATCGCTCAGGTGCAGTTCATCTTCCTGAACACAACCTACATGGATATGGCTCGTCACAAAGTGACCTCCCGGTTTGGACTAATGCACATGGTGGCCACAAATCTCTGCGAGTGGCTGTACGTCCTGGTTGAGGAAACCAAGCATGAGATCTTTCATATTAGCCAGCATGATGTGGATCCAGACCATGATCCAATAATGCACAATGGGACCCATGGCCTACCCAATTGGTCGGCCTTGAATGAATCACTGCACCACCACAATTCTCATTTGACTGTAAAGGATCCATTCAATCATACTATTTTGGCCAATGTGAGCTCCATAATAGCCAACGTCACAGTGACTCCATCGCCAACAGCTGCGGCCTTCACTGGTTGCTCCCGCACCACGATCATGGGCGCATTGGTGCAACAGTTGTCTCCGTTTTTGTTTCCCTGCACCATCGAGTACTCGTTGATCTGCGCTGTGATCCTCTACGAGATGTGGAAAACTGTCAAATCCATACCGGATATCGACAAGACGCGCAAAAACTCAGTCAAGCCTGTGGCCCAGAAACCGGCGCATCACTTCTCCGTCGATTGCTCGCAGTCGCACAAGGGTCTCTTCTTCGGCATACTGATCATTGTGATGACAATTATCTCCATGATCATGTACTTTGTGCTGTACACTCAGCCTGGCTATGAACTGGTTGCCACTCAGGAGGTTACTCTCTGGGAGACTTTTATGTACTTCATGTGCGCTGCGGCTGTGATTACGGGTAAGATGTGATACCTACTTTAGGAAAGAGCGATACATCTTTATCTCCTTTATCTCTACATTTCAGGAATGTTCCTCATGCGCGATCTCAGATATATTAAGGATACCAGCGACGAGCACCACTCCATGGACTTGGACAATCTCCTGCTAATCGTGGCCCAAACGGGTGTTTACTTGTACGGATTGTTCAGCATATTGGGTAGCTATTTTGCCAAATGGGATACGGTACCCGATCGCGTTGAGGGCATCATCGCCGAGGTGTTCGGCGTGGTCCAGACCTCCCTGCAGACGATGTTCATCCTCCATGCCAGCCATCGGCGGTGCAAGGGCGCCAAGCAGGTTCGCCGCAAGCCTGGGCGAGAGATCATTACGTTTCTGCTGGTTGCCAATATTGCCATCTGGTTCGTAAACACCCTGATTAAGGGGCGTGCCGTGTTCCGAGAATCCCATTTGGAGTTCTTTGGCGTCTGGGGCTGGACGATCATTACCCATATATCCATGCCGCTGGCTATTTTCTATCGCTTCCATTCAACGATCTGCCTCTTCGAAGTTTGGAAAATCACCTACAAAGCCAAGGCTCATTAGTTTCGTATCCAACCTGTTGATTAGTTTCGATTAGCTTTCTCGTTTTAGTTAATTTAAAACCTTAGGTGTTTATTCCCTAATTTATGTTTAAGTGTGAATTAGTGAATCATTGTTCATGGTTAGCATAAATAAAGATTTAATTTATTCAACGATATAGATAATATATTTTTGACTGACGGTTGAATATATATAAATGGAACATCTAAGGCTTTTGTCAGCATTTTAATCTATTTTAATTTGCAAATGAATAATAAACGCAAAAAATGAATGTGTAAGTTTTCAAAAAAATCATAGCCAAGAAAGGGTATGTTTATGCTCCATAAAATCCATCACTTTCGAAAGATAAAAACTAAACCAAACTTAGGAAAATAGAGCTAAACTATTTCTATTTATTAGTCTGTCGGCTTTACGCGTGGGTTCTCCGTTCAATTTTTTAGTCAGCTCATTATTATGATGACGTAATGCCCCAGACTGCAAAGGTTGTTTTTTGAGTGGTAATGAAAGGAAATTCCTTTGAAGTGCCAGAATCACGTGGCCAAATAGCGTATGGACGTCCATCCATTGCTTCTGATAGTCCATAGTCGGCTTTTTTCAAGCGAACTTTTTGATGTCACTGCCATTTTCTGTTATCAATGACAAAATTGTGTAATTAAAAATCAAGAGTAAACAATTTTGAAGAAAAGTGACTTGTAATAATATAATACATACAACATGTATGCAAAATATAGTAACATTTTATCTTCACAAAGATGTGATCAAGTGAATAGCACGATGAACAAATATTTTAATTGTGACCTCTGATTCGGATTCAAGTATTCAAGTTTCTTGCATGGCTCTGTAAAATGCTATAGAAAAAAGTAAAGCCAACGAAATTGACGCAATCAATAAACACCCCAAGAAATGGCGGGCTCCAAAAATAAAATCAGTATTCGTGTATTTGCGCTATCGTGGCTGACGTAAATCTTATGCAGGAAAAGGTTGACGCAGACAATTGAGAAATCGTCGTTTCCGTTTCCTGTTGCTTTTGCTCTCTCCAAGGGGGATGTACATTGGGTAGAGCTGGCAGGGGAGTCAGGAAGCAACTGTCACGTGTGCATAAATTTGATATGCTCCACATACACTCGTATATATGAGGATGTATGTATGTTCAAGAAGGGCGTCTCTGTTTAAGGGGGAATTTCAAATAGAAACATTAGAGTAAATAAAAGGGTATTGAGCCATGAAGTTGATGAATCGGCGCATATAAATTATGCCCCTTTTCGTGGCAGCAGAAATTGTTATTCAGGTGGCACACCCAACGATAATAAACGGGCAATTTGGGGTTAACAAATCTAGTGATGTATGGCCTTATCACATCCATCCGATGAACACGTGAACTGCATAGTAATCAGGTAACGGAAAAACAATCACTTGACCTTGTTAGCTTTACGGAATTGTAATCCCTCTAAGAGATTGTTCTGCATAAGTTAAATGTTAACAGTTTTCTCTACTGGAGAGATTACCTAAATTTTATTTTGCCAACTAAATGCTTGCGTAAATAAAATAAAATTATGAAGTTCCACCGACATGAACGACAAAATATACATATACAATTCCCATCTTGTTGGTACCACCATCAGTCATGTGCGTCACACGTGGCGTATGCGTATTTAAGACGCACGCGGCGCACTAACAGCGGCCTAAAATGAGAAGTTCGTTCGACATGGTTTCCATGTTTGCAAGTTCTCATATCATTAAATCCGCAAACATATTTGTTCCACTAAATGTACCCTTAGAGCTTAAAAATGTAAGAGAAAATAAATAAATGTATATGTTTAAGTACGCCCTCTTAAGCTTTTACACAGTTCTGAATTAAATTCTCATTCAAGCTCCACTCCAATGCGATATTTCACCAAAGTAAAACGGAAAGTGCAAGTTGTAGAGTAATTGAGGTAATTACAAGTGAAAGAGTAAAAGAAAAACAGTAAATAGAAACCCAATTAGCACAGTGGAAAAAAAACCCAGACAAATACAAACCATGCAGCATTAAAACTCAGTTGACTCTCAAAATAAGTCAAGGAACTCCATTAAAATGGGTTTGTCAACTAACATTCTCGATTCCATAGATGGAGTTGGTAGAAGTTTTTATGGAGCCATCATCAAAGTGCGACTAGGCCAGATGTCAACTGCTGCACAGAGGAGAAAATTCGGAAAAACCAGAATGACTATAAGCTGTAAATATAAATGATGTTGTTCTTTGACGTTGGCCTTTTTTCAGGCATCTTCCAGCGTGACCGAAATGATTCGTGCAAGTGCTTCGAATGAAAGCGGAAATTAAAGGAAAAACACAAATGGCATAGTGGAAAAACCACTGACGAATGCTAATCCAGATGGGAAGCGGGTAAAGTGCGGACATCTTAAAGCATGACCACGAACAAATTAAGCAGCTTTCTTCCCAGCTTTAAAAGCAGAACACAACACCTACGTCAGCATTGTGAAATGGAAGGAATCAATCGGAATATTTGAATCTCAACCAGAAAGTAATTAGAAATTTAGAACATGCATTCGTAGATGCAACATGCAAATTGCATTAACATTCAAAAAAGTATTAATTTCTCATAGTTTCTAGGGACAAACTTTGCGGTTTATTGCTTACCCAAATGTCTTTACGCTTTCACTTTTACTTTTGCTGTGAACAGCACAAAAAAAAAACTGTTCAAGCTGCACCCAAAAGTAAATAGAAATTTATCACTTTACTCCCTCCACTCTCACTCGCTCTCCATTATATGTAGCACTGACACCGAAGACGGGCGAGCATCACGTAGACCGAAAGCATTTTTCCTGTCCAGAAAACAGAAAATAAAACAAAACGTGTTCCTGGTGGGAAATCTTTTATGGCTGCTGTCCTCCCCGTTCTTCTTCTTTGGCAAGCGAAACACGTAAACCACGCACATGGTTGGCCAAAGACATTAGAGCGACACAATTAACCTTTTTAAAGGAAAACGTCAACAGTTGGTGATCCCTGCTAGAGCATAGGAAATATATTGATGCAAATTCTTGATATATTTAAGGACAAAACGTTGGACAGAATAAAAAACCTTGAAAGAGAAATATAGAAGAAATCATTAATAAAGTGCTGACAATAAAGAATCAAAGGCTCAGCTATTTCTTAGTTTTTGTTTTTACATCTTAACTACATCATATAGTCTTTTATATTTACCTATTAAAAATAGCCAAATCGAGTTACTGTGTACATCTACACAGTGGTAGCAGAACCCTATAAGTCCGAAACAAAATATGAGAATTATACTGCAGCCTAAACAATATTATCATTGTGATAAAAGGCAGATAAGATTTAAGTTATCACCTAGTAGGAACCTATCATTATTATGTCCTACTTGCCACCATTAAAACTTTATGATGCATAAGATACGAGAACTCTCCAAATTGAATATCAAATCAAATTTGGCCAACTCTTGAATTTATTTTACCGACGAATACAATTTTTTAAAATTTTCCGCATTTGCACTATTTTTTATATCCACATTTTACGACAGATTATAGGGTTCTCCCCAAAAATCTATTCAAGTGCGATGCAAGAAATGCGCAAATCTGTCAATCATCGTAGCAGATTTTTATTTATTCCGTGCGACACATGGCGAATGAATGATTGAACAGCAAGTAGAGTACAGTCGAGTCTATGTAGTTACAATAAATTTAAACTGTGAGTTCCTCTCATATGTATGTTATATGTTCACAGTAAAACCACTCTAATAAAACGGAAGTTTCGTATTCATCGAAGGGATAATAAATAATGGTAAAATATACTTTGGCCACCAGCGAAAATCCAATCAATTTGGCACCTAAGGAAAGCTACAACATTTTTATGGCTCATGTGAAATCGTTTGAAAAATCGACAACCCAAACTTCACAAATACACAAAAATCAAGCGAAATAATTCATTTTTGTGACAGTTATTCGCGGGGATATTTTTAAAAAATATATGTAGCGAGAGAAATCGTAAAATATGTGTACCAAACACCAACAATTCTCATGCAGGATGCGGATAAAAATACACTTTTAGTTTAAGGTTAGTGTAGGACTATTTTTGTGCCTTTGTGACCCCATGGGAATATAGGAGCGAAATATAGAATGATGGACATTTGATGGAAGGGTCGCATCACGTACACAATGGATGGGCAAAAATTGAAATTTATCTAAGCCTTTTGCAGGTCAACAAATGTCACACTTTGGAGGATTTATTTGGTAAATGGGTAAATGATTTCGCTCACTGGGACGGAAAGTCAAAGGCTTTCATCGCAGATAACACAAATGTTTAAAGGATGAGTAAGCAAAGATCTGTACCTTGTGTATATTTACATAATAAAACTAAGCTATATCTACAGCTACTTCGAATCATTTCTCCGCTCGCACCTTAGCAGTCAAAAAACCCATACTTTATGTATGTTTTTTACTTAGAATAGATTGGTTTTGTGTTTATTTCCGTGATGTGTAAAGACTCTTGTTCTTTAAGTAAGAAAAGTGTGTTCATGTTTGAACAGTCGAGTGTGCGCATAATTCCACTTGCAACTGTTATCGATGATTGCATTCTTTTGAAAACTAGTTCCTCAAATAAATTTGAGCATCTGAACGAACATATAGTAAAACATATAACTAGATGAGAGGCCGCTACCACAAGCACACCATACCTATCAAATTCGGATTTCAAGCCAATTCAATTTAATTACCTATTCCATAGCTGTCGCATTTTCTAGCACATTTGGCGCTGCTGCAAGTAATTAACTTTCTTGTTTGCCCAAATGACTAACAAATTTCGGGAACCTTCTCGCCTAGTGCTGGTTTTGTGGCAGCCAACGAGGTGTGCTATCTATCCCTCCACTTCCCAGAGGTGCCATTAGGGCTTTTCCTCATCATACATACATATGTACATATGCCTGGTGTGGAGTTTGGATGCTCTGCGGCGTTGCCAGACAAAAAGCTGATAGAATTTAATATGAGCTGGATTATTGTTTGCCATTTTGAAAAGTTCTTGCTTTAAACTTAGTTAAAGGAAGAGGAGAGATGGAACTATCGTCTCATAAATATTTAAACATTATTCGAATCCAGAACATTTTTTAGTCAACCTACAATACCGTTAAATTATTTTTCTTACACATACATACATACGTTTATCTATATATCACTCAACTCAATCTTAAAGTCACTGAAAAGAAAGACTTGCTCCAAGAGACTACCATCGAAACAGATGAAAGTCGCAAAGAATTTAGCGAACAAAAAGGAAAGTAAGGATTCAGAAAATATCACGAGTATTCAGAAGTATGAAAAGATTCTGGAATACAAAAATAAGGCTTTTTCTGTGTATTAAAATCAGATGTAAATAATGATAAATATTATACATTTTGTAAGCATGTACATATGTATGGCTATGGCTATAGCTCCAAGGCTAGGCGGTGCCTTTTCACATTGTTTGAATGAAAACCACGAAATCCAGACAAACAGAGAGACCAGGGCTTCGCGTGGAAAGGACAAGTTTCGTACCAAGACCAACGATGCCTAGAAACCCACTAACCTTCATCACTGCAAAACAAATCAACACAACAACACAACAAATAACTGTAACCAATATACAACACATTATACACCTTCAATTAATTTAATTTACTGTTTTGCCACCGCTGCCTCTTGCTGTGATCTTACACCGTGTTTTGGTCACCTTCCTCTGGCCACTGGGCTTACCCGACTGCTACGCCTGCTACGATGGAAGGTTGTAATTGCGTCCGTGGTCTGGGGGTTGTCGCTTCACTGCCGATCGAAGTACACGGCCTGGGATGCGAGGCTCACCGACGCTGTAACAAGGCTTGCCCGTCTCGTCGTTTAGCAGAAGCTCCTCATCCGAGGAGGAACAAATAGAATCCTCGTCATTGCACGGAAGCTGCCGCTGCTCGACACTTCTCCGTAGATCTACGTATTCAAGATCGACCTTTTGTAGGGACTCTTCCCAGGAGCTGCGCTTGGCCAACTTAAAGGGAATACAAATTATCCCATTCGAATGGAAAAGTAGGCCCATATCCACGCCCAACTCCATCCCAAAGTGCACAGCGTCCTTGAGGGTGTCGAAGGAACGGATGTGGCACATCATGGCTTCATCCTTTAGGGCACATGCTTCTACTTCACAGCACAGGTTATCCAGAGAGGCGCCTACGAGTAAAAGCTGAATTGGCTGGAAATTCAAGAGCTGCCAAAGTTTTCTTTGAATCGAATGAAATGCCTATCTATCTAAGATCTAAGGAAAATGCCACTGCCACTGGCACAACTTAGATTTGCATTGGGAGAGAAAACTTTTGCGTAAAGGTAAATTTTCTCGGTTCAATTTGCTGCTTTCGAGTGGGAAATGCAATCGACAAGCATTTCGAAGGCGGGGAACGGGCATGGCAACTGCCTTTGTGCCAAGTCAAAAGGCAGCAATAAAATTACCTACGTCTCACAGGGACCATGGAAATCGAATCGAATTGCAGGAAAAGATGAAAATGGAATATACACATGCTATATACGAGTATGTAATCATGAATTCGAGTGCAGAAAAAACTCCTGATTAAAGATGTGTGCTTGTAGCACAGTTTGCACCGGAAAATATTTTGGTGGATGGCTATGTCCCTATTGGCCGACTCAGAGAGGTAAGTCCTGTCCACACGGGTGCGATGATGTGCCGGGATTCTCGTATTCTTCCAGGTAGCAGCTAATGTCTGTAATTTGAGAGCTGTAAAGTGCCACCCTCCGCTTACCTCACTTAATGAGTCGTCCAACGCATTTCTTTGGTCATTTCATATAGAATACAAAACGGTTTCTTCTGAAAAATCTCGGAGATAATGAATAGCTAGTATAGCTAGCTACTAGAGTAGCTAGTAGTAGAAACTAGTATTAGAAGAACATACTTAGAACAAAACTTCTTCATTGGCCACATTTTTTAGACAATTATTCATTTTCTTTCCCAAAATCCCCCTTCAGGAAAGTCTCTAGCTCTCAACAAGTTTCCCAGCCATTTATTAATATACAAATTCCTTAAATAATAACCAGTGGTGCAGATTAACGTAATCCATCTTCAGCTACTTATTACAAAAAAATTCTTCATTACTAAATATAACCCGATCGTCAGTTTTATTAAAAGTTTAACACCTAGTGGAAAAGCTCATTAGCTTAACAGTCATTTATTTGTAAACTAGGGGACCAGTAAAATTTCGGGCGACGACGACCGAAACTAATTGCATATAATTGATCTTTAAATACATATATCATCCAAGGGGATCAAAATCGAATTATGTTTTACCCGCATAAATTCCATTACCATTTCCTTTTGTAAAATTCCGTCGTTGGAAAGTGTTTAATACGATTTACTGCAATCAAATTATAGTTTCATGAATGTATATTATTCATGTAAAAATATTTCACCTTTTATTTATTAATGAAATAAGCTTTTACTTTAATATGTGTTTTCTTCCTCCCTCTTTGCATTCTAGTCAAAACAAAAACAACTTGCTTTACATTTTCCGAATAAATTAATGATATGAAATGTTTTTATTGTCCTCAAATGACATTCCGTGATTGGCAAAAAGAAATCAAAAAGATAGACGATTTGCTGCGGATTGAAATGAATTTGGTAAATTAAATCATAAAAATGCAAATTTGATCATTTCTTTAGACATGATAAGCTAACAAAATCTATTTGAAGGACCTTCGAATATTCTGTTCCCAATAAAATGAGGAACTCCATTTCGAAGTCGTAGTAAAAATGTTTGAGAAAATGTATAAACAATAAATAATGTGTACATTTGGATCTAGAGCTAATTAGCTAATGCATTCATCATCTTCCTCAGCTGAAAACAGGCTATGTCCTTTGCAAAGAGTCTTGAGAGGTTGGAAAAGTTTTCCTTGTTCTTATTTTTCTTTCCTACATTCTTCTTTGACAACAAACAAGAGACACTTGTGAGGCAGCTGATTGTGCATATTTTTTACAGAAATAGAAAAACTATTTTTTTTTAGTTTGTTGTAGTTTCCACTATTTTTCTGCTTCGATTGGACTCGTTCAACACAGTGATTTTTAGACGTACTCCGCAACTCCGTATTCCCCTCATGATTGAATCGTAATCCTTTGGCATAGTGTTTTCATTAGTCGGCTAACAACAGTGGACTGCAGAGACATGCAAATGTCTGACTCGATTGGCCGACCTCTTTGCCTTCGCAACAGACCAAACATTTACAAATTTTTTAGTCAATAGAATACAAAAGATTATTTACATTCTAGGCGATAGCAAATTTCTAGCAGTTCTCGTATAGAGTTTGAACAAGGCAGAGAGGAAGATGCGTGGCTGTCGCCATATCAAGGCAGCGGTAATTTCATTTTCCCTTTACACATAAACACACACACTGGCATATACAATTTCATTGGCTGCCACATAAGTGCGACATCCCGTCTCCCCACTTAGTTGCACTCTGAGGGCAATGAAAAGTTTCGCCTAGAAAATGTGGCCGGGCGCTTCAATGTCTCGCGGGAAGGCTGCTGCGTGTCTGTCAGAGTCATTACCAGCTGGGTTTCTCAGGGTCTCCATACCCGTAGACACATCAAACTAATGACGGATGGTGGGAGTGTGACACATTTGAGCAGGCAACACACTTGTGCACTTAGGCGGAGATAGTAACTTGCTCATAATTTTCCATTAAGAACTTGACGAAACAATGACTTAATTGTGGCCTAGCTGGCAAAAGTTGGTCTACTTATGAGGCAAAATTTAATTGTGTTGTGCGGATTTCTAAGAAGAAAGGATTTTTCACATGCATTTTTCTGTTTCGCGATTGTTTTCTTTCAATCATACAATTTCTATAATTAACACAAACATCACAACCCATCAATTTATTAAAGAGTTTAAGCAAAACTTCTTTTTCGTACTGTAACCAACTGAATATTAGATTAATTATTCCAACGCTGAATGCAACCTGGAAATGTATGATACAAGTAAGGGAAAACTTAAATCTTAGATAAAAAGTTCTGTCTTCAAAAAGTACTCACAAATGTTGGCCCATTGATTTCATGCCGGAAAGTATGCCACGTGCGGTTTCCTTTTTCGATTGTGTGAGCAGAATGAATATGCATGCACCCACTACAGCGCGCTGCAGCGTACAGCACAGCACTAGTTTACTGCCATTCACCTAGCAAAAGGAACGTCTAACAGGAACATTAAAGATGTATAACAACACGCAGAAATTATTTTAGACCCTCATAAATGATCCACAGGCCAACCTGATCTTAAATTTAGCCGCCCATATTTTCATATTAAACCTAAATTATAAATGGAATTTGCCTAAGAGATTATTACATATGGAAATAATGAAAATATACATGGAGAACCGATTAAAGCTGGTTCTTTAACCTTGTGTTTCCTTATCGTTCTTGAAGTAATTTCTTCCCTTTTCTAAATTTAATATGTTACATTTTTATTTACCGCCTATATTATGGCAGTTGCTATTACAGATGTTTATCCATAGTCAAATAGAAAAATTCGTTTAACTTTCACATTTTATAGACATCCATTAAAAGCGAATCCTACAAAGATAGGAACTTAGATCATCAGCTATTAAAAATCTGCTGTGATATATAGTTTGATAGGCATAAATTTGGCTTTAGAGTGCTAAAACTGAACAGCTTCGAGCTCAGTGAAATCTCACTTGCACATCCTGTAATAATGGTCTTGTAAGGGTGCGAAAAGTCAGAATTGTGTGTTGCCGCAGACATCCGCGGGTGTATGGGATTCGGCCATTTTTTACGGAGGCGACTGTGCTAATTGCATAGGTTGTACAACTGGGCATGTTGTCAGGGAGGCCATTGTAAATCTCTTATCGCAAGCCACCTGCATGCACATGCATGCTTACGTTCTGGTGAAAGCTTTCCAAGATCAAAGCTTGGGAACTTTCCTCTCCCACTCTATGCTCATGAGCTTTGCGCTCAACTTCTGCAAGTGAAGTTCTTGTCTCCACGTGCCAAGATCAAAGCTATCTCCAAGTTCAAAGCTCATGGGACTTGCACTCTGAGCTTGCATTTTATTCTTCTGCAAGCCACGGCCAAGTGAAGTATAGTTACAAGAACCTCACGAAATCTCATTTCGGCACACCACGTGTGGAAAATTTTCACCAGTTACATAACCTGGGAGAGGTTGGAAATCCGGATGGAAACTCAACGCTTTCAACCCAAGTAACTGATTCCCCACAACTGTGCGACTGCGCGTACACAGCGCCAAAACAACTTTTCTTGGATTGGAACATTTTAGTGACCCAGCAGTGCGTGTTGACCAGCGGTGCCGGTGGGCATTGATCATACAGGGAGTGTGTGAGGTTTGTGCCTGGATCAGTTGTGGGCAGCAGAACACACAATTGCACGCACGCACGGGCTACAACGCCGTCACCGGCCAACTCTTATCAGTTGCCCTTTGCACCTTCAGCGTCATAGCGTGAGTAGTATGGGCCAGGGTAGTTGGTGGGTGCGCTATCTAAGATGTCTTTGTTTGGATCATAGCCCCTCTCTAGATCGCCAAAACCTGACAAGGTCAGAATCAGAGGACGGGAAGACGCAAGAGTGCTACGTGAGGCAGTGAGTCACATAACCTCGAAGCTCCTGAAGACTCCCGGGCCACGTGTCTCGGTCTCGGACCATACCCCTCGGTTAAACTACTAAGAATACCACAGTCTGGTCGTCATCAGGATCTGAGTTAAGAGACGGCCAACACCAAGGGTCAGAATTGGCATTGGTCGACAAAACCTCGAAACACGGGCCGTTTCTCGTGACACCCATCCCGTGGCGTTACCTCATCACCCGGACCCACAGCCAAGGCTACTACAGTCTTCGTGGCTACCCTTGTATCGACATGAGTTTGAATATTATTTAGATTAGATATGCTTTAGCACCATACTTATGCTACTCTTAAACTCTCTTATAGTTTTGCGCTTGTTCTGTTGCATTATCCAAATTTAAATCTATCGCCATACAGTCATTTGAGTCATCAGGCCCGCTGACACCGATGGACTATTAATACAAAGAGGTCGTAAGTACGGCATAGCCGCCAAAATGCATGTGTAAGTGACGCAACAATAAGCTATAGCGCAAAACTGATAGAGCGAGAACGCCTTTTTGAAGCCTCGGAGACCGATCGTTATGCACACGGATTTTGTCAACCTATCCTGAGTTGCAACCGGTTGATTTTGCCGTAGCTTTATGATATTCAATTAAGTAATTCCGGTGCATGGCGATCGTGATGTGTGGCGTATCTATGAATTATTCCTAGTTTACTAAGTCAGTCAAGCTCATTATGTTATACAACTCTCATATTACCATTACATGTTTAAGCCATCGTTGTTAATTTTCTCCTAATGAATTATCTAACATAGTCAATGCATTACCTACTCTTGTTAGCTCCTAAAATTTCGATATCTTCCCCTGAATTATATTAATAGATTAACATGAACTAACTTCTTCTTCTTGGGGTAACCTCAAGTACTTCGCGCCGCAGCGATGTTTTGGGTAGGCTCGATTGAGTTCTACAGGTAGGGTGGGTACAGAAGGAGAACCCGAACACACCGGTTCTCCAACAGAATGGGGGTATGTCACATCTCAGTCCGTTCCCGTATTGTCTGGTAGTTCCCATTTCTCTGTCTACGATTTTAATATTGTAACGCCGGTGTCTAGGCCGCGCTGAATCCACGCCAATCTCCCTGAGCTAGGCCGTCCAGCTAGTAGACAGAGGGTGTAGGCCGAAACGACTCCGACCGTGTCGGTTACAGTCTTCAGATTAAACGAAAAATATGTATATGTGGGAATGGTATGGTAACGCCGCAGGGCCTGCCCTCCCGAAAGCAGCTGATCAAAAGACGACGAGTTGGCAAGCCTGTCATAAAACTAAAGGATAGTTTAGAGTAACAAGACGACGAATAAAGAAGTGAGCGACGACCAATTCATTCATTTAACCCTAAAATTAAGAATACTCTTAAAATCTGTTATTATTTCGAGCGGAATATTTAATATAAGCAACGGTCCCACATAGTATATGCTTTTTATTCGATTGAAAAATCGCGATCCATTCGCTTAGCAAGTGAGGCGGAGACTTGCTACAAAACTGAAGAAAATAGACCATGGATACATGGAGAACTTTTATATGCTTTATGCCACAGCCAAGAACAACAAATTTTTCTATTTACATGTAGACTCTCAAAGCAATGTGGAAAACAAAAAACCCAAATGGATTTTAAATCCAACCAATAAAACCGCAACAAAAGCGGGGCAAGGTGAAAGCAAACAAGTTGTTTGAGGAACGGATAAAATCAAACTGAAAATGGAAAAAATGCACAAATAAAACTGCCATTCAGCTCAATTGCACGGGGAAAAGGACTGCGAGGGTGCAAAGGAAAAAAAATAAGAAAGCGAAAGCTGAAAAAATAGAATCCTAAATTGACCATAAACCCAACACCCGAACCGTGGTGCCCCAGAAACGTAGATAAGCGCGGAAAAGGCAACACCAAATTGATATACGCTCCCCTTTTGAAACACCCTTTCAAAGATTATTGTATGAAGACTATGAGATGCCACTTGCCCCACAGAAAGGAATCATTTCTGATTCCTAGAGTGTGTACGAGTATATATTTCCGAACAGAATTTAAATCTTTATGTCAGCAACTATCTGCCAAAAACTTGGAGCAGAAGCTTCATTTTCGACGCAAAAATGGATTTGTGAGGGTGTCCAAAATGCCAGCAAAACAGTCACGTTTTTCCTTTTCCTTCTTTTCGTTTAGTCCCCATCTCCCTGCTCTGCTCAAGGACACGTCGTAATTTGCTAGGCGGAGCCGAGGGGTGGCAGCCAAATTGCCATCATAATAATTTTAAGTAGAACTGATAATCTTGACGGGCGAAAGTGTCCTTGAGTGGCAGCTCCACAAAAAGGTGGTCCGTCTGCTTTTGTATGTATTCCTGAATATCTTTTGTTTTTCCCCCACTTAAAGTTCCCCGAGATTCGTTTAACTCAAAAAAGAACCTACAAAACTCATCTCATTTGAGTTTGTACCTACTGCTGCTGTCGATTTACAAACAACAGCAGCCTCAACAGAAGTTCAGTTTATTATCAGTTTAATGCTAATCGATTTTGAGACTCTTGCAACAGCTGCTTCGGCAAAGGAAAGCTTGAAAGTGTTTTTTCCAAATATTCTTTTAAGGAGGGTAGACATTTTGATAAATAAAGCTTTTTTAAATCTTCGAATCTGTCTTTTAACTCAAGTTGGAAAATAGGATAAGTTCGAATACTTTTCTCACAGCTGTTTCCAAACGAGCTTCGCATACTTCCTCGGACCTCTTTTGTTCTGTCAAGTCTAACATGTAAATGATGTCCGAAATGTGTAACATATGCGAGTTGTGGTCAACTGGTGCTAGTTTTTGTTTGCATGACACAACTGATTATATTATTCAGATTAGCCGCAAAGTCTGCCGTCAGCTGGCCATCAGCCCCATTTCTTGGGTCCCAATCAAAAACTATCTCGCAATGTGCAAAATCCGCTTTAATGTTGAAGCCAACCTACACACATGATGGGGCGACCCAAATTGGGTAAATTTCAGTGAGCTTTCGGCTGTCAGTGCGAATGAAATTAGAGCAGATCAAAAGAGCAGCGCCATCAATTGCCAACCTGCCCGCCGCCCACTACTGGCGGTGTTGATTGCGAATCTTCCAGTGGGTCCGACTACGAACCCCGAAAAAAACTGACAAGAGGCAGCTCTAAGAATGGGAAATCCAGGAAAAATGCGAAGAAGCCAGCAAACACGCAGGGAGATTGGATACCATGCCTATTTACATTCGCTGGCAGTGGGCCGCCACCAGAACCAACGAAAAACGAGGTGCAAAATTTAAATATATATCGCATAAGATACACATATAGGTGAACAAACTTATCCGTTTTGAGAAAAGAAAGCGCAAACAAGCTATCAACTTTTCGCTAGCAGATACGGATATGGATCAGCTCCATTAAAGCCAACTGTTGCCGGCTTTATTCTGCGAAATGTGAGCGATTTATGTGTACACTGATTATATTTTATTGAAAGAGGTGGCAAAGGGGATCTATTTTCCAATGATTTTTATGCTGTTGCTACTCTATTTAACGCTGCCTACTGGCAATATTACTTAAAGCGATTTTTCAATTAAATATATGGGAATTTAAAACTCATTTTAAAAGCGATGTGTATCAAAAGACTCCTCAGAGAAACTGCTGGAAAAGGACAGGATGGAAGTCCAAAAATATATTTTTCATGAGTGTTTGCATTAATCTTAACAAATTGTTTCGCCCCTTTCCAGAATCACTACAGTTTTTTGGTGAAAAATTTGGCAGATCTGATCGATCTAAGAATAACGAATGTTGAGTCATTTCGAAGGTCGCCTCCACGGATATTCCTATTTATTTTGCACAAAGAAATCTGTATACTTTTATTGAGCTCAGGCAAAAGTGGTCCCGATGGGAATATAATAAAGACGACGTGAGTTCGCTTCAACGAGGCGTATGAGTAATTTATGTTAACCAATTGACTTGTTGACACGACCAAATGTGTATGTATATTCATTCAATCTAAAGACATATGGAGACAGACGACCCAAAGCACTCATGGTCCTAAGGCTCAAAGTAAAAGGAGACACAAATCCCCGGTAATCTGTAAAGTAATTGATATCTGATGGGAGGAGCATCTGGCTAGCATCTGGCTAGATGCCAAGTCTTCCCTACGTGCTGGCGGTCTAATCACAGTGCCACCGTCGAGTGCCGTCGAGCGGAGGAGGTATGTGATGAGCTCCTCGTGGCTCGGCGCGGTAGCTGAAATCCAGATGAAAGCCAACACCTGGTCGCCAGGTGACACCGCATCCACCCAAAGTAGCGCCCACACATGGGAGTCCAGACAACGAACGTGACACAGTCTTCTGACTGATGACCCAAAAGCCTCGCGGTCAGCGGGAGCTGACAGCCAAAAGAACAGACAAAGAAATGTCAGGAAAATGGTTTCCCAAACTGAATTTTACCCTAGCTCATGGTGGTAATTAGAAGATATGCAAGCCGGAACAAGAGCGTAATCTTGAGTAATTGAAATATATTCAAGAGTGTAATTATGGAATTACCTTATTGATTAGATGGTCTTCTGTACTAGTATTGCCCAAACAATTCTCACGTTCTCCGAGTGCCAGGCACAGCAATGTCCACATATACAGGAATAATCAAGTCTTGTCTTGTCATTTAGTAAATAACAAATTTTTAAAAATAATGTTTCAAGAATAACATTTTTTTGAAATTAATGACACTTCTGGTGTTAGCCAGCCAATTCTGCATCATTTTCACACACACGCGGCCATAAACCTGCGAATTCTATTGACCCAAATGCATTAGGCTGCATAAGCAACTGCTAATGCAAACATAATTCCAGTCATGGATGTGCACTAAGTACTCTCACACACACTCGCACGTCGCCTTGATTCACAGTATGCGACAACTCAGAAACACTTTTGGCCTTTGCCTTCCTACCATCACAACTTCTGCCTTTTTGGAGGACAATAAATGTCCACATTAAAGCAGCCGGCTGGCTGGTTGGTTGGGTGGCTGCCCCACAGTTTTATTATTTTATTATTTTGTTATTTTAGCTTGTTTGTCTTATTACCCAGCGATAACAAATTCATTTACGATAATTTCGTTGGGCTTGCAGCCTGCAGCCCAGTACCATTTGAAAGTCGGAATTTCCTTTGTCTGACTTCAGATCTGACCTCAGATCTTATGGGGCAGTCCTACAGCTCTGGTGGATACGAGTACTTGCATTGCAGCCATTCATGTCTTGTCTTTAATTTGTGGAGAAATTGGGAAATATTTTAAGTCTACAACAACGAAATTTAAGCTAAAATTTTCGTCAATTGTGTACAAATTATCCAAACATTTCGCTGCCTTGCACGTCGGTTGTCCTTAAAATTTCAGTCAATTTAATTTCCAGCATTTGTTTTACATACATTTTTATGTCGCAGCACGTGCCTGCCTGTCTGTCTGTCTGTCTTTTGTGTCTTGTGGTAGTCAGACAGACGAGGGTAAGAAACTAGGAAACCACCAAGGAGCGACCCTCTGACCGAATTCGGGGTTGTTGTTTGCGGCTTTTTAGTCATGTTTATTGGTAAAGAAATTAGGCGCGTGACATGACTGAAAACTTGAAACAGACTAACCAGCGAGTTATGCTATTAGGCAAAAGTCACACAAGTTCATCCGTCGATACGTATTTCTCCATCTGCATTTCTA
The DNA here is from genome assembly GCA_005876895.1 of Drosophila azteca. Taxonomy (NCBI): domain Eukaryota; kingdom Metazoa; phylum Arthropoda; class Insecta; order Diptera; family Drosophilidae; genus Drosophila; species Drosophila azteca. The sequence continues at coordinate 17,482,604 of VCKU01000091.1, forward strand.
TATATTGTAGTGGGCAGTTGTGACTCTAAAACCTACAACGAACTTTCCAAGAGTTATTGTCTGCTCTCTTCTGATTAGAAGCCCTAGGAAAGAGTAATTTTAAGCTCCGATCAAAGAGTATAAGTTTAAAGAGAGTTCGCGCAAAGCTATTAATAGCAAGCATGTGAAAGCTTTACTCAGTGGCATACTATTCCGTTAGATGTGGAACCTGAGCGTAAGCTTTCCCTGGGATCATACGATAATGCAGTTAGTAATAGAACTTATGTTTAAGCTTTGACTAGAGTCACGCCATTATCCCGTTGCTTGTGGAAGTTAAAGTTCCGACCGCCCAAGCAAGAGTCTATGCTAGGCGCCAAGAAAATTTCTGGTGGATCAAAGCCAAAAAGAAACTGCAACCAGACAGAAGTGTTCCTCCTCAAATTAAAAAGTGCATATAGTGAAAACAAGAATCTGACACGTGCAAAAGAGGTTAAACTTCTGGTGGTCGAAGCTAAGCCGCATCAAACAATTAAAGACAGCAAGGTACATAGATAACTCTCTTGGAAGTGAATTTAATAGTTAACAATTTGATGTCTTAGGATTGGGAAGCTAGCCACGTTTCATTCGGTGGATCAGGCTATACCCCGAAGACGGGAGCAACCAAGTCCATCGATCTCTGGGCCGCGCTGGGAGAGACCTCGGATCTCCCCAGAAGCCGCAATAGCATATTCCCAGCATCATTTAAAGCTGTAAAAAGAAACAACTAAACCGACACACGAACCGTTAATGAAGTGCTAAGTCCAGCCCACGGAATACGCATGTCGTAGCGCAAAGTGATGATCGAGTGAGGCCAATGGAATATCGTTTCCCTCTGAATTTGCCAGAAACCCATATGCCGCACTCGTCACCCTCATCGAGTTCGAGCTAAGCGCACAGCGAAAGCTCTCAACTATATATGTATGAGTTCATACATATGTCGTCTTCTTCGACATAGCCCCAGCGCTTCTCAAACTATGAGGCATACGAACGTTCCCGTGCAGGCCCGAATGGTAGTTTGAGAACCATCGGACATGGTAAACTGTATTTGTTTTCTCTATTCTGAGCGGACATATTTCTTCGATTTCGCCTCTATGATTATATTAGTTCTCTATTATCTAGATCCACGATGAAACCATGTACACGTATATATAATTATAAACAATTAGACGTTAGACCCACTGAAGAGTATCTATTTGTAAGTTACAAATCGTCGTCGAACGGGTATGAAAAGAAGGAAAACTGATTTTTATTCGATGTAGGAGAACGACCTGTATATTCATATTTCTTTTCCCTTCCTCAGAACATACTACCACGTCGCCCTTGAGCTCAATGGATGCACTGGATAATTTATATGAGTATGAGTGAGTAGCGAGCTTCCTTAAATGAAGTCGTCAATGGTGTTCTTCGAATATACACGTCTAAACGGTTTTCGAATATTATGAAGTTTTACATACAGCGAGTCGATTTGTAATTCTTTTTTTATATAGTATATCATAAGCTTATTTCTTTTCTTGATATTCTTTTTATATTGCATTTTCTGCGACATTATACATATTAATACCATACCTATATATATATATGTACATGTAACTAGATTTAATTATTTTCTTATCAATCATTCTTGCATTTTTCTTTTAAACAACAAGAACATAAATATGTCAGATGGAGTCATGAAGTCAAACCCCCTTAATTTTGATGTATTAAATAGTCATTAATTGTTACAAATGAAATACTAAATCAGTCTTGTTTGTCCTGAGTAGAGCATGCTGAGGTCCGAATCGTCGTAAAGCGACGCACTTGATAAGGGTTATGCCGTCCATAATATGGCATACTAAAGGTAGGGAGGGTAGAGAAGGGGTCAAGGTCATCTGATTTCCCCGATAACTACGGAATATAACCAGACTATTTGTCGGTAGTCGAGTATGCCTTCATTAAATAACCGTACCAGTATTCCATTATTTCCGTTTGAGTGTTCCTTTTGAACGTTAAATCCCGTGTACCTAAAACATCTTTGCGAATGTGTCCGTATGGCATATAGGAGAGTAGGAAAGATCCCACGACATTCCGGCGAGCTAGTTAGAGCATAGCTAGAGGTACACAGTCCAAAATCCAGCCATACCTTTGGTGTATAAGCCTATATCCACCAATGTACGTACAAACCACATCCGTACGTACGATTTTAAACACCACTGTATTTCTGCACATTACATAGATTGGCGCCCAACGTGGGGCCCGAGTTAACAAGCAAATGCTAGTTACTACTGGTTTAAACCCCAAAACAATTAAGCTCTTTGTATCCAACAGATAAAGTAATAGGTTTCCGCTTTTACTACTGTAACGGAGGTTATTGAGGGAATTTTGGTTTTAGGTTCTGAGATTCGGAATAGCCAACCAAATATAATCCGCCAGGTAGCGAGAGATAGAAAGTTTGTACTTTGAAATTATTATCTAGGTTAATTAGCGAATTACGATAACTATTCACAAAGGCGGATAGGTCGTCCTAATTATAATAGTATAACCCCCACTGAAATTTAGGAAGGAAGAGAGTTGATGGCTTTTGGAAATCTAATCTTCTAGATGCCGATCTGGAGTTTAGCCATGGTCATTGCTATCTGCCACCTAAATGTTCCATAGACCAATGTAGAGCCCAATCAGGTTATATTTCTGAAAAAAAAAAAAAAAAAAAAAAAAAAAAGTGTGTACGAATGAGGACGGAAGCATGCTCGAAAAAGGACAAACTTTTGTTAATTAGAGGTCAAATAGTAGGATTCAATTTAAGCTAGTATCCTATATTAGTGGAGTTAAATATCATCACCTTAAATATTATCGATTACATACAAGTACTTTTGTTTACTTGGAATATGTCGCCAGTGCAGCGTACCCCTGGAGACAAGGCATCCGGTGGCGTTGACCCCGTGAGCTGCGGTATATGTCAACAGGCATTAGGAGGCAATCATTTAATCTGTACGGCGCCTTGTCGTCATCGGTTCCATGATTCTTGTATGCAAGCGTTCATAAAGAACGACAAAAATTGCCCAGTTTGTAGGGTAGAGATTAATCCAGAGGAACTTTCTTTTGAGGAGAATACACTAGCAGCGGAACTGCCACCCGAGATGAGTTCGGGGATAGCGTCGTTAGAAATCGGTTCCAATAATGAGGCTAATTCTTCAGAGAGAGGACACCAAAAGTCAAGAGGAGCCATATCGAAACAGAAACGCGGAAGTATACCTCGCAGAGGAATGCAGACTAGGTTGCAATCACAACATTATAGGGAGCACTCATTGGCTAGTACCAGTCATCGGTCGGCCGAAGATTTATCTGAAAATACCATATTGGTTCTACAGGCCCTTATAAAAGATCAGCAGGCAGACATGATGTTGGAGTTAAGCTCGTTCATCAAGAACTCGATCGAAGAAAGTCTTCGGGGACAGTTAGGTAGGTTAACAATAGCTTCGGATAGTACACCGGCACAACCGACTAATCGGAATGCAGAACAAGGTAATGTGTCAGGAAACTCGTCATCACCATCTAATGAAAGGGAAATAGGAACACCTAACCCAAACATATTTAACAGAGCAATAGCCCCTGGAAAGGCTGCTAATATCTTAACTAGTTGGCGGCTAAAGTTTGATGGATCCAAGGATGCTATGCACGTAGACGAATTCCTTTACAGAGTTCGTTCTCTGACAGCTTCTACTTTAGATAATGATTACGAACTGCTCTGTGACAATATGCATCTTCTGTTTTCGTCAAAAGCCAGTGATTGGTTTTGGAACTTCCATAGGAAGAATCCACAGTTCTCCTGGCAAGCATTTTCTGCCTCGTTTAGACAACGATTTGATGATGCTAAAGATGATTTCGACTTGTGGGAGTTAATAAGGAAACGCCATCAGAAAGATAGTGAACCTTTCGATGATTACCAGACGGCAGTCGAAGAGTTAGTTTCTAGACTGTCTCACGAGGTTAGTGAACAAAAGTTGGTAGACATTTTGAAACGTAACGCGAAGCCGACTCTCAGATATGAACTCTTGCATCTCAAGATTGGCGATCGAACTATGCTGAGAGAAGAAGTTCGCAAGCATGAAAATTTCTGTAGAGACAACAACAATCCCTTTTCACGGGGTAGATTCGGTAAACCGAACATAGCGGAAATACTTACGGATAGCGAAGATATAGAAGAGGAAAGTGTCTCGCAGATATATCGTAAGAAATTAGTATGCTGGAATTGTGACCAAGAGGGTCATCGTTTCGATGATTGTATGGGAGAAAGGCGAGTGTTCTGCTATGGTTGTGGCGCTAAGGATATTTATAAGCCTCGATGCGTCAAATGTAACCCAGCGAAAAACTCGAAGCGGGATGTGCCGACCGGAGCCCTGTCAGTACATCCCACCAAGAACAACAACTAACCGAAAGTAACTCAGCTACCACAGGAGGGCTTTCTAAAAGGGTAGTTGACATAAAATCAGATACGACACTTCCCCCCTTTTGTGCAGTTAGAGATATGTGTACTCAAACGAATGAGAGTGCAGAGGCGGATTCAAAGGATTTGAATACTTTATATAAAGTGATAGTTAAACCCAAAAGATCGACGATTAGGAGACGAGAATTCTGGAAAATGGTGCGATCTGTCCGAAAACGTTTGGTCTCCGCAGTCATTCTGAGTTCAGATAATCGATTATATACAGACATAGCAATCGAGGGTCAGAAATATAAAGCCTTGTTAGACTCAGGGGCAACTATTAGTTGTTTGGGTGGTAAAGCAGCAACCTCTTTATTAAATCACCCAAAATCTCAGAAGTGCTTGGGAACCATACGCACGGCCAGTAATGAAGCCTGTTCGGTGGTGTCCAAGCTAGTGGTTCCAATTGAGTTTCACGGAACAGTTAAGGAAGTAGAATTCTTTATCATTCCCAAATTAAAGCAAGATGTTTATCTGGGAGTCGACTTTTGGAAAGAATTTGGTCTCTTATCCCAATTATTAACTGGAGAAGGAACAGTCAGCTGTTTGGAGGCCGTAGATGATACGGGAACTAAAGAAACTCCCAAAATGCATTCACTGACAGTTGACCAAAGTAAAAGGTTATATGCGGTAATACATACCTTTCCGTCATTCGAAAGTGAGGGACTAGGCCGAACACATCTTATAAAACATTCGATGATGATCAATGCCGAAGTACCCGTCAAACAACGACATTGGCCCATCTCACCAGCTAAAGAGAAAGTGATGTTTGAAGAGGTAGAGAAGATGATTAATCTGGGAGTGATAGAACCTTCGAATAGTCCATGGAGCAGCAATTGCGTCCTCGTAAAGAAAGGGAATAAGAATAGACTATGCCTTGATTCTCGGGAGATCAACAAATATACCCGAAAGGACGCATATCCTCTTCCCCATATAGATGGGATACTCAGTCGATTGCCACCTGCCAAATACATAACGGGACTCGATATGAAGCACGCGTATTGGCAAATCCCTCTAGAGGAATCGTCACGGCAGTATACAGCGTTTACTATACCCAATCGGCCGCTTTATCAATATAAGGTTATGCCGTTTGGTCTTACCAATGCATCACAAACCCTCTGTCGCTTAATGGACATTGTAATACCTGCCAGTTTGCGTACGAGAGTGTTTGTTTACCTCGATGACCTACTTATACTATCCGAGGATTTCGATTCACACCTAATATTACTCCGAGAAGTAGCAGTGCATTTAAGAAAGGCTAATCTTACGATAAATATCGCCAAGTCGCACTTTTGCATGCGTGAGATCAAATACTTAGGGTTCATTATAGGATATGGTCAGGTTAAGACGGATCCAAGTAAGATTGAAGCCATTCAACAATTCCCGGTCCCCAAGACAGTGAAGCAATTGAGACGATTCCTTGGTCTCGCTGGCTGGTACCGTCGTTTTGTAGACAATTATGCCACTGTTAGTGGTGCCCTCACAGATTTATTAAAGAAACCAAGAGCGTATGCATGGAATTCTTTGGCTGACAAGGCATTTGAAGAACTTAAGCAATGCTTGACGTCAGCGCCTATTTTGTCAACTCCGGATTTCTCAAAACCCTTTTTGCTTTTATGCGATGCTAGTACAGTAGGAATTGGCTGTGTGTTAGCTCAAAAGAACGAGGAAGGAGAAGAGCTACCCATTGCATTCATGTCAGAGAAGTTATCCAAAGTCCAAACAAACTACTCAGTGACTGAGCTAGAATGTTTAGCGGTGATAAAAGGAATAAAGAAGTTTCGCGCATATGTAGAAGGGCAAGAATTTGAGGTTGTTACCGACCATGCCTCGTTACAATGGCTTATGCGTCAGAAAGAGTTGTCAGGTAGATTAGCTCGATGGGCCATAAAGCTACAGGGATTCTCTTTTGAAATAACGCATCGGAAAGGTACTCTTAACGTGGTAGCGGATGCTCTATCGCGCAGAGATGAGGTTTCCGTGTCCGAGGTGGAAGAACAGGGTCCGATAATTGATCTTTCCGCCGCAGAGTTTAAATCAGCAGAATACCAAAGTCTAATAGACCATATTCGCGCTAATCAAGCTAAATTACCGGATTTGAAAATTCTCAATGATATGATCTATAAGAGAACTGAACCGGATCAAGGGAATAAGGTCGTAGATAAATTATCTTGGAAATTGTGGATACCTAGGGAGCTTACCCGAGAGGTAATCATTCGCGCCCATGATCCTCCCAATGCTGCTCATAGCGGAGTGGGGAAAACGATAGAAAAGATTAAAAGATATTTATTCTGGCCGAAAATGAACAAACAAATACGAGAATATGTAACGCATTGTGAAGTGTGTCGTCACACCAAACATCCGAGCATTGTTTTGAAACCGCCGATGGGAAAACCAATGGTGTCTGATCGTCCGTTCCAAAAACTTTATATGGATCTTCTTGGTCCCTACCCCCGGTCCAAGAAAGGTAATATTGGTCTTCTCATTATCGTAGATCATTTCACAAAATTCCATTTCCTGTGCCCCCTAAAGAGGTTTACTTCAAATCGGGTGTGTGAATACCTAGAAAGTAGTTTGTTCGGCACTTTTGGAGTACCCGAGGTGATATTAACAGATAATGGATCCCAATTCGTTTCTGGCGCCTTTCAAGCGTTTCTCACCCGCTTTGGAATACAACATATTCGAACCGCGATATACTCACCACAGGCTAATGCCAGTGAGAGGCTCAATAGATCGGTGCTAGCCGCTATTAGAGCTTACATAAGTCAAGATCATTCCACTTGGGACGCAAAATTACCAGAAATCAGTGCTGCTCTCAGGTCCAGCGTGCACCAAAGTACGGGGTACTCACCGTATTTCCTAACATTTGGACAGAATATGATTCTAAATGGTAAGGACTATGAGCTGCTTCGGCGTCTACAACTCTTATCAGATGATTGTCGAATTAGTTATCCGGAAACCTTACAAGTTATACGAGAGTCGGCAAAGGAAAAAGTGAAAGAGTCTCATGATCAAAACGCTAGGAGATATAATCTGCGTAGTCGGAAAGTAGAATTTAAGGTTGGAGAGCCAGTACTTGCGCGCAATTTTTGTCAAAGCAATGCCATCAAAAAGTTCAGCGCAAAGTTGGCCCCTGTTTTTATGTCAGCCGTGGTGTCTCAGAGAGTAGGTTCCTCCTATTATCAGTTAAAGGATGATCAGGGGAAAATCCTAGGAATATTCCATCTCAAGGATATGCAAGTCAAGCCATAAACAACTGCCTTTCTTCTGTTTAGGCCTCGCCAGTGAAAACTGCCGTTTCCTCAACTGTGGTGTAGTGGGCAGTTGTGACTCTAAAACCTACAACGAACTTTCCAAGAGTTATTGTCTGCTCTCTTCTGATTAGAAGCCCTAGGAAAGAGTAATTTTAAGCTCCGATCAAAGAGTATAAGTTTAAAGAGAGTTCGCGCAAAGCTATTAATAGCAAGCATGTGAAAGCTTTACTCAGTGGCATACTATTCCGTTAGATGTGGAACCTGAGCGTAAGCTTTCCCTGGGATCATACGATAATGCAGTTAGTAATAGAACTTATGTTTAAGCTTTGACTAGAGTCACGCCATTATCCCGTTGCTTGTGGAAGTTAAAGTTCCGACCGCCCAAGCAAGAGTCTATGCTAGGCGCCAAGAAAATTTCTGGTGGATCAAAGCCAAAAAGAAACTGCAACCAGACAGAAGTGTTCCTCCTCAAATTAAAAAGTGCATATAGTGAAAACAAGAATCTGACACGTGCAAAAGAGGTTAAACTTCTGGTGGTCGAAGCTAAGCCGCATCAAACAATTAAAGACAGCAAGGTACATAGATAACTCTCTTGGAAGTGAATTTAATAGTTAACAATTTGATGTCTTAGGATTGGGAAGCTAGCCACGTTTCATTCGGTGGATCAGGCTATACCCCGAAGACGGGAGCAACCAAGTCCATCGATCTCTGGGCCGCGCTGGGAGAGACCTCGGATCTCCCCAGAAGCCGCAATAGCATATTCCCAGCATCATTTAAAGCTGTAAAAAGAAACAACTAAACCGACACACGAACCGTTAATGAAGTGCTAAGTCCAGCCCACGGAATACGCATGTCGTAGCGCAAAGTGATGATCGAGTGAGGCCAATGGAATATCGTTTCCCTCTGAATTTGCCAGAAACCCATATGCCGCACTCGTCACCCTCATCGAGTTCGAGCTAAGCGCACAGCGAAAGCTCTCAACTATATATGTATGAGTTCATACATATGTCGTCTTCTTCGACATAGCCCCAGCGCTTCTCAAACTATGAGGCATACGAACGTTCCCGTGCAGGCCCGAATGGTAGTTTGAGAACCATCGGACATGGTAAACTGTATTTGTTTTCTCTATTCTGAGCGGACATATTTCTTCGATTTCGCCTCTATGATTATATTAGTTCTCTATTATCTAGATCCACGATGAAACCATGTACACGTATATATAATTATAAACAATTAGACGTTAGACCCACTGAAGAGTATCTATTTGTAAGTTACAAATCGTCGTCGAACGGGTATGAAAAGAAGGAAAACTGATTTTTATTCGATGTAGGAGAACGACCTGTATATTCATATTTCTTTTCCCTTCCTCAGAACATACTACCACGTCGCCCTTGAGCTCAATGGATGCACTGGATAATTTATATGAGTATGAGTGAGTAGCGAGCTTCCTTAAATGAAGTCGTCAATGGTGTTCTTCGAATATACACGTCTAAACGGTTTTCGAATATTATGAAGTTTTACATACAGCGAGTCGATTTGTAATTCTTTTTTTATATAGTATATCATAAGCTTATTTCTTTTCTTGATATTCTTTTTATATTGCATTTTCTGCGACATTATACATATTAATACCATACCTATATATATATATGTACATGTAACTAGATTTAATTATTTTCTTATCAATCATTCTTGCATTTTTCTTTTAAACAACAAGAACATAAATATGTCAGATGGAGTCATGAAGTCAAACCCCCTTAATTTTGATGTATTAAATAGTCATTAATTGTTACAAATGAAATACTAAATCAGTCTTGTTTGTCCTGAGTAGAGCATGCTGAGGTCCGAATCGTCGTAAAGCGACGCACTTGATAAGGGTTATGCCGTCCATAATATGGCATACTAAAGGTAGGGAGGGTAGAGAAGGGGTCAAGGTCATCTGATTTCCCCGATAACTACGGAATATAACCAGACTATTTGTCGGTAGTCGAGTATGCCTTCATTAAATAACCGTACCAGTATTCCATTATTTCCGTTTGAGTGTTCCTTTTGAACGTTAAATCCCGTGTACCTAAAACATCTTTGCGAATGTGTCCGTATGGCATATAGGAGAGTAGGAAAGATCCCACGACATTCCGGCGAGCTAGTTAGAGCATAGCTAGAGGTACACAGTCCAAAATCCAGCCATACCTTTGGTGTATAAGCCTATATCCACCAATGTACGTACAAACCACATCCGTACGTACGATTTTAAACACCACTGTATTTCTGCACATTACAATATCTAGTTATGGTAGGTCTATGCTTTTATAAACAGTTAGTTTGTTTATACTATGAATTGAATGAATTCTAGAATTCGTGAATTTAAAATATCCCCTGTTTATCCGACGCAGGCGAATTCATACCATTATATCAGATGAGTTTCCAGACGTGTAAGTTGGAAACAATTTTGAAGTGAAATCTATTTACATTCTACTCCTTCACCAGAGCTAGAAGCATAGCTTTTAATGAGGGTAGTGCACTCATGTCCTGATCAAGGTATCAATGCTGGTAGCCTTAATAAGTTTCAAAAGTCTAGGAAATATAAAGCTATAGCCATCTCGATATTTTCCAGCACGGCATCGGCTTAGTGCGCTTTAGTCATTCATTAAAATTTGATGAAATCGGTGTTCCAGTCAGAATCGTTAATCGTTAATAGAATAATAAGAATCGTTAATACTTGGATCCAATTTTCCCACAGCTTGTATTTACTAGATTCTATATTATATTAATAGCTGTAAGGTTAATATAAAACATTATCTACATCTTTTACACCAACAAACAGTACACTCAAAACCTGGCCCAAGACCTCTCCAAGCCTCATCCTGTTCTACCATCTAATGGCGGGTGGCAGTACTGCAGTAAGCATATGCACAACGAAAACTACAAAACAATACCGAAGAGCGAGTGGAGAGGACTTTTTATAGAGTTAACACTGCAGTCACCGTACACAGGCCACGTACTTTATTTTATTTTTGAAAGCATTTTTTATTGTAAGTGAAACTAGTTTTAGTTTCTCTGTCTAAGTATTAACTTAAATGTATACTTAAGTTTATAAATGTTGAATATAGTTTAAGTGTTTAATGTACAACATTAGTTAGCTTACCAGAAAAAATCAAAGCTTAGAGAATATACAGTATTATCTATTTTTTCCCACAGATTAGTTCTGTAATGGAGGCATAAACTTAGAAGGAATTTGGGATAGTTCAAGTAGAATCCTACTGCTGTACTACTAAAACGAGTTTACAAATCGGTGCAAAATCGGTGACTTAATAGAAAACATAAATTTAAATAAATTGAATAAACACCTGTGTTTTTTTTATATTTCCGCAGTCTGATTATCTCTAATTGATTCCCTTCCGTGACTTTTTTAGCGAGCGCTAATTGGCACAAATGAAATAATGAAAACAAAAAAACAAACCAACTTTGTTCGAATTGTTTCCCAAATCAACATAGAAAAGTTGGTGCTCCTCGACGCGGACTTCTTCTTTTACGACAATTCATTTCCGCTCTGATGCTTTCCATAAAACACAAGGCAACACCAGGAGCAGGACCAGACGAAAAGCCAAATATTTTTTGTACATTTGTAACGAATTTTCATAATGCCAATATTTATGTTAATTTTATGCACTTCATTGAAATAGAAAGACTGTCGGATACAATTTTACAGGCACTACAATTTAAGGAAGGATTTTCATTTAAGACCTTATCAATTTCGGGCTTACAATTGTTAATGCTAGACGACCGCAACGATATGGGATTATAATTTAACTAATTTGCAGGTGTGCAGATGACATTTCAATTATGCTTTGGGTTACTGGTGGTAACCTATGGACAAACACACACGTCACATCTCTAAGGCTAAGGGCTAAGAGAAGAGGCCCGCCCACAGCTCTAGAGGCATGCCCAGGGCCCACCTGCATTGTTGCCCAGCCCAACGGTTGCCATGATTGCGGCTACGAAAGTCATTGACGTGCTTTGGGTTTTGTTAACGTATGTGCTTAAATGTCGCAATATTCATCCTCAGCTACAGTTCCACATCTACCTCCTATCGTTGCCCCACTTCCAACTCCTTCTATAACTCCCATTCCTACTGTCATCTCCGATTTCTCTTGTCTCCTGTGGGAGAATATACGTCTGGTTGCTGCGGGGCTTTAACAATGCGTACAATTCTCTCTCACAGCTTCCCAAAGAGAGACAAATTAAAAAAGGCTGCTGCTCGCAATCACCCAACTATTAAAAATGCATATTCCCATGGCGGCAGACCCCGCAAATGGCTGGGGAAAGGGGGGTTATCCTAACCAGACAACAGGCGACGCTTAACCGTTGTCTAAGCACTGCAGGAAAAATGTCATGAACCGGCAGCAGAAAGCATTTGCAATGGCAACAGAGTGACGCCCCGAGTGTACACAGCAAAGACGACAAAGACAAATGAAATGGGCGGTAAAAAGCAGAGAAACGATTCCCAGTCCCATCGAAATCACTTTTACAACATGATTTTTCCCTTCAAATATTTTTTAAGCTGATCCGAGACCCATAAACAATGTAATGTCAACAGTTGGGCCCTACCTCCATGATGCGGCCCCGAGTCGGAGAATGACAGTGAAACTGACAGTTCGACAGCCGCTTGAAGGATGGTTGATGCTGGAGCCAGCAGTGTCCTGCGGTCAGAGTCCATCCCGCCCCTTGGTCCTTGGCAAATTGCAGTTGTGGCCACATTTATTTACCCTCTACTGGCCGATGGAATTTGGCCACACTGTGTAAATATGTGTGAGTGGTGCCCATCTCACCTCTCCCACCGCCAGTCGCAGCTCCTACTTCCCCCGGAGTTACTAGAACTTATCATAGATTGCAGCCACTTCTCAGGGTCCTCTTAATTCACCTTTGATGTCCTGTCCGGTGCAGGTAAATATTCGCTGAACGACAAGCCTGAAATGGGAGTTCTCTGTGGAATTGTTGTTCAAGTTTGTTAGTTTTGCACACGTCTGCATTTAATTTTTGTGCAATAAGAAAATGAATTTACGTTCTTCAAAATACTAAAATTGTATTTACAAACAACCAAACTTACTTAAGAACTTAAGAAGAAGACGCAGGCTATCATACCAGAAGAGCATAAAAAATTATAATTTGTTCATAAACGACTGAATATTAGGATTGTTTCTGCTTGGTAAGTTTTGACTCGAATGTTTTAGAAACTGTTCCCAAACATTTTTTCATCAAATTAGACACTAATGAGTAATGCCTAATGCCTTACCCATATTTCCATCATGGCTCCTACTACAAACACACGGCCACTAAGCACTCCACTATGTTCATCCTGTCTGTCGTTCTGCGGGAGCAACTATTTGCATCTGCATATTCGAATATTTGCGCATCTGTGAGGATTATGCAGGATTATATGGTTGTGTGCACGGCAAAAATATAGATATTGATACATTTTCTAATGAATACCGTGAATATGTGTGCAGCTAACTTTTTAACTTATGCGTGTGCGTACCCCAAACTTTAGTGTCAGTTCAAAATATACCATCTGGGTATATCATAACGCCATGGGTAGGGTAGGTAGCAACAGCATCCCACCGGAAATAGATTTTGTTCCACTTTTTGCATTAAACATAAATGGTATGAGGAGATCCAGAGTGAAACCGCTCGTTCAACAGTTAAATTTTTTTTACTAAGGAAAATAAAGTATATAAAACGACTATTTGTCGATGGAATAATACATTAAATGTATTAACAGTGAAAAGTTAACAGAATTCCCAGCACTAAAAAAGATGGTTAGTGGAATATAGTTCAGCAATATGGAAAATTACCCACCAACTTTTAGCTGAGAATTAATTTAATTAAGTAAACAAGGATAGTTTGTTTTGTAAGCTATTATTGCTATAATACGAAAACTTATTAGCATTAATGTATTTTTTTGGCTTACATTTTGTTTGCAATTTTGCATGAAATTTTCCTTTTTAAAAATGCTTTTTTAGTGAAACAAAACTTACTTAACCAGCTCTAGTTTCGTTGGGTTTACAGAGTATCCATGACCCCAATGCCTCCTCCCATTATGTTGTGTCTGAGTACGGAGGAAACGTTGTGTTCATGTTGAGAACTAGCTTAGAACTGACTTTATTTGAAGAGAGAAGGCATACATACATTCGGGTGTAATAGTGTTAGTGTGTGTGTGTGTATACAGTACAAATGGCTGATTTTACTATTGCGTAGTTCTTATTTCTTTAATACATAACACATCTCTCCCCTTAAATTACGGTTTGTTAGTAATTTTCTTCTTCCTGTGATCCTGAGGAGAGTAGCGGCTGGTTGCTCGGCGTTCGCGAGTGCTGCTACGGATGGGGATACCCGAACGGCGTTGCTGGGGTGGCTGAAGAACCTCTTGCTGAGATGATCCCGGGTCTTCGTTGAACCCAGAATTGGATTGAGAATTTTGGATCGGATTCGATGACGGTTCTTCTTCTTGGGCTGGTGTTGTTGGATTTGTAGGCGGACTTGAGAATTCAGGTGTCCACCAAATCTGATTGTTGTCGTCGTTGGAGCTGGAAGTGCAGTCATCAGGCTCAGATCTTGGCTTTATCTGGTTTATGTGGCGCTTGATGAAACCTGTGGATGTACGAAGGATAAATAACATACGACCGATGCGCCGATCAATGATAGCTTTTATCCATTTTTCTCCCCTTGCATAGTTTTTTGCAAAAACCGTTTGGTTCGGAGAATATTTCGCGGGCTGTTTCTGCTTGCTTTCAGTTCGCTTCTCGAAAAGTTGACTTAAGATCGTGCGAACCGGACGACCATGAAGAAGTTCTGCTGGTGTTTTGCCTTCTGAATTAGGTGTGAAGCGATACGAACTGAGGTATTTCGTTACGGCTGTGTTGACTTGATATCCATCCTTTATATTTTTGCTGACGGACGTTTTGAATGTTTGGACGAAACGCTCAGCAAGTCCGTTTGATGCTGGATGGAATGGTGCTGTTGTGATGTGGTTTATTCCATGTTGCTGACAAAATTGGTTAACTGAGAATGTGCATCGACACAGATTAACCACATGGAGTCAAATATAGGACCGGCGAAGTCGATGTGTATCCTTTCCCAGGCGGATGTCGCTTTTGGCCAGCTCTCGAATTGCTTTAGTGGGGCTGGATTTGCTATCTTGCACACGCTACAATTCTTTGCAATTGTAGCGATCTCCTCATCGATACCTGGCCACCACACATGTTGTCGAGCCAGTTGTTTCATTCGTACTATTCCCCAATGACCCTCGTGGAGGAGATTGAGAATATTATTCCGTAGTGCTCCCGGAATAATGATTCTATTCACATTAGAATGGAGACATAGTAGGTTGTTGTTAATCGTCAGGGCAAATCTACGATTAAAATATGGCAATATCTCGAGATCATGCTGTTGTTCTGGCCAACCAGTAGATACAAATTGATAGACCTTGTGCAGAATACGGTCGCTGTTTAGCTTGTGCCTGATTATGTCGGCATTTATGGGACATGACATCTCAACGACATTGTAGCATGCCTCTTCCGTGTCAAACTTTTCATCTGAGCTGATAGGAAGACGTGAGAGTGCGTCTGCATTTCCATGAGCTGTGGTGCTGCGATATTTAATTTCAAAGTTGTAGGCCATCAAAATTATAGCCCAACGCTGAAGTCTGTTAGAAGTCATTGTTGGAAGATGCTTGTTTGGACTGAATATGGTGACCAATGGCTTATGATCAGTAATGAGAATGAACTTCCTGCCGTAAAGGTACTGATGAAATTTCTTTACCCCAAATATAATCGAAAGTGCTTCCTTTTCTATTTGGCTGTATCGAACTTGATGGACATCTAATGTTTTTGATGCAAATGCTATTGGCCTTTCCTTGCCATCTGCTTGAATGTGTGACAAGACTACACCAATGCCATATGAAGATGCATCGGTGGCTAGAACAAGCGGTAGATGCTCGTTGAAATGTGCTAGCTCTGTAGCATTGAGAATGTGCGTTTTTAATGCTGTGAAAGCCTGCTGCTGTTCGGGTCCGAATTTGAAGACTACGTTTTTCCTCCGAAGCTGATTGAGCGGAGACGCTAGCTGAGAAAAGTTGGGGATGAAATTGCAGTAGTAGTTGACTTTTCCCATGAAAGCATCCAGCTGCTGTAGATTAGTGGGAGGCTTTAATTGTTTTACAGCCTCTAGACCCGTGGTATCCGGGAGGATGCCCTTCATGCTTACTCTTCTGCCGAGATATTCAATTTCGTTTCTCAAAAAGAAACACTTCTCCCTCTTGCATTTGATGCCATTCTCTTTTAGAATGCATAAAACTTGTTCGAGGCGAGCAAGGTGCTGTTCAACTGTTGGAGCTGAAATGATGATGTCGTCTAAATAATTTCCACAACCTTCTATGCCACTGAGAAGTTGTTCCAAATGACGTTGGAATATAGCTGGGGCGCTCGCTATTCCATATGGTAGACGTTGGTACTGGAAAAGGCCCAACGGCGTGTTGACGACCATAATTTCTTTTGCTGCATCATCTAACTCCATTTGTAGATATGCGTCTTTCAGATCGATTTTGGAGAAATGAGTGCCGTGACGGATTGTATGTAATAAAGACTCACGTGTTGGCAGCGGATATTGTTCGATGTCCAATTGGGAATTGACACCTTGTTTAAAGTCGCCACAGATCCGTAGTGCTCCACCTGGCTTGGGTGCTAGTACTATGGGCGATGCCCAGTTGCTGAACTTGACTGCCTTCAAAATACCGGCATCTGTGAGACGCTTTACTTCCTCCTTAAACTGTTCCATTTGAGCAAATGGAATTTGTCTGCTTTTGTAGAATTTTGGCACAAAATTTTGCTTTAAGTAGATGCTTGCCTTAAAGTTTCTTATTGTACCAATAGCCGGTTCGAATACTCCCTTGTACTTGTTACAAAGATCAGTCAATTTAGAACCCTGCGCCTCACTCACATTTGAAATTTGTTGAATTTCGAAATTGAATGTCTTGAACAAATCCATTCCGAACAGATTGTTTGAGTTTTCTACATTTGCCACGATTATGACAACATTTGCCGATTTATTGCCACACTTTGCCACAGTGTGCAGTTCACCCAGCACGGGGATTTGTTGTTGGCCAAACGCTTGCAATATACGGTCACACTTCTGCAGCTTTGGACTTTTGAGTTCTTTGTATGTTTTACTATTGATAATTGATACCGTTGCGCCAGAATCCATTTGAAAAGGAATAATTTCGTTGAAGATTTCCAGGTTGATTACATTTTTATTTCCCTCGAACTTCACTAGGCTTGAGACGGTGTGAAGTGTTTGAATTGATTCTGCGTGTTTCTCTTTATGCTGGTATTTGTGATTATCTCTCTCTTTCATATCTTTGCACTGCTTTGACATGCAAACGATAGCTATGTGTCCCTTTCGACCACATTTATGGCAAATAGCATCGCGAAATTTACAGTTTTCACGAGCATGTGTATTTCCACAACCGGAGCAAGATTTAAGAGAGTTCTTGCCTCCCTTTGCTTCCATACCACTGCGTTTCTGTTGATGTTTCTTATGTGTGTGTACAGCGTTCATGTCCAGTGTTCTCTTCTCGCTCTCCTTTATGACTGCTACTGTTTTTGATGTTGCTTCGTATGTTTCGGCAATTGAGAGCACGTCTGCGAGGGACGGTTGAAGCTTTTGCAATGCGGCTGTGCGTATTGCTTCGAATGGCGTGTGTACAATTATTTGATCGCGTATCATTTCGTCAACATAACTGTATGTACACCCATTTGCGTTGCAAGAAAACTGACACTCACGAGCAATACCACGTAGATCGGCTACCCATTCCTTATGAGATTGTGAGTCCCGCATCTGACGTTTAAAAAATTCATAGCGAGCAGCAACAATGTGACGCTTCTGTTTGAAGTGCTCTGTTAATTTGTCTGTGATTTGCACGTACGACTGCTGGTCCAGATTTTCGCTACCGAAGAGATTCTTGACAAGTTCGAAAACATGTGTGCCTGCCCACGACAGAAAATATGCTTTTTTCTTGTCGACGGAGATAACGGAGTACGCGGCGAAATGCTGCGACAATTGTTGTAAATACGTCTCCCAATTTTGTTGATCCTTATTAAAACTTGGGAACGGCGGACAAACTGTTGACTCTGCAGGTCTGTTAACTGCACTGTTTTCTGCGAGAAAGGCCTCCATCCATGTTTGTTGTTTTTTTATCAATTCCTCTGCGAATTGTTGCTGTTGAGCCAACAATTCTTTGATGTTTGTTATATCCATATTTTCTTTGTTTTTTAATCGTTCGATCTCTATTTGGTTAGACTACCGACACGAAATACTCAAAATGATGATTCTGAGGCACTTTTTTCACTCGTCGCCAATATGTTGTGTCTGAGTACGGAGGAAACGTTGTGTTCATGTTGAGAACTAGCTTAGAACTGACTTTATTTGAAGAGAGAAGGCATACATACATTCGGGTGTAATAGTGTTAGTGTGTGTGTGTGTATACCGTACAAATGGCTGATTTTACTATTGCGTAGTTCTTATTTCTTTAATACATAACACATTACATATACTTCTTGTCTTCCTTTCCTTTTATCCAATTTTTTACGCAATTTTCATCGGTACTTTATGTTGCTTCTCCCTCTCTTTTCATTGTTTCATTTCATTCATTTCAACTTTGTTGCGGTTTTTGTGTCATTTTTTTCCATGGTTCCAAAAACCGCACTCTGAAATTGAAGTATGACCAACAATTGCTGCAGCTAGTGCAAGTGTGCAATTTTTTGTCTCGTCTTTTCAACATTTCTTTGTTTCCCTAAATTAATTGCAGTTTGGATGATACATGAATGAAATCTTAGCATTGCGTTAC
Source organism: Drosophila azteca (assembly GCA_005876895.1). Classification (NCBI taxonomy): domain Eukaryota; kingdom Metazoa; phylum Arthropoda; class Insecta; order Diptera; family Drosophilidae; genus Drosophila; species Drosophila azteca. The sequence continues at coordinate 17,501,235 of VCKU01000091.1, forward strand.
GGAATGCCATCTGCAGACGCCAAAAAGAGGTTTTCCGTGGAAAACTATTGGAATTCCCTTTATTAAAATAAACCCCCTAAGGGTGAGGCTTCCCGCTGTGTGGACGTATAACGTAGTCTGTCGCATAACAAAAGAGTGCCATAACACATGAGCTCTAAAGGCAGCAGCATCACGAGTACCAGCACCAGTGCTGGGATCTGTTACAAAACCAGGGAATGAAGGTGTCAGAGGAGCCCACTGTACTGGGGTAGACACACCACTAACAGGGAGGGGTGGTGGGTGTGGGAATCTCTGCTGGCTTATCCTAAAAGTCATGGCTTAGAAAAATGTTTTCTGCTCCACTTGGCTGCATTAGCCTCGCGTACAGTGTTCGAGTGCCGCTGGCGTACGCTGCGTATGAGCTATTTATTGTTTGTTGTCTCGTCTTTGTGGTATCGGGTTTCCCCTTGGTTTTCTGGCTGTTTGGAGCAAAATACAATCTATGACTATGCAAAACTCTACAGAAATTCAATATTTAGATTGATTTTGCTCCAATGTGTCCGCAATGCTCTCGGTTAACTACCGGTTAACTCCTTGCGGAAGATCTGATATTCTCACAGCATTTTGATCTCCATGCTTTTTTTAAGCTGCAGCTTTAAATGTAATTTCTCATGCTGCGTAAAAAAAAAATGTGTTTCGAGAAACTTCACGACAGATAAAATTTGATACGCAACCCACGATTCTTGGTCCACTTAACTCCATTGCAACCCTCAGAGGGAGGCTCTCTCTTCTGAAACTGTGGATGAGAAGACTCTTATATTCCGCAGCGTTGGCATCAAATTTGATGACGCATAGACGCATCATAATTTTTCATCGCTATGGCGGCACTCGTCCTACATGAACACTTGCGTCCAAAGTACATCAAATGAACAAAACTTAAATTCACATTAAATGGATAGAGAAAAAGGATAACAGCGTGTGAAAAGAACAGAGTAAGAGAGTCCTTTGTCGATGCATCTTTAATTTGAAATGGCATATAGTTCAAGGACATTTCTAAAAGCACTTTCTATACTTCGCCTTCCCTGTGTACTTATTTACCCAGCCGACTGTTCTGGCATTCACTTTGGGTAGGGGTTTGAACGCCTAGTTCCCCAATCCCCATCCCCAGTTCCACTTCTCGACGCATTCATCCAATCACAGTTTGTATTTGAATTTCTCTCATTGCGCAGTCAGGCGTTTCAAGACCCTCCCTCCCTGCCTCCCTATCAGGCACACTTTTAGCCAAAGCTAAGGCAAAACCACCTGCTGTATGCAAGTGAAGGAGGAGGGGGAAAAGGTTAGGTTGGTTGGGACGGGCCTACACCCACGCCATGGCCACTAACACTTTTGGTGGAGCCAGTTAACCTTGCCGAAGCAGCGGGAGCAGTGGCTGCGATGTGGGGTAAACAATTGCACGTTCCAATTGTCTCTATTCTGCGGAGAAGGATGGTGGTGAGGATGGTTGGAGGAAACTGGAGAAGTTTCGAATCTTTTGTCATTTCTTTTGTTTTGTAAACAATTCAATAGTAAGAAGGAGCAGTGCCAATGCAACTGCCGGCAAGTTGAGTGCAAATATTATCCCTTCCTTTGATGAAAGCCAACAAATTGTTTTGTGCCATAAATTGTTGCCATAACTGACATTCCAGAGACGGAAGTCGTTGGAGGACTTAGTTGCCATCCGACTCCATTTGACTTGCAGCTGAAGGTATCTTTAGAGTCTCAGGAGCTTAATTGATAGATAATCCATAGGAATATGAATTCATTGGATGGTTTCATCACTTCCTGTTGAGACTTTCCCTTGTCATCAGCCACTTTGCGGTTGAACGAAGCGTAAAACTTTTCTAATAAAATATTCCACCAGCACAGAGGCACAGGAATAATCCATTTATATACACTCGATAAAAGACTTTATTAAATTGACAATACAAAATTTCTTTATTGGATACGGAGTAAGTGAGAGGAGAAGAAGGCAATCTACTTTACTTTGATGTAAATGGATGGATACTTTGCCTAGTCAAACAAAATTATCCCAGTGGCGAGGCTAAGCCTGAAATTACAAAGGAAAGTAAGCAATAGCAAGGACAATTTCGTGTAGCTCCTGAGAGTTTAGAGAGAAAAACTCAACGATTTTAAATATGTATGCACTTTAACACCCAGGCCTTCGTCCTTCAAAATAAGTGGGTTAACCCACTCCAGCTTCTTATATCTTAATGGCAACCCGTCTTTCTGATTAAAATCTATGATTCGGTACTTTATGGCCTACATTTTGAAATAACCCTATGTGATCAGTATTCAATCGGCACAGTCGTGGGATAAAAAAATATAAATAAATTACCTACCATTACCATAAAGCTTCCAGTTCAAGCTAGCTACTGTAGGTCGTCTGCCTGCGGAGAGAACCTTTATATTTGTGGATATGTAGCCACAGATATCCACAAATTTCTCTAACTGTTAGAGTGAGCTTCTAACAAACCAATTTACTTGTATCATCTACATAGAATCACTATCGCCTCAGAAATGCAGCGCCTCTCTAACCTCTTTAACTCTCAAGCTCAAACTCAGTCCAATTTGCAGCAGACACAAAGTGTTGCGTACCACCGCAGCCAAATGCCACGCCTAATGCATACTCATACATGCGGTTCCTCTTCTCCAGCCATCGCCAATGGCATTAATGTGAAAAATTTAAGTTTCAAATTCGCTGCTAGCCTGTTACCTGTTGGCTGGCTGCTAGCTTTTGCCACTGCCATTAGCAGACTTTAACTACGAGACGCGTTAATTCACTCACATCCCGTTGGTTGTTTGCATAAGTCAACGCTGCCTGGTTGTGGGTGTACGAGTAGGACTACGAGTATTCATATGAGTGACAGGACGTTGGACGTCAACTTTGCAGATCCAGCTCAAAGCCGCAAAAATCAGCATACCCTTTTAGGTGGCTACAGCTGCTGCTCCTGCTATGTGAACCCTTCATGTGTCACTTTCCAGGGATAGCATGGAAGGCAGAATCTCCACCTGGATGGAGCGTATGTTTCCGCATTTATTACACGACTCGTTTGCGTGCGATTTTCTGCTGGTTTCCTGAATGATTTAATCCTTTAAGCTTAGCTATTGAATGCTTTGACACGCTTTGCTCATTTCTTCAATTATAATGAGTTTTGCTGGTGAAACTTAAGATGGAACTGTAAAATGAAGCACCTGCTGTATCCTCGGCTTGTGGTCACTTGCTAAACTGAACCGAAGTTAACCTTTTGTAATTTTTTCCCCGAAAACAACTTAAAGTGAGTTACCAAATAAGTGTTCAGGTGTGGGTTTGGTTGCGTGAAACGACGGAATTGTATCCTCAGGCAGTTTTCCATTCGTACGACAGTTTTTACGGCCAAAGTTTCGCTGTGTGCGGTGCAGGCTTGTGGTTCAACTGGGTGTCAAGAAATAGGAAGACTTTTGTGGCTAAAACTTGGAGTGAGCCTGATGACTGCTAGCTGCAGTCCGTCTCGACATTACCCTGAAATCTCAGTTTACGCCTTTAAACTAGAAATCAATTACGAAAACGATAATATTTTCCAAATTGTTCAAGTATTATAGGAAAAGCGGGAAAAACTTTGGTGTGAATTCAAGCAGCTTCCGCGAATCGTATTCTTTGCGTTTCTGCAAAGCTTCAGCGCAAAATTCCAGCGCTAATTAAATTTCGATGTGAAAAGTGGTGTCCTCAATTAGAATAAAGGATAAAGAGCAGAGAAAAGGAGAGTAAAAATGGACCGGATTCAACATCTTCGAGGGGATTTGCCACTGCTCTTCGGGAAAAGTGCAATTTGCATATTTAATTGGTAATCGTTTGACTACCGACCTCTCGAGGGCTTTGAATAGTTGTTATGGAATAGTTGCAGATTGCGCAACAGTTATTTCGTCTGATTAGCAGAATATTTAATTTAATCCTTTTTGATTTGAGCTGGGAAAAATCGAGAAAAACTAAAGTGGAGAAAGGATGGAAAGCGTAACGAAGGACAGAGCTTCAAATAAAGAGCTGACTTTGATTAGCGCATAATCAGACGATAACTCGAAGCCAATGATTCGATTAATCACATTCAATGCCTGTGATTGAGTTACATTTTAATTAGAAATCCACAGACAGGCAGCAGAATTTTCTGAATTTGAATGGGTTTCCTCAATGGGTTTTCCGTGATTCGGTGGGTTTTTTCGGCATTTCGATGAGTGAGTGTTCTAAGTGGATGAAATGGATGTGCATACACTCACACTACCAACGGTGCCTGCGAAAGCATCATAAAAACGGCACAGAAACAAAACTCCAACCAGAACCAAGAACAGATGAAAATCTCTGCATGGGAAATGTCCACGATCTTATGGGAGTTGGGGCTGTTATATAATAGCTTGTAGTTTCTGTTCACGTTTTTGACATGAATAAATTGGTAAATATAACCGGGATCAATATGCTGACACTTGTGCTAGTGCTCATTCGTCAAGCGAAAGTCGCAGACATGGATGTGCAACTCACGAAAACCATCAGCGGGATAAAAGAGGATAGGGAGTGGGGACTTAGTATAAAATATGGCACGAGCAAGATTATCTTGGCTTGAAAGCAACCAAGAATTTGGCCACACTCTCTGCCACAATTCTGCATCATTAAGTGGCAGCCGCATAGCGGGAATATGCTAATAGTTGAGCCCCAACACACCAGGGGGATGCCGTGTGAGATGTGGATGACCTTCTGTGCACCATGAAACCCCAGATGGATTCCGTAAGCTAATCCCAACGAACTTAAAAACAAGCCTCCTGCTTGTCTCTGGCTTTGCTCTTTTTCCCTCACTCTAAGCCGTATTAAAGGATCTGCTTTCCATTTCATAGTGAGACATTCGGAATGCGTACAGTTTCTATTTGGAAAATACTCTAATAGTTGGCAGAGGATTTTATTTTCGCATAGGTGATTTTGTTGAGCAGATTTTCATTTCTTGGTGGGTTGGTTTTTTAAAGGGATCGTTTCTTCGTAGGAATGTTACAGTGTTTGCTGCGATACTTTCCAATGCAACTTCACAATCTGCTCTTACTCTTTTGATAGCCAGAAACTTATGTGGCTGTAAGCATGGTCATTTTATTCCCACTTTACAGCTCTGTTTAATACGCTGTTTCCCAATTTACACTCCTGACAATTTATCATATTTTTATTTGCTCTTTAAACTAGATATTACTTCATAGTCTTCCACTTTTGACCCAAGTTATATTCTTCCATCTCTGTCGATTCCAAATTGATTGGATAACAGTCGACCTGAACTGCATGACAAAATTATCGGAAAACGAATAATGACAGACTGACAGCGTTCCTGTTTCCCGTCTTCAGTCGAGTACAAGTGCACTTACTTTGGTTTTTAAATCAGCAATTATGCGGAAAATCTGAACGAGGCAGAGAGAAACTGAAAACGATGACTGCAATCCACTAAAGTGCAGAACGGTTCCACATCAATAGCTCTTGAAATTATTACGGAGCTTGGAAATGTAATGGGCGTGGCCTGAATGACACAAACATGTTGATACTCGAAAAGGATTCGAGTAAATGGTAATTAAAGACATCTAAGATATGTTCAAGGATTAATTTAATTTGATGAATACAGCTTGAAACCAAAGGGGATATACATATGTATATAAATATTGTTTAATTATTATAATAGCCAATTATAAGTGGTTAATATATATCCATTCGAAGAAAACGCCCTCGCAGCCAAACATGTTCATTCATCTATCTATTTTATATTTCTGCGATGTTATTATGTTTATTTACATATGTACGGAACGGAATTCAAGGGAAGCAGGAATAGCAGAGGCTCTCTTTGTCCATTCATATTCTGTTAATTAGCGTTCCCAGAGAAATCATATTACAATTAAAATTCCAATTTAGAAAAAGCTGTGTTATGAAAATATGCATCCCCATGCCCAGACAATTAAGCAGTGAATTCTTACTACAAAAGAACAGGTGGTCGTCCTGCCGTCCGTATTACTAAAGAACAATACAAAACGAGAGGGAACGTTGTGAGCCGCGGCAATGGCCGCGGCTCTACTTTATACCCGGTACTCAGTCAGTATATACGTATTTATGTATACATATGAGCTTACGATTTATTTAATTAATTATATGTTCACAAAAGAGACGAATTAAATTTTGGCCAAAATGGAAAATTTCAAAAAATTAAGTCGAACCGTATGCTGTATTTTTATATTTTAGAAGATATCAGTTTCCATTTTTATTTACATATGATTTTTACGTCGGCTGCTACATTTTTACATACACGTGTAAAACTACATACAAGAGACATGGAAGTGTGTGCGAGAGAGAGAGGGAATTGCTTGGCTGCCGTTTGGTAGCCACTGAAATTTAATTTGTTCCTTCTGGCTATAATAATGATCCGACATGATCCAGATTCGGCAATCTGATAGATACGGATATTTTCCATAATTTTGCGTTTTTTGTTTTCTATTATCTTAAAAATGATGGATTCCACAGATTTTCGTCCTTTGTGGGGGCGGAAGGGGGCGTGTCAAAATTTTGAAACAAACTCGTGCTGGTTCGATATCACAGGAACTTGGATAGAAAGTTTGGTTGCTCTAGCTCTTATAGTCTCTGAGAACTAGGCGTCAAAAAATACGAATGGGCAAAGCAGATAGGGTCGCGTGTGAGAGAGAGCGAGAGGGAACGATAAATTTCGAAATGGTTTTCTTTATAGTGGCTATATTAATAATCCGATCTAATCCAGATTCAACACTGTGATAGATATGATCATTCTCTATGATTCTGCGTTTTTAGTTTTTTCGTATCTTTAAAATTGTGCATGCCACAGATTTTCGTCCTTTGTGTGGGCGGAAGTGGGCGGGGCGAAATTTTGAAATACATTCGGAGTAGTGTGAGAACACAGGAGACTGGATACAAAATTTGGTTGCTCTTGCTTTTATAGTCTCTGAGATATAGGCACAAATGAAGACGGACGGACGGACAGACGGACAGACGGACGGACAGACCGACATGGCTAGATCGACTCGGCTATTGATGCTGATCAAGAATATATATACTTTATGGGGTCGGAAACGCTTCCTTCTGTGCGTTACACACAACCGTTATCCGCACAAATCTAATATACCCCTATACTCTTCGAGTACCGGGTATAAAAAGACCAAAAATCGGTCTTTGATATAACAGAGAGGCTTCTCCTGCCAATTTCAAACAAAACACCGCGATTGACATTTATTTTTCGGTTGCGAATAATTGAATTGAAACCCAATAAAGCACTGGCTTTATACACTTTACACACCTCCACTCCACGTGAGACCCAAAATGACGACGATGCTTGCTGGCAATTGTCATCGGCCCAAGTCCCGATTCGTTAGTGGACAGATGGAGAGTCAAGTCTTTTGTTTCTGCGATAGCCGTTTTTATGGTTAATAATTGTATGTATGTTTTTACTGCTTCACCTGCTTTAAAAAATCTACACATTGCGCAACAGAATCAAGCAAAAAAAACTGAATAGACCAGAATAAGCCAGGACTCCAACCAAAAGCTCGAATAAGAAAATTGCCATATCCCCATCCCAGAATCAAATCAAAAATGTAAATTTCCACAATGCCCCCGCATCGTCATCCATGTTCTTCTCTTTCTGGCTTCATCGCCTTGAGAATCTATTCTTAACTTCTGTTCTGCATATGGCTTAAAATTATCCTACACATGCAAAGTGCTGTACGATCGTATAATCTGACTGACGTATAATCTTTTGGCTCTAAGTTAATTGAAATTGCCCAAGCCTCTCTCTTTAAGTGCACTTTGGTGTTTCATGAGAACATTTTGCAAAAGATATACAAACTACATACATTTTCTGAAAATTGCTGCCTTGTGTGCAATAAACATTTATTTTAGTTACTTTCGCCATAACAGATTTTGGCGCTCATACGTGATGGCTGATGGCTTGAGAAAATTCTATCTTTTGAGAGTCTGTTCTAAATGTGCAATGCAATGAAATATTTTCTGTCAGAATTTGGAATTTCTTTTGGTCATAGATATTTGAACAATTCACTTTATTTACTGCACGACATTAAAGCAAGGAAAATAGAATTCACACGTAAAAGAACTATCTTCCAGACAGTTGATGATGATTATGTTTGCTTACTGCACACACAAAATAGTTTTGTTCCCGGGGATTCTCGCTTATCCATAGCTACGTGTCATTTCAAATTTCCAGATGATTTCACTGAGGAACCACTTCACGAGGATACATAGAGGACTACACATGAATGCATTATGCATTGCATGCAACCTACAGTTCGAAAGAGTTAAAAAAAACAATATGAAAGACTATCTTCAATGAAAATAAATATGAATTGTAAACGGCGCGTTCCTCCAGCATAAGGAACATCATATTTTGTTTTTGTTTAAAGTACAACCTACATTGTTAAAATGTACCATAATCATTAAACAAAAGACAAAAAGTCTGTAAATTTTATAGATTACCACGAATCACGAATACTGCAGATACATTACACAGCACAACACATTTCTAGACCCAAATAAAAATTAATTTGTGGCAAATTATTCGCATTTTAATTATGGATAATTGTTTGGCTATCATCCCAAATGAAATCATCCTTTAAAATATGTGTCTACAGCTAAACGAAAACAAATTGTCATATCACAAGAGCCCACAAATCACACTGCGAAATTGTGAAAATTTAATTAAAACTGAACGATTTGGAGCACAAAAACAACTGCTCCACAAATACCCACACCTAATCTATTGCACCCACACAGGTTGTGTGGCAGCAGTGATGAACAAAATTTCCCCTAAAACTGTGTCTGTAGCAGGGTCACCATGTGACCTCATTCGAATGTTGGTCAGAATTCTCAATTAGTTGTTCCTGGCTGGTTTTTTTGCTTGTGGGGTGGGGCTGTGTCTGTCCTTGCAGTGTATCATTTTTGTTGCTGTTGTGGTGCAATGTGGTTTCATTAGTGGTTGAGTTAGTGAGTGGTTCCGTCTGCTGTCTTTCGCTCTATATGATCTATGTACATTTACTACGTGTGTTGTCAACATTTTGGCTCTCAGAGATTCTTTTGATTAGGTTTTGTTTCGCTTTCGATCCGGTATTCTTTTAATTTGCAATGCAACCAATTTGACTTTTTGTATCATCCTTAAACTTGTGAGTCTTATCTTGCTACCATTACTATTAAGTGTTTCGGGTTAAAGTGGTAGATGAACTATATCCATATTGCACTCTTCTTTTCCATGTGTCTATAAAGTGTCCCACTTCTTTCTATTCTTCTACAAAATGTGCATCTTATATCGCTGTATTTTTGTTGCGTTGTCCTTCCAGTCAAGTGCCAATGCCACAAAACCGCCTACAGCCAGCAGGAAAACGGAGAGGCAGTAAAAAACTAAGCAAGTGCGGAAATCGTCGCTGAGTTCGATTAGAAAACTGTTGCGCTCAGAAAAAACACGACTGTCGACTCGTGTTCAAATGCGTGCCCTTTCTCCTCGAACTCGTATTGTGTTCATTTTATTTTTGCCCACTGTGGACGTATGTGGGTGGACACGACGGAATATTTGCATAGACGGTGGAAGGCTGTTACGGCTACTATCTGTCGCCGTATTGCTGAAGGACTCGTGAGTCGATATGCAGTCCCATGGATTCAGGGAATGCCTTTTGTGGTGTGTGAGTGAGAACACTTTGAAAGTTCTGGTGTTTTGGGCGGCAGAGCAAACCTGACCATTGTGCAGTTTTAAAACACTTTGGATAGAAATAACTGTTGAATGTGGGGCAATTAGGAAGCCATTGCCACACCTGAGAACCGGCCAATTAGCGCTGTTTATGCTCACGCAGTTAACAGATCTGTTAACGGGGGTTTAATGTCAACCTTTAAGTCTGCAAAGCACTCTCGAGTGGGCAAACAAAATGTGAATGAGTAATTGACGTTTTAAAAAGTGCTGCTTGACAGGTTACAGGCTCCACGTGCCACCTGTCGCACACCGCAGCCTCGTACTCGGCATCGTACCTATGCGTCGTATCGCCCAAGTCTTAGTCGAAGAGAACAGCCTGACAGTTGGAGAACATGGATATGAATCCTCCCATGTGGAAATGAAGGTGTACAACCACAATTGGCAAATGAACTTAACTTAACGAAATAATGAATAAAATGAATAAAAGCTGGATATACGCATACTCATTGTTCCTCTGGCACACAACGCATATGCGTGTACTTAATTTATAAATGATAATGTTGAGTCACTGTTGACTATGCTGCTGGACAGGACTCATCTCTTCCTTTTAGCTGTCCTTTTATATACACGTGTCTCGCAAAAAGCCTTTAAAAATATATACCGCATAGCAGATTGACAGGACAGTCAACTTTGAGTGACTGACAGTGGAAGTAAGTTAATGACTTTCCCCAGTTGACGATGTGTTCCGAAGAGCTTAAAAAGATTGAAGAGAACCAAACCTAAAATGCATTTACATTAAATAGGTCTTGTTCTTAGTTTAAAAATCACGTAAAGCAATCGGTTTTCTCTAACCTTTACATTAAAAACTCAGAAATCGGGAATGCACTTCAAACAAAACTAAAATACCAATTTCAATGAACAATGACGATGATAGAATTTTATTTTAAATCCACAGATAGAATAAATCCACTTTAATAGTTACAAATGAACTTCCTTCCAGCAATATTTGCAAAATTTCCACAAACATCATTGCAAATATTTTGCATGCAGCAGCAGTGGCAACATTTTCATATTAATGAGCCCCAAAACAAATTCAAAATAATTTGTTGCAAGCTGGCAGTAAAATTTGTTTACAATTGCCATGCGACGCAATCAACATCAACTTATAGGCAGAGCAGCACATAATCGAATCGTATCAAATCAAGGGAAAATTATATGCGCCGTGGTTCAATTTGTACTGACACATTTCCGTAAGTTAGAATGCGTTTGGCAGAGAGACAACAAATATATGTATATATGTATATAGATACTTTTTATACCCGGTACTCGAAGAGTATAGGGGTATATTAGATTTGTGCGGATAACGGTTGTGTGTAACGCACAGAAGGAAGCGTTTCCGATCCCATAAAGTATATATATTCTTGATCAGCATCAATAGCCGAGTCGATATAGCCATGTCTGTCTGTCCGCCTGTCCGTCCGTCTGTCCGTCCGTCCGTCTTCATTAGCGCTTATATCTCAGAGACTAATAAAGCTGGAGCAACCAAATTTTGTATCCAGTCTCCTTTATTATCACACTACTCCAAGTGTATTTCAAAATTTCGCCCCGTCCCTTTCCGCCCACACAATGGACGAAGGTCTGTGGCAAGCACAATTTTAAAGATACGAAAAAACTAAAAACGCAGAACCATATATGATGACTATTTCTATCAGTGTTCTATCAGAGACTATAAGAGCTAGAGCAACCAAACTTTCTATCCAAACTGCTATGATATCAAACCAACACGAGTTTATTTTAAAATTTTGTCACGCCCCCTTTCGCCCCCACAAAGGACGAAAATCTGTCGAATCCACAATTTTTAAGGTACGAGAAAACGAAAAACGCTGAATCATGGAATATGACCGTATCTACCAGATTGCCGAATCTGGATCAGGTCTGATTAATATTATAGCCCGAAGGAACAATTAAATTTCAGTGGCTACTCAGCGCCTGCCAAGCGTTTACTCATTCCCTCTCTCTCTCGCACACAACCACGTCTCTTGTATGTAGTTATACATGTGTATGTAAAAATGTAGCAGACGAATTAAAAATTATATGCAATGAAAAATGGAAACAGATAACTTCTAAAATATAAAAATACAGCATGGGGTTCAACTTAATTTTTTGAAATTTTCCACTTTGGCCAACATTTAATTCGTCCCTTTTGCGAACATATAATAAATTTCATAAATCGTAGGCTCATAAATGTATGTATGTATGTATATACAGACTGAGTACCAGGGATAAGATAGAGAGCAACTAGAAAAATAAGCTGGTTAGAAAACAAAGATGTACATATCATCAAAGATGTGTATTTTTATTATAATATACGAATATTACCACGCTATCTCACAGTGCGAACCATTCTCACTCTTGATTAACATTCAAGAATAATACTCATAATTGGATTACGACACAAAAGTTCCACTCTAGAAACATAAAAAATACAAGCGCCGGAAAAAAAGCTTCTTTTAGAGAAATGACTTTAAAAAAAACGAACAAAACAAAAATATTCTAAAATTAATTTCAGAAAAACAGTAGTCTGCAATATTTGTATAAATATATTTTAGCTTGACTGGTTTATTTTGTCTGAGATAAAAATTAAGGTATAGGAAAATTGGAAATGGTTTCTGAAATTGTTTAAAATGTTAACTATTATCAAACTAGATTTTTTTTTTCAATAGAAATTAACGTTTGACACATTTCAAGCTCGATCAATTACTCCTGCAGGTCACCAGTGACAATTATACTCCAACCCTTTGACGGAGTCTTCACTGACCTTTTGGGTAATTATTATTCTTCTCCATTGCCACACCACAGTCGTCGATGTCATCGATATCCATATCAGTGTCATCACCGGCCCCATCATGATTCGCTGCACATAGACACATGTACCCCTTCGCGGAGTCCGACCTATTGTGTACGAATTCAAACACAAACAGTTTTCCACTGAAAGGATATAAAAAATGGCTCTAAAATCAAACATCAATAACAGTAAATTGAGGTAATTTCAACGCCTGGAGCTAATCTTTCTCTGTGAATTTTCAGGGAAAATTGCAACAAATCAACTCTTCTGGAATGCACTTTCGTTATTATGATAGAGCTGCCAATGTTTGCCATCATTTCAGTTCATTAAACTCTCAAAAAAGATTAATTTCAAATATTTAATTAACCGCTTTGTAAAGCACTTACATATTTGCAAACCATTCGACCATTTTGATTTGTTTTAAAGAATCCCTTCGACCGCCAACTAAATTTCCTAATTGGCATTGACTTCTGTGGGAGTTTTGCATGCATGCAATTAATATTCAATTTCCATTGTCACTTTGAGTTGAAAATGTTGAAAGTTGGTAAATGAAAACTTGAGGCAATCCTGCTTAAAGATGACTCGAACTCCACATACCTTGAAAAATATTTATGCAGATTTTATTTCGGATTGGAATAATGAAAGAAGCTTACTAAACAGCTGAGGGCACAATATCAACATTAAAGATATTTATTTCATTATCGCTTAAGTGTCAATTAGACAAACGTAATATCCCCTCTTTCTTCTTGATTTCCTGCAATAATAACTCTTGCAACCTCTAGTTTTTGTCAAGTTTTGAGAGTGAAATATTTATGAATATTTCAGTCCATGCAAATATACAGAAAGAGAATACAAGAGAATATTTGATCAAAACGAAACAGTTAATTTTTCCCAGCCAAAAACTTTCGAGCAACCTTCGACATGGTCTGGCTTAAATTGTGTTTATTGGTTCTAACACAAATTGATTACCCAAATTGCATTTCGAAATAATGCAAAAGTTTGACTTGGATAAGGCTTACGAGCAGACAGCTTACGGCAAACAGGGTACGGCGTAGGAAGAGCGCACACACACAGTATGTCAATCTGAGGAAATCGACGTACTCCAAAAGCCTCTGGCATTGTCAACTGGCTTTTGATTTTTGCCATTTCCGCAGCAAATATCAGTCCGATTTTCAGCAGGATTGAGACCAGGAATAGAGCTAACCCGTTTACAAACAGGCACACAGCCTAACAGGGGATTGCATAAACACTTGTTTAGCCCAAAGTGCATTAGTTTGCCACACCGATGCCTGTGGTACACAGCACAGGGGCATAGAAAGACAAAGTTACTGGCATGACCTCGTATTTATTTATTTCATTCGAAAACTCGAGGGAAACAGACCTTTCGAACTTTCCAGCTTGGACAGCAGCGTAGCTACAGTCGGGAATGTTCATTAAAATGCAATTGAACTTTGCCAGAGACACATGACGAGTTGAAATTGCATTCGAGTTTCAATTACTTCAATTCCACCCTGGGAAATGGGATTAAAGTCTCCTCCTATACCTATAAGCGAATTCGCCAAAACTTGGCACGTTTCGTTGCGGGGCAGATTGAATGATGATTCTGTGGCGATTTTGTTGGCCTTTTCGTGTGCAGGTTCTCGCCGTAAAAGTTGGCTGGCTTATTCTTCTTTTAAAACTTTACCGGGTCGTCTTAATGTTTTTGAAATGGTAAGCCACCCAGCCATGTGTGTCTGAGATGGAGGGAAAATATTACGTGGCAAGGTTGCCATAGGGTTCTGAAAACAGACACGTCCTCTGTTATTGCTTTCCCCCACAATGATCTCAATTTACGTGATGGTTACCTCTTCGATAATTTTGTATCGTCTGCTTGATTGCAACAGAGTTTAATTAACTTCTTTCCATTCACCATTCAGCATTGCTCGACTGTATTCACACACCGCAGAACCCACACAAGACATGGAAATGTGATAGATACGAGAACTCGTGCCCGGAGGTGGAAAACCTTTTAGTGCCCAAATGACATGCTTTGAGGCTGAAACTTCATTAGGGATCCATATGCACCATGTGTCAAGTATAAAGCATACGCAACGTGTGACACACTCGAGTAAAAGCCCATCAAAACATTTTTGAGGCCCGCAAAGTGTCCATCAATAAAGTGAAATTGAGTGGGCAACGATGACATCCAACCGACAGGCATTGAGAAATTATTGGAACATTTCACTTCTGACCCAATCTAAAATTTTAACGAAATTTTTAAGGGGACATCTTCATGGAAAATGTGGTAAAAGCAAGTTTCATATTAGCTTAGGTTAGGTTACCCCGGACGGCCCTCAGCGGGGCCTCACATAGACCAGTATGGCCCTTAGTTATCCGGATTAGTATGGGCTTTTACGAGTCCCCTAGAATCGAGGTGTTTTTGGCGAAGCCAAGCAGTTTCCCTGGCGAGATCTTGGAGGCATCTTCCACTGATTCCACCGCGGGGACTCAGGCTATCTTTCGATAGCCCCAGGATCATCAGAGTTTCTACTGCTGTTTATCATTGCGTTCCTTGCACCTGCTAACGGTCTTTAATTCGGCCTGCTTCTCTAAGTCGCTTTGTAGCGTTCTAAGAGAGACAGGCACATTTTGGTTCCTACATTCATCAGCCCGACACCTTACTTAGCTAAAACGTCCGCCACTTCGTTTCCTTCGATGCCCTGGTAACTGGTAACCCAGTAGATCCGCACTGACTTAGGTGGTCGTGCTTTGTGAGTCTAGTGCCTCCCTGATTGCTAGGACACTTCCGGAACTGACCGCGGATGGATGGATGACTGCATGGATTTTATCGCCTCTTAACTATCAGCAAATAATTTAACAGCTGAGCGACATCTGCCGCCTTCTTCATATGCTGCATCGGTCGGGTAGCTTATAAGAAGCTCTTATTTTAGGATTCGTGCAGAATAAGCCCGCTCCTACTCCTCCTTCCATCTTGGAGCCGTCAATGTATATGTTGAGGTGCTGAGTCTGTTCCCGCTCCGTTTTCCAGTCTTCGATTCCCATAAAAATGTTTATTTTTCTTCGAGGCACGTTTGGAGGATGGGGGATATAGTCAGTGGGACTGGTCATGTCATGTCCATACGAATTGAACTATGCCCTTATTCTTGAGGAGACCTGTTCCCCGATGCGATCAGCTGCCTTACCTGCAGTCAGCCTAGCGTAGATGTCCAGGGGGTCGTTTCCGGGTATTGTTTCGAGTCCTTCTTATCCGCGTTGATACAGAGTCCTACTCCATCTGCCCACTCACATATCTCCCTGAGGGTTCGTTTCAGTATAGAGCTGGGTGTCGATGGACATACACCTCTTCTAAGAACGCTTATATCGTCTCCATAAGCTGTTATTTTTGGCGAATTTTCGGTTGCTTTTGTAGCCACGTTGTTCAATGTTCCGGATATATCTACAAACACTCCTAGTGCATGCTTTTTGTTATTGAGGGATTTCTCGATGGTCATTACTAACGAGTGTACTGCTGTCTCCACCGATATTCCTTTGATGTAGACATTCTTGATGGTTGACATCAGTCCCCCCACTTCGTTTCTAATGTGTAGATTTAGCAGCTTGTTTAGTGTTTTCAGTAGAAAGAAGGTCAGGCATATCGGTCTGTAATCCTTGGGGCACACATGCTAAACTTTCCTACCTTTGGGAAGAAGGCAACTAAAGAGGTTCTAAATTGGATAGGGATATAGCCTGTTATCACCTCTTAAGTTACTTGCAATATGGCTGGGAATATTCCGTTCAGTCCAGGTCCTTTTATGCTCATAAAAGAATCTATAGCCCATTGGGTTTTCTTATAAAATTTGCTGGAGGGGTTTGTTCCTGAGTCCCGAGGTCCTGATGCGTTTCGGCGTCGGTGACCTCGGTGCATCCTGGGAAGTGAGCTTCCATTAGTGCCATCAGCGCTTCTTCGCTCCCTTCCGACCACTGTCCGTTTTCTGGTTTGAGCTGACTTTGTACTGTGGGTTGGTTTGGGAGCAGTTTCCTACTCTTCTTAATTTAGAAATTGTTTTTAAATATTTGGTCCAAAGGCCATTAGTTTTTATTACATTATTAATGCGCTTGGGTATACCTTCGACAAAATTTTGAATGTTTTGTCGAGGGATCATGCGCCACTTCGTCTGCACGCGCTCCCACAGCTCATCCAATCTCTTTGGTGCAGATTTGTACCAAGCGTTTTTAAGCAGAGCCCATAGATTTTTAACGGGATTCAAGTCTGGGCTTTGAGCAGGCGACTGCATTTAGTGAAAACTCTGATTATTCAGCCAACTTTTCACGGTTTTGGCCGTTTGCTTCGGGTTCCCGTCTTGCTAGACAGTGATCGCCTCTATTGAGTAGGCACATTTGTCGATATAATTTGGTAAATTGATCTTCAAAATATGAAGATAATCTTTTTCCTGCATTATTCTATCGATTTTAAGCAATGGGCCAACGTTCCACCAAGTGAAGCAGCCCCACAGCATAAGACTGACTCCCCCATGCTTCATTGTTTCCTTGATGCTTTTCGTTATTTTATGTAATTATATATAATCAATAATTAATATTAATTAATTATATTATTATATTATTAGAATAGGCTTATATTATTTCATTATCTTTTAATTTTTTCATATTTTACTTTATTATATATAACATATTTTATTATGCCTCGAAGGAATAGGCAATCTGCTTCTCAACAGTCTCAGAGACGTAAATTACGAAACAGATCAAATAGAAATGTAAATTTAGATAATATCTCACACCGTTTCCTCTCGTTTTAGCTGCAAAGTTCAATACAACCAGTTGTAGGAAACTTATGTTATGTGAAAAATAGAAGCACTACCTATGACAAAAAATAGGAAAAAGGCAACAAAAATCTGTAACGAAAATTCATAAAATCTAAAAGGAAATTGTAAAAATAAAGCAGCGAGAGGCAGAGGAAAATGTAACAAAATAAAATATGGAAAATAATATATAAAAATACATAATTGCCTGAGAATGAGGGGAAAATCCAGCTTTAAGTTCAAGGAATGTCACCAGACAAAAATTTCTAGACACAAAAAAAAAGCACAAAAAATTCCTAAGAAATGATCATTCCATATCATCTCTAGCCCCATATATAGTCCCATCTCTAGTCCCATCTCTAGCCCCATATATAGTCCCATCTCTAGCCCCATATATAGTCCCATCTCTAGTCCCATATCCAGCCCCAAATATATTCCATTATCTATCCCCATAGCTTGTCCCATCTCTAGTCCCATCTCTAGCCCCATATATAGACCCATCTCTAGCCACATCTCTAGCCACATCTCTAGCCACATCTCTAGCCACATCTCTAGCCCCATCTCTAGCCCCATCTCTAGCCTCATCTCTAGCCCTATATCTAGCCCTATATCTAGCCCCATATCTAGTCCCATATCTAGACTCATCTCTAGCCCCATCTTGAGTCCAACTCTAGCCCCATATATAGTCCCATCTCTAGTCCCATCTCTAGTCCCATCTCTAGTCCCATCTCTAGTACCATCTCTAGTCCCATATCTAGACCGATCTCTATTCCCATCTCTAGACTCATCTCTAGCCCCATATCTAGTCCCATCTCTAGACTCATCTCTAGTCACATCTCTAGCCCCATATATATTCCATTCTCTATCCCCATAGCTTGTCCCATCTCTAGCCCCATATCTAGTCGCATCTCTAGTCCCATCTCTAGTCCCATCTCTAGTCCCATCTCTAGCCCCATCTCTAGACCCATCTCTAGACTCTAGTCCCATCTCTAGTCCCATCTCTAGCCCCATATATATTCCATTCTCTATCCCCATAGCTTGTCCCATCTCTAGCCCCATATCTAATCCCATCTCTAGTCCCATATCTATAAAGATATCTAGTCCCATATCTAGTCCCATCTCTAGACCCATCTCTAGACTCTAGTCCCATCTCTAGTCCCATCTCTAGTCCCATCTCTAGCCCCATATATAGCCCCATATCTAGCCCCATATATATTCCATTCTCTATCCCCATAGCTTGTCTAGCCCCATATCTAGTCCCATCTCTAGACCCATCTCTAGACCCATCTCTAGTCCCATCTCTAGTCAAATGCATTTGTACAAATCTTTTATTTCGACTTTTCGAGCTTTCAAAGTCAAAATTTCGGGAAAAAATAACGAAAAAAATTATGAAATTTTAATTTGGAAGCTTAATATCTTCCAGACGTTAAGTTGTAGCTACAAAGTGTCTGAGTTGGATTTATAGCTGCATTTGTCAGCTTTTTATACCCGGTACTCGAAGAGTATAGGGGTATATTAGATTTGTGGTGATAACGGATGTGTGTAACGCACTGAAGCGTTTCCGACCCCATAAAGTATATATATTCTTGATCAGCATCAATAGCCGAGTCGATATAGCCATGTCTGTCTGTCCGTCCGTCTGTCCGTCCGTCCGTCCGTCCGTCTTAATTAGCGCATATATTTCAGAGACTATTAAAGGTTAGGTTGCACCGAACGGCCCTCTACGGGGCCTATCATAGGCCAGAATGGCTGACTTTGTACTGTGGGTTGGTTTGGGAGCAGTTTCCTACTCTTCTTAATTTAGAAATTGTTTTTAAATATTTGGTCCAAAGGCCATTAGTTTTTAAGCAGAGCCCATAGATTTTTAACGGGATTCAAGTCTGGGCTTTGAGCAGGCGACTGCATTTAGTGAAAACTCTGATTATTCAGCCAACTTTTCACGGTTTTGGCCGTTTGCTTCGGGTTCCCGTCTTACTAGACAGTGATCGCCTCTATTGAGTAGGCACATTTGTCGATATAATTTGGTAAATTGTTCTTCAAAATATGAAGATAATCTTTTTCCTGCATTATTCTATCGATTTTAAGCAATGGGCCAACGTTCCACCAAGTGAAGCAGCCCCACAGCATAAGACTGACTCCCCCATGCTTCATTGTTTCCTTGATGCTTTTCGTTATTTTATGTAATTATATATAATCAATAATTAATATTAATTAATTATATTATTATATTATTAGAATAGGCTTATATTATTTCATTATCTTTTAATTTTTTCATATTTTACTTTATTATAT
Source organism: Drosophila azteca (assembly GCA_005876895.1). NCBI lineage: Eukaryota > Metazoa > Arthropoda > Insecta > Diptera > Drosophilidae > Drosophila > Drosophila azteca. The sequence goes on from VCKU01000091.1 coordinate 17,520,884, forward strand.
ATAACATATTTTATTATGCCTCGAAGGAATAGGCAATCTGCTTCTCAACAGTCTCAGAGACGTAAATTACGAAACAGATCAAATAGAAATGTAAATTTAGATAATATCTCACACCGTTTCCTCTCGTTTTAGCTGCAAAGTTCAATACAACCAGTTGTAGGAAACTTATGTTATGTGAAAAATAGAAGCACTACCTATGACAAAAAATAGGAAAAAGGCAACAAAAATCTGTAACGAAAATTCATAAAATCTAAAAGGAAATTGTAAAAATAAAGCAGCGAGAGGCAGAGGAAAATGTAACAAAATAAAATATGGAAAATAATATATAAAAATACATAATTGCCTGAGAATGAGGGGAAAATCCAGCTTTAAGTTCAAGGAATGTCACCAGACAAAAATTTCTAGACACAAAAAAAAAGCACAAAAAATTCCTAAGAAATGATCATTCCATATCATCTCTAGCCCCATATATAGTCCCATCTCTAGTCCCATCTCTAGCCCCATATATAGTCCCATCTCTAGCCCCATATATAGTCCCATCTCTAGTCCCATATCCAGCCCCAAATATATTCCATTATCTATCCCCATAGCTTGTCCCATCTCTAGTCCCATCTCTAGCCCCATATATAGACCCATCTCTAGCCACATCTCTAGCCACATCTCTAGCCACATCTCTAGCCACATCTCTAGCCCCATCTCTAGCCCCATCTCTAGCCTCATCTCTAGCCCTATATCTAGCCCTATATCTAGCCCCATATCTAGTCCCATATCTAGACTCATCTCTAGCCCCATCTTGAGTCCAACTCTAGCCCCATATATAGTCCCATCTCTAGTCCCATCTCTAGTCCCATCTCTAGTCCCATCTCTAGTACCATCTCTAGTCCCATATCTAGACCGATCTCTATTCCCATCTCTAGACTCATCTCTAGCCCCATATCTAGTCCCATCTCTAGACTCATCTCTAGTCACATCTCTAGCCCCATATATATTCCATTCTCTATCCCCATAGCTTGTCCCATCTCTAGCCCCATATCTAGTCGCATCTCTAGTCCCATCTCTAGTCCCATCTCTAGTCCCATCTCTAGCCCCATCTCTAGACCCATCTCTAGACTCTAGTCCCATCTCTAGTCCCATCTCTAGCCCCATATATATTCCATTCTCTATCCCCATAGCTTGTCCCATCTCTAGCCCCATATCTAATCCCATCTCTAGTCCCATATCTATAAAGATATCTAGTCCCATATCTAGTCCCATCTCTAGACCCATCTCTAGACTCTAGTCCCATCTCTAGTCCCATCTCTAGTCCCATCTCTAGCCCCATATATAGCCCCATATCTAGCCCCATATATATTCCATTCTCTATCCCCATAGCTTGTCTAGCCCCATATCTAGTCCCATCTCTAGACCCATCTCTAGACCCATCTCTAGTCCCATCTCTAGTCAAATGCATTTGTACAAATCTTTTATTTCGACTTTTCGAGCTTTCAAAGTCAAAATTTCGGGAAAAAATAACGAAAAAAATTATGAAATTTTAATTTGGAAGCTTAATATCTTCCAGACGTTAAGTTGTAGCTACAAAGTGTCTGAGTTGGATTTATAGCTGCATTTGTCAGCTTTTTATACCCGGTACTCGAAGAGTATAGGGGTATATTAGATTTGTGGTGATAACGGATGTGTGTAACGCACTGAAGCGTTTCCGACCCCATAAAGTATATATATTCTTGATCAGCATCAATAGCCGAGTCGATATAGCCATGTCTGTCTGTCCGTCCGTCTGTCCGTCCGTCCGTCCGTCCGTCTTAATTAGCGCATATATTTCAGAGACTATTAAAGGTTAGGTTGCACCGAACGGCCCTCTACGGGGCCTATCATAGGCCAGAATGGCTGACTTTGTACTGTGGGTTGGTTTGGGAGCAGTTTCCTACTCTTCTTAATTTAGAAATTGTTTTTAAATATTTGGTCCAAAGGCCATTAGTTTTTAAGCAGAGCCCATAGATTTTTAACGGGATTCAAGTCTGGGCTTTGAGCAGGCGACTGCATTTAGTGAAAACTCTGATTATTCAGCCAACTTTTCACGGTTTTGGCCGTTTGCTTCGGGTTCCCGTCTTACTAGACAGTGATCGCCTCTATTGAGTAGGCACATTTGTCGATATAATTTGGTAAATTGTTCTTCAAAATATGAAGATAATCTTTTTCCTGCATTATTCTATCGATTTTAAGCAATGGGCCAACGTTCCACCAAGTGAAGCAGCCCCACAGCATAAGACTGACTCCCCCATGCTTCATTGTTTCCTTAATGCTTTTCGTTATTTTATGTAATTATATATAATCAATAATTAATATTAATTAATTATATTATTATATTATTTGAATAGGCTTATATTATTTCATTATCTTTTAATTTTTTCATATTTTACTTTATTATATATAACATATTTTATTATGCCTCGAAGGAATAGGCAATCTGCTTCTCAACAGTCTCAGAGACGTAAATTACGAAACAGATCAAATATAAATGTAAATTTAGATAATATCTCACACCGTTTCCTCTCGTTTTAGCTGCAAAGTTCAATACAACCAGTTGTAGGAAACTTATGTTATGTGAAAAATAGAAGCACTACCTATGACAAAAAAATAGGAAAAAGGCAACAAAAATCTGTAACGAAGCGGGAAATTCATAAAATCTAAAAGGAAATTGTAAAAATAAAGCAGCGAGAGGCAGAGGAAAATGTAACAAAATAAAATATGGAAAATAATATATAAAAATCCATAAATACCTGAAAATGAGGGGAAAATCCAGCTTTAAGTTCAAGGAATGTCACCAGACAAAAATTTCTAGACACAAAACAAAAGAACAAAAAATTCCTAAGAAATTATCATTCCATATCATCCCTAGCCCCATATATAGTCCCATCTCTAGTCCCATCTCTAGCCCTATATCCAGCCCTATATCTAGCCCCATATCTAGTCCCATATCTAGTCCCATATCTAGTCCCATCTCTAGTCCCATCTCTAGTCCCATCTCTAGTCCCATCTCTAGTCCCGTCTCTAGTCCCATCTCTATCCACATCTCCAGTCCCATCTCTAGACCCATCTCTAGACCCATCTCTAGACCCATCTCTAGTCCCATCTCTAGCCAAATGCATTTGTACAAATCTTTTTTTTTCGACTTTTCGAGCTTTCAAAGTCAAAATTTCGGGAAAAAATAACGAAAAAAATTATGAAATTTTAATTTGGAAGCTTAATATCTTCCAGACGTTAAGTTGTAGCTACAAAGTGTCTGAGTCGGATTTATAGCTGCATTTGTCAGCTTTTTATACCCGGTACTCGAAGAGTATAGGGGTATATTAGATTTGTGGTGATAACGGATGTGTGTAACGCACTGAAGGAAGCGTTTCCGACCCCCTAAAGTATATATATTCTTAATCAGCATCAATAGCCGAGTCGATATAGCCATGTCTGTCTGTCCGTCCGTCTGTCCGTCCGTCCGTCCGTCTTAATTAGCGCATATATCTCAGAGACTATTAAAGGTTAGGTTGCACCGAACGGCCCTCTACGGGGCCTATCATAGGCCAGAATGGCTGACTTTGTACTGTGGGTTGGTTTGGGAGCAGTTTCCTACTCTTCTTAATTTAGAAATTGTTTTTAAATATTTGGTCCAAAGGCCATTAGTTTTTAAGCAGAGCCCATAGATTTTTAACGGGATTCAAGTCTGGGCTTTGAGCAGGCGACTGCGTTTAGTGAAAACTCTGATTATTCAGCCAACTTTTCACGGTTTTGGCCGTTTGCTTCGGGTTCTCGTCTTGCTAGACAGTGATCGCCTCTATTGAGTAGGCACATTTGTCGATATAATTTGGTAAATTGTTCTTCAAAATATGAAGATAATCTTTTTCCTGCATTATTCTATCGATTTTAAGCAATGGGCCAACGTTCCACCAAGTGAAGCAGCCCCACAGCATAAGACTGACTCCCCCATGCTTCATTGTTTCCTTAATGCTTTTCGTTATTTTATGTAATTATATATAATCAATAATTAATATTAATTAATTATATTATTATATTATTTGAATAGGCTTATATTATTTCATTATCTTTTAATTTTTTCATATTTTACTTTATTATATATATATATATTTTATTATGCCTCGAAGGAATAGGCAATCTGCTTCTCAACAGTCTCAGAGACGTAAATTACGAAACAGATCAAATATAAATGTAAATTTAGATAATATCTCACACCGTTTCCTCTCGTTTTAGCTGCAAAGTTCAATACAACCAGTTGTAGGAAACTTATGTTATGTGAAAAATAGAAGCACTACCTATGACAAAAAATAGGAAAAAGGCAACAAAAATCTGTAACGAAGCGGGAAATTCATAAAATCTAAAAGGAAATTGTAAAAATAAAGCAGCGAGAGGCAGAGGAAAATGTAACAAAATAAAATATGGAAAAAAATATATATAAAAATACATAAATACCTGAAAATGAGGGGAAAATCCAGCTTGAAGTTCAAGGAATGTCACCAGACAAAAATTTCTAGACACAAAACAAAATCACAAAAAATTCCTAAGAAATTATCATTCCATATCATCTCTAGCCCCATATATATCCACATATCTAGCCCCATCTCTAGCCCCATCTCTAGCCCTATATCTAGCCCTATATCTAGCCCTATATCTAGCCCCATATCTAGTCCCATATCTAGACTCATCTCTAGCCCCATCTTGAGTCCAACTCTAGCCCCATATATAGTCCCATCTCTAGTACCATCTCTAGTATCATCTCTAGACTCATATCTAGCCCCATCTCTAGTCCCATCTCTAGACTCATCTGTAGTCCCTTCTCTAGCCCCATATATAGTCACATCTCTAGCCCCATATATATTACATTCTCTATCCCCATAGCTTGTCCCATCTCTAGCCCCATATCTAGTCCCATCTCTAGTCCCATCTCTAGCCCCATATATATTCCATTCTCTATCCCCATAGCTTGTCCCATCTCTAGCCCCATATCTAGTCCCATCTCTAGTCCCATATCTAGACCGATATCTAGTCCCATCTCTAGTCCCATCTCTAGCCCCATCTCTAGCCCCATATATATTCCATTCTATATCCCCATAGCTTGTCCCATATCTAGTCCCATCTCTATCCCCATCTCCAGTCCCATCTCTAGTCCCATATCTAGACCGATCTCTATTCCCATCTCTAGACTCATCTCTAGCCCCATCTCTAGTCCCATCTCTAGACTCATCTCTAGTCACATCTCTAGCCCCATATATAGTCCCAAATATATTCCATTCTCTATCCCCATAGCTTGTCCCATCTCTAGCCCCATATATATTCCATTCTCTATCCCCATAGCTTGTCCCATCTCTAGCCCCATATCTAGTCGCATCTCTAGTCCCATATCTATACCGATATCTAGTCCCATCTCTAGTCCCATCTCTAGCCCCATCTCTAGACCCATCGCTAGACTCTAGTCCCATCTCTAGTCCCATCTCTAGCCCCATATATATTCCATTCTCTATCCCCATAGCTTGTCTAGCCCCATATCTAGTCCCATCTCTAGACCCATCTCTAGACCCATCTCTAGTCCCATCTCTAGTCAAATGCATTTGTACAAATCTTTTATTTCGACTTTTCGAGCTTTCAAAGTCAAAATTTCGGGAAAAAATAACGAAAAAAATTATGAAATTTTAATTTGGAAGCTTAATATCTTCCAGACGTTAAGTTGTAGCTACAAAGTGTCTGAGTCGGATTTATAGCTGCATTTGTCAGCTTTTTATACCCGGTACTCGAAGAGTATAGGGGTATATTAGATTTGTGGTGATAACGGATGTGTGTAACGCACTGAAGGAAGCGTTTCCGACCCCATAAAGTATATATATTCTTGATCAGCATCAATAGCCGAGTCGATATAGCCATGTCTGTCTGTCCGTCCGTCTGTCCGTCCGTCCGTCCGTCTTAATTAGCGCATATATCTCAGAGACTATTAAAGGTTAGGTTGCACCGAACGGCCCTCTACGGGGCCTATCATAGGCCAGAATGGCTGACTTTGTACTGTGGGTTGGTTTCGGAGCAGTTTCCTACTCTTCTTAATTTAGAAATTGTTTTTAAATATTTGGTCCAAAGGCCATTAGTTTTTAAGCAGAGCCCATAGATTTTTAACGGGATTCAAGTCTGGGCTTTGAGCAGGCGACTGCATTTAGTGAAAACTCTGATTATTCAGCCAACTTTTCACGGTTTCGGCCGTTTGCTTCGGGTTCCCGTCTTGCTAGACAGTGATCGCCTCTATTGAGTAGGCACATTTGTCGATATAATTTGGTAAATTGTTCTTCAAAATATGAAGATAATCTTTTTCCTGCATTATTCTATCGATTTTAAGCAATGGGCCAACGTTCCACCAAGTGAAGCAGCCCCACAGCATAAGACTGACTCCCCCATGCTTCATTGTTTCCTTAATGCTTTTCGTTATTTTATGTAATTATATATAATCAATAATTAATATTAATTAATTATATTATTATATTATTTGAATAGGCTTATATTATTTCATTATCTTTTAATTTTTTCATATTTTACTTTATTATATATAACATATTTTATTATGCCTCGAAGGAATAGGCAATCTGCTTCTCAACAGTCTCAGAGACGTAAATTACGAAACAGATCAAATATAAATGTAAATTTAGATAATATCTCACACCGTTTCCTCTCGTTTTAGCTGCAAAGTTCAATACAACCAGTTGTAGGAAACTTATGTTATGTGAAAAATAGAAGCACTACCTATGACAAAAAATAGGAAAAAGGCAACAAAAATCTGTAACGAAGCGGGAAATTCATAAAATCTAAAAGGAAATTGTAAAAATAAAGCAGCGAGAGGCAGAGGAAAATGTAACAAAATAAAATATGGAAAATAATATATAAAAATACATAAATACCTGAAAATGAGGGGAAAATCCAGCTTGAAGTTCAAGGAATGTCACCAGACAAAAATTTCTAGACACAAAAAAAAAGCATAAAAATTCCTAAGAAATTATCATTCCATATCATCTCTAGCCCCATATATATCCACATATCTAGCCCCATCTCTAGCCCCATCTCTAGCCCTATATCTAGCCCTATATCTAGCCCCATATCTAGTCCCATATCTAGACTCATCTCTAGCCCCATCTTGAGTCCAACTCTAGCCCCATATATAGTCCCATCTCTAGCACCATCTCTAGTCCCATCTCTAGACTCATCTTTAGCCCCATCTCTAGTCCCATCTCTAGACTCATATGTAGTCCCATCTCTAGCCCCATATATAGTCACATCTCTAGCCCCATATATATTACATTCTCTATCCCCATAGCTTGTCCCGTCTCTAGCCCCATATCTAGTCCAATCTCTAGTCCCATCTCTAGTCCCATCTCTAGCCCCATATATATTCCATTCTCTATCCCCATAGCTTGTCCCATCTCTAGCCCCATATCTAGTCCCATATCTAGTTCCATATCTAGACCGATATCTAGTCCCATCTCTAGTCCCATCTCTAGTCCCATCTCTAGACCCATATCCAGTTCCATCTCTATACCCATCTCTAGACCCATCTCTAGCCCCATATATAGTCCCATCTCTAGTACCATCTCTAGTCCCATCTCTAGACTCATCTCTAGCCCCATCTCTAGTCCCATCTCTAGACTCATCTGTAGTCCCATCTCTAGCCCCATATATATTACATTCTATATCCCCATAGCTTGTCCCATCTCTAGCCCCATATCTAGTCCCATCTCTAGTCCCATCTCTAGTCCCATCTCTAGTCCCATCTCTAGTCCCATCTCTAGCCCCATATATATTCCATTCTCTATCCCCATAGCTTGTCCCATATCTAGCCCCATATCTAGACCTACTGTACTGTGGGTTGGTTTGGGAGCAGTTTCCTACTCTTCTTAATTTAGAAATTGTTTTTAAATATTTGGTCCAAAGGCCATTAGTTTTTAAGCAGAGCCCATAGATTTTTAACGGGATTCAAGTCTGGGCTTTGAGCAGGCGACTGCATTTAGTGAAAACTCTGATTATTCAGCCAACTTTTCACGGTTTTGGCCGTTTGCTTCGGGTTCCCGTCTTGCTAGACAGTGATCGCCTCTATTGAGTAGGCACATTTGTCGATATAATTTGGTAAATTGTTCTTCAAAATATGAAGATAATCTTTTTCCTGCATTATTCTATCGATTTTAAGCAATGGGCCAACGTTCCACCAAGTGAAGCAGCCCCACAGCATAAGACTGACTCCCCCATGCTTCATTGTTTCCTTGATGCTTTTCGTTATTTTATGTAATTATATATAATCAATAATTAATAATAATTAATTATATTATTATTGTTTATGTGGGGATAATGCTTTTTATCCCCGATCGGCCGAATAATTATTTCGAATAAATAAAACGCGGCGCAGAAATACAATTGCGTATGTTCTTTTTAATGTCTGAACAGCGAGTGGCCCTTGCTTGCCCTTCTCTATTTCGAGCATTGCTGCTCCGATCGCTGGGCGCAGCTTCGCTTCGCTCGGCAAACATAGATAACGTAGATAAAGAGCAGAGCGAGCTTTGAGAGAGCGTTTAGTAGGGCAAGCAAGCGCAAGAATTAACATAATATGCATGCATGTATAAATATATAGAAATGTAAATATGCGGATGAAGGCCAATAACTAGCTGCTGTTTGGCCAGCCGCTATTCGATGAGGATCTGCCCCGAACATTCACCCCCCGTTGGAAGGCAACGTCTTTCAACAGATCCATCCTGAAGGGGCATGACCGCTATCTTTCTATCGGCCCTTTTGAGAGTCCTCTTTGGGCGTGGATGACGGCCTTTTTGACTGATGCTGCGATGAGTCCCGTATAGATCGTCGAATGCAGCAACCGGCGCTTCATGTCGAAAATGGTTTGTGGAGGGAACGTCCAAGTCATCGGGAATTTCTGTAATTTCATGAAAAGGCGGTGAATTTAGCAAGATAGATATTTTAGAAGTTGAAGTTCGAATTTCGTTAAGTGCGGATATCAAGCCCTTTGCTGTATCGGTAAGTTTGCGCTGCAGTTCCTGAATTTGGCGCTTATATAGAGCAATGTCCTGAACGAGACCAATCTGCGCCAACTTCGTCCCTAACTTGGCTTTGAGCTCCTGATTCTCCGATCGCAGCTTTTCCGCCTGCTTCTGGCACTCGTACAACTGCTGCCTGCATTGCTGATCTCGATCGGCCGCCTCCTGTCGCTGTTGAGCCAGCTTGCGGTAGTCAAGCATTGTGGGACTAAAATCGTGAGCGAAGATGTCAGGGGAACTCTCAAAAACAGCTAACGCTGTCGTATTAACTTCTGAGCTGCGTATGCTTCCTGACGCTATCCAGCCAAGCTTTGTCCTTTGAAATACTGGCAGTTGCGCAGACGGTCGTATCTGTTCGACGCACAATAGGTCGAAGAATAGGCCAGCACCTATCAGCAAATCGACTTGTTGGGGCTTGAAGAACTTTGGGTCAGCTAGCTTCACATTTTTCGGAATTGGCCAATCCTTTGCATCCAGGTTAAAGTTGGGCTGCCTTTCCGTTATTGAGTTGGTGACAATTGCAGCGACCGAATCGCGATAGCTTGCGTCCTGGGATTGTACAACTATATGCACACAGTTGGTCGAAGGCAGAATATATCTCCCAATACCGGAGATGTTAACATGAGACGAGTGATGAGATAATTGCAACTGATTAGCGAGTCTTGACGTTATGAAATTTGCCTGCGATGCAGAATCTAAGATGGCACGACATGGGATCAATTTTCCATAACGATCTTTGACATGAACGAGGGCGGTAGGTAGCAACACGTTTTGGCTAGACTGCGATTTCCGGTTGGAGGGGGGAGGGCTAGATGAACCGCTTGCTAGGAGGACAGTTGCGGCGCGTTGCTGGCTTGATTCCTCCGTCGGTGATGGGGAAGATGATGCAGCAGCGCTCGATTGGATGTGGAGCAGCGTATGATGTTTGTACTGGCAATGCCTACAAGATCCTGACCTGCACCTCTGCAATTCATGGCCATTGTTAAGGCAGTTTAAACACAAGTGCCGCTTCTTTGCTTCTTTATATCGATCGTAAGCAGAGAGGTTTAGGAATGCCTGACATCTAGATATGTAATGCTGACAGGAATTGCAATAGTTACATGTGGGTTTAGGATGGTCGCTAGTGGAAGCGATAAAGGTGCTAAGTTCATTTTCTCCCACCTGCTGGCTAGGACTTGTTACCATAGCCGATGCCAAATTCTCCAGCATCCGACACTTCGCTTCCAAGAATGAGGACATGTCTGACCAGAGAGGCAATCTTGAGGTCGGCAGGCTCTCCTCCCATTTCACCTGCGTCTTGTGGTCCAATTTCTTGCTTATGATGCAAACCAGCAACCCATCCGAAATCTCCTGAGGCGTTGCCAAGGTCCGAAGAGCACGTAAGTGCGAATTGATCTTATCGCTGAGTGCACGCAAGCCGCTGGCTGAGCCCTTCTCCACCCCTTGCAGACCGAAAATAGCCTTGACGTGTGCCTGAAAATGCAGAAGCTTATTATCAAATCGCAACTTTAATAAATTGAACGCCTCGTCGTAATTTTCCTCAGACAACTCCAAAGATCGAATCGTGTCCAGCGCAGCTCCATCTAAGCATCCACGGAGATACTGGAATTTCTCGATGACTGGTATACGTGAATCATTGTGCACCATTGTCGTAAACATCGAGTGGAATTCTGGCCAATCCATATAGTCCCCACCAAATCGCGGGAGCTGCAACTCAGGTAATCGAGAACGGCCAATAACGTCATAGGCAAACGCAGATGAATGCTCCTCGAGAGGGTGCCACGTGGAATGCGCAGCCGTAGCCGTGCGAGAAACCGCCAACTCCCGTGATAGCCTGGACCTGACCTTGATGTAAATATTGGCGAAGTCCAGTCGGGCGTCATTGGCTAATTGCAGTAAATCTAGCCTTTCAAGGCTCGTTTGAGCGGCACCAAAATCCGCATTCATTTGCTCAATCTGCTCTATGCGAGCTTCAAGCTCCGTTTCATCCAGATTAGCCAGCTCTTCCTTGGTGAGAAATCTGTCCATGGCTTTTAACTGACGATCGATTGACTCCGCCTTTTGACTATAAAAATCAACACCACTAGGCATTACCGCGTTCGCGACGTTATTTGGCTCAAGTTCTGCCATGTTGGGGTTTTCCAAGTCACGAGAGAAAAGACACCCTGTATACGTATAAAACGAAGACCGCGAGAACCGCAAGCAAAGGGATTACAGCTAACCGATGTAGCTGTGCGAGCTGTTCGATTCCGCTTTGTGCTGCGTTTGAATGTATTTGTTAGTTCACTGCACTGCCCAATGCACTGCACTGAACTGCCGCGACGAAAAACTGTAAAGCCAGCAACGGTGTAAATGTGTATATATGCTTTGGCACCGAATTGTGCGCAAAACACCGAAAATTTTTCTGAGGCTTTCGAATGCTATATCTGACTCCGCTATCCAGACGATCACGTCGGGGTCACCAAATGTTTATGTGGGGATAATGCTTTTTATCCCCGATCGGCCGAATAATTATTTCGAATAAATAAAACGCGGCGCAGAAATACAATTGCGTATGTTCTTTTTAATGTCTGAACAGCGAGTGGCCCTTGCTTGCCCTTCTCTATTTCGAGCATTGCTGCTCCGATCGCTGGGCGCAGCTTCGCTTCGCTCGGCAAACATAGATAACGTAGATAAAGAGCAGAGCGAGCTTTGAGAGAGCGTTTAGTAGGGCAAGCAAGCGCAAGAATTAACATAATATGCATGCATGTATAAATATATAGAAATGTAAATATGCGGATGAAGGCCAATAACTAGCTGCTGTTTGGCCAGCCGCTATTCGATGAGGATCTGCCCCGAACAATTATATTATTTGAATAGGCTTATATTATTTCATTATCTTTTAATTTTTTCATATTTTACTTTATTATATATAACATATTTTATTATGCCTCGAAGGAATAGGCAATCTGCTTCTCAACAGTCTCAGAGACGTAAATTACGAAACAGATCAAATATAAATGTAAATTTAGATAATATCTCACACCGTTTCCTCTCGTTTTAGCTGCAAAGTTCAATACAACCAGTTGTAGGAAACTTATGTTATGTGAAAAATAGAAGCACTACCTATGACAAAAAATAGGAAAAAGGCAACAAAAATCTGTAACGAAGCGGGAAATTCATAAAATCTAAAAGGAAATTGTAAAAATAAAGCAGCGAGAGGCAGAGGAAAATGTAACAAAATAAAATATGGAAAATAATATATAAAAATACATAAATGCCTGAGAATGAGGGGAAAATCCAGCTTTAAGTTCAAGGAATGTCACCAGAGAAAAATTTCTGGACACAAAAAAAAAGCACAAAAAATTCCTAAGAAATGATCATTCCATATCATCTCTAGCCCCATATATAGTCCCATCTCTAGTCCCATCTCTAGCCCCATATATAGTTCCATCTCTAGCCCCATATATAGTCCCATCTCTAGTCCCATATCCAGCCCCATATATATTCCATTCTCTATCCCCATAGCATGTCTCATCTCTAGCCCCATATCTAGTCCCATCTCTAGCCCCATATATATTCCATTCTCTATCCCCATAGCTTGTCCCATCTCTATCCCCATATCTAGTCCCATCTCTAGCCCCATCTCTAGTCCCATCTCTAGTCCCATATATATTCCATTCTCTATCCCCATAGCTTGTCCCATCTCTAGCCCCATATCTAGTCCCATCTCTAGTCCCATCTCTAGCCCCATATATATTCCATTCTATATCCCCATAGCTTGTCCCATCTCTAGTCCCATCTCTATCCCCATATCCAGTCCCATCTCTAGTCCCATCTCTAGTCCCATCGCTAGACCCATCTCTAGACCCATCTCTAGACCCATCTCTAGTCCCATCTCTAGTAAATGCATTTGTACAAATCTTTTTTTTTTCGACTTTTCGAGCTTTCAAAGTAAAAATTTCGGGAAAAAATAACGAAAAAAATTATGAAATTTTAATTTGGAAGCTTAATATCTTCCAGACGTTAAGTTGTAGCTACAAAGTGTCTGAGTCGGATTTATAGCTGCATTTGTCAGCTTTTTATACCCGGTACTCGAAGAGTATAGGGGTATATTAGATTTGTGGTGATAACGGATGTGTGTAACGCACTGAAGGAAGCGTTTCCGACCCCATAAAGTATATATATTCTTGATCAGCATCAATAGCCGAGTCGATATAGCCATGTCTGTCTGTCCGTCCGTCTGTCCGTCCGTCCGTCCGTCTTAATTAGCGCATATATCTCAGAGACTATTAAAGGTTAGGTTGCACCGAACGGCCCTCTACGGGGCCTATCATAGGCCAGAATGGCTGACTTTGTACTGTGGGTTGGTTTCGGAGCAGTTTCCTACTCTTCTTAATTTAGAAATTGTTTTTAAATATTTGGTCCAAAGGCCATTAGTTTTTATTACATTATTAATGCGCTTGGGTATACCTTCGACAAAATTTTGAATGTTTTGTCGAGGGATCATGCGCCACTTCGTCTGCACGCGCTCCCACAGCTTATCCAATCTCTTTGGTGCAGATTTGTACCAAGCGTTTTTAAGCAGAGCCCATAGATTTTTAACGGGATTCAAGTCTGGGCTTTGAGCAGGCGACTGCATTTAGTGAAAACTCTGATTATTCAGCCAACTTTTCACGGTTTTGGCCGTTTGCTTCGGGTTCCCGTCTTGCTAGACAGTGATCGCCTCTATTGAGTAGGCACATTTGTCGATATAATTTGGTAAATTGTTCTTCAAAATATGAATATAATCCTTTCCTGCATTATTCTATCGATTTTAAGCAATGGGCCAACGTTCCACCAAGTGAAGCAGCCCCACAGCATAAGACTGACTCCCCCATGCTTCATTGTTTCGTTGATGCTTTTCGTTATTTTATGTAATTATATATAATCAATAATTAATATTAATTAATTATATTATTATATTATTTGAATAGGCTTATATTATTTCATTATCTTTTAATTTTTTCATATTTTACTTTATTATATATAACATATTTTATTATGCCTCGAAGGAATAGGCAATCTGTTTCTCAACAGTCTCAGAGACGTAAATTACGAAACAGATCAAATAGAAATGTAAATTTTGATAATATCTCACACCGTTTCCTCTCGTTTTAGCTGCAAAGTTCAATACAACCAGTTGTAGGAAACTTATGTTATGTGAAAAATAGAAGCACTACCTATGACAAAAAATAGGAAAAAGGCAACAAAAGTCTGTAACGAAGCGGGAAATTCATAAAATCTAAAAGGAAATTGTAAAAATAAGGAAAATAATATATAAAAATACATAAATGCCTGAGAATGAAGGAAAAATCCAGCTTTAAGTTCAAGGAATGTCACCAGACAAAAATTTCTAGACACAAAAAAAAAGCATAAAAATTCCTAAGAAATTATCATTCCATATCATCTCTAGCCCCATATATATCCACATATCTAGCCCCATCTCTAGCCCCATCTCTAGCCCTATATCTAGCCCTATATCTAGCCCCATATCTAGTCCCATATCTAGACTCATCTCTAGCCCCATCTCTAGTCCCATCTCTAGACTCATCTGTAGTCCCATCTCTAGCCCCATATATAGTCACATCTCTAGCCCCATATATATTACATTCTCTATCCCCATAGCTTGTCCCATCTCTAGCCCCATATCTAGTCCCATCTCTACTCCCATCTCTAGTCCCATCTCTAGCCCCATATATATTCCATTCTCTATCCCCATAGCTTGTCCCATCTCTAGCCCCATATCTAGTCCCATCGCTAGTCCCATATCTAGGCCGATATCTAGTCCCATCTCTAGTACCATCTCTAGTGCCATCTCTAGACCCATCTCTAGACCCATCTCTAGCCCCATATATAGTACCATCTCTAGTCCCATATATATTCCATTCTCTATCCCCATAGCTTGTCCCATCTCTAGCCCCATATATATTCCATTCTCTATCCCCTTAGCTTGTCCCATCTCTAGACCCATATCTAGTCCCATCTCTAGCCGCATATATAGTCCCATCTCTAGTCCCAAATATCTTCCATTCTCTATCCCCATCTCTAGCCCCATATATAGTCCCATCTCTAGTCCCATCTCTAGCCCCAAATATATTCCATTCTCTATCCCCACAGCTTGTCCCATCTCTAGCCCCATATCTAGTCCCATCTCTAGCCCCATATCTAATCCCATCTCTAGCCCCATATATAGTCCCATCTCTAGTCCCATATCTAGCCCCATATATATTCCATTCTCTATCCCCATAGCTTGTCCCATCTCTAGCCCCATATCTAGTCCCATCTAGCCCCATATCTAGTCCCATCTCTAGTCCCATATCTAGTCCCATCTAGCCCCATATCTAGTCCCATCTCTAGTCCCATCTAGCCCCATATATATTCCATTCTCTATCCCCATAGCTTGTCCCATATCTAGTCCCATCTCTAGACCCATCTCTAGTCCCATCTCTAGTCCCATCTCTATCCCCATCTCCAGTCCCATCTCTAGACCCATCTCTAGACCCATCTCTAGACCCATCTCTAGACCCATCTCTAGTCAAATGCATTTGTACAAATCTTTTTTTTTCGACTTTTCGAGCTTTCAAAGTAAAAATTTCCGGAAAAAATAACGAAAAAAATTATGAAATTTTAATTTGGAAGCTTAATATCTTCCAGACGTTAAGTTGTAGCTACAAAGTGTCTGAGTCGGATTTATAGCTGCATTTGTCAGCTTTTTATACCCGGTACTCGAAGAGTATAGGGGTATATTAGATTTGTGGTGATAACGGATGTGTGTAACGCACTGAAGGAAGCGTTTCCGACCCCATAAAGTATATATATTCTTGATCAGCATCCATAGCCGAGTCGATATAGCCATGTCTGTCTGTCCGTCCGTCTGTCCGTCCGTCCGTCCGTCCGTCCGTCCGTCCGTCCGCCCGTCCGTCCGTCTTAATTAGCGCATATATCTCAGAGACTATTAAAGGTTAGGTTGCACCGAACGGCCCTCTACGGGGCCTATCATAGGCCAGAATGGCTGACTTTGTACTGTGGGTTGGTTTGGGAGCAGTTTCCTACTCTTCTTAATTTAGAAATTGTTTTTAAATATTTGGTCCAAAGTCCATTAGTTTTTATTACATTATTAATGCGCTTGGGTATACCTTCGACAAAATTTTTGAATGTTTTGTCGAGGGATCATGCGCCACTTCGTCTGCACGCGCTCCCACAACTTATCCAATCTCTTTGGTGCAGATTTGTACCAAGCGTTTTTAAGCAGAGCCCATATATTTTTAACGGGATTCAAGTCTGGGCTTTGAGCAGGCGACTGCATTTAGTGAAAACTCTGATTATTCAGCCAACTTTTCACGGTTTTGGCCGTTTGCTTCGGGTTCCCGTCTTGCTAGACAGTGATCGCCTCTATTGAGTAGGCACATTTGTCGATATAATTTGGTAAATTGTTCTTCAAAATATGAAGATAATCTTTTTCCTGCATTATTCTATCGATTTTAAGCAATGGGCCAACGTTCCACCAAGTGAAGCAGCCCCACAGCATAAGACTGACTCCCCCATGCTTCATTGTTTCCTTGATGCTTTTCGTTATTTTATGTAATTAATTAATTATATTATTATATTATTTGAATAGGCTTATATTATTTCATTATCTTTTAATTTTTTCATATTTTACTTTATTATATATAACATATTTTATTATGCCTCGAAGGAATAGGCAATCTGTTTCTCAACAGTCTCAGAGACGTAAATTACGAAACAGATCAAATAGAAATGTAAATTTTGATAATATCTCACACCGTTTCCTCTCGTTTTAGCTGCAAAGTTCAATACAACCAGTTGTAGGAAACTTATGTTATGTGAAAAATAGAAGCACTACCTATGACAAAAAATAGGAAAAAGGCAACAAAAATCTGTAACGAAGCGGGAAATTCATAAAATCTAAAAGGAAATTGTAAAAATAAGGAAAATAATATATAAAAATACATAAATGCCTGAGAATGAAGGAAAAATCCAGCTTTAAGTTCAAGGAATGTCACCAGACAAAAATTTCTAGACACAAAAAAAAAGCATAAAAATTCCTAAGAAATTATCATTCCATATCATCTCTAGCCCCATATATATCCACATATCTAGCCCCATCTCTAGCCCCATCTCTAGCCCTATATCTAGCCCTATATCTAGCCCCATATCTAGTCCCATATCTAGACTCATCTCTAGCCCCATCTCTAGTCCCATCTCTAGACTCATCTGTAGTCCCATCTCTAGCCCCATATATAGTCACATCTCTAGCCCCATATATATTACATTCTCTATCCCCATAGCTTGTCCCATCTCTAGCCCCATATCTAGTCCCATCTCTAGTCCCATCTCTAGCCCCATATATATTCCATTCTCTATCCCCATAGCTTGTCCCATCTCTAGCCCCATATCTAGTCCCATCGCTAGTCCCATATCTAGGCCGATATCTAGTCCCATCTCTAGTACCATCTCTAGTGCCATCTCTAGACCCATCTCTAGACCCATCTCTAGCCCCATATATAGTACCATCTCTAGTCCCATATATATTCCATTCTCTATCCCCATAGCTTGTCCCATCTCTAGCCCCATATATATTCCATTCTCTATCCCCTTAGCTTGTCCCATCTCTAGACCCATATCTAGTCCCATCTCTAGCCCCATATCTAATCCCATCTCTAGCCCCATATATAGTCCCATCTCTAGTCCCATATCTAGCCCCATATATATTCCATTCTCTATCCCCATAGCTTGTCCCATCTCTAGCCCCATATCTAGTCCCATCTAGCCCCATATCTAGTCCCATCTCTAGTCCCATATCTAGTCCCATCTAGCCCCATATCTAGTCCCATCTCTAGTCCCATCTAGCCCCATATATATTCCATTCTCTATCCCCATAGCTTGTCCCATATCTAGTCCCATCTCTAGACCCATCTCTAGTCCCATCTCTAGTCCCATCTCTATCCCCATCTCCAGTCCCATCTCTAGACCCATCTCTAGACCCATCTCTAGACCCATCTCTAGTCAAATGCATTTGTACAAATCTTTTTTTTTCGACTTTTCGAGCTTTCAAAGTAAAAATTTCCGGAAAAAATAACGAAAAAAATTATGAAATTTTAATTTGGAAGCTTAATATCTTCCAGACGTTAAGTTGTAGCTACAAAGTGTCTGAGTCGGATTTATAGCTGCATTTGTCAGCTTTTTATACCCGGTACTCGAAGAGTATAGGGGTATATTAGATTTGTGGTGATAACGGATGTGTGTAACGCACTGAAGGAAGCGTTTCCGACCCCATAAAGTATATATATTCTTGATCAGCATCCATAGCCGAGTCGATATAGCCATGTCTGTCTGTCCGTCCGTCTGTCCGTCCGTCCGTCCGTCCGTCCGTCCGTCCGTCCGCCCGTCCGTCCGTCTTAATTAGCGCATATATCTCAGAGACTATTAAAGGTTAGGTTGCACCGAACGGCCCTCTACGGGGCCTATCATAGGCCAGAATGGCTGACTTTGTACTGTGGGTTGGTTTGGGAGCAGTTTCCTACTCTTCTTAATTTAGAAATTGTTTTTAAATATTTGGTCCAAAGTCCATTAGTTTTTATTACATTATTAATGCGCTTGGGTATACCTTCGACAAAATTTTTGAATGTTTTGTCGAGGGATCATGCGCCACTTCGTCTGCACGCGCTCCCACAACTTATCCAATCTCTTTGGTGCAGATTTGTACCAAGCGTTTTTAAGCAGAGCCCATATATTTTTAACGGGATTCAAGTCTGGGCTTTGAGCAGGCGACTGCATTTAGTGAAAACTCTGATTATTCAGCCAACTTTTCACGGTTTTGGCCGTTTGCTTCGGGTTCCCGTCTTGCTAGACAGTGATCGCCTCTATTGAGTAGGCACATTTGTCGATATAATTTGGTAAATTGTTCTTCAAAATATGAAGATAATCTTTTTCCTGCATTATTCTATCGATTTTAAGCAATGGGCCAACGTTCCACCAAGTGAAGCAGCCCCACAGCATAAGACTGACTCCCCCATGCTTCATTGTTTCCTTGATGCTTTTCGTTATTTTATGTAATTATATATAATCAATAATTAATATTAATTAATTATATTATTATATTATTTGAATAGGCTTATATTATTTCATTATCTTTTAATTTTTTCATATTTTACTTTATTATATATAACATATTTTATTATGCCTCGAAGGAATAGGCAATCTGCTTCTCAACAGTCTCAGAGACGTAAATTACGAAACAGATCAAATAGAAATGTAAATTTAGATAATATCTCACACCGTTTCCTCTCGTTTTAGCTGCAAAGTTCAATACAACCAGTTGTAGGAAACTTATGTTATGTGAAAAATAGAAGCACTACCTATGACAAAAAATAGGAAAAAGGCAACAAAAATCTGTAACGAAGCGGGAAATTCATAAAATCTAAAAGGAAATTGTAAAAATAAAGCAGCGAGAGGCAGAGGAAAATGTAACAAAATAAAATATGGAAAATAATATATAAAAATACATAAATGCCTGAGAATGAGGGGAAAATCCAGCTTTAAGTTCAAGGAATGTCACCAGAGAAAAATTTCTGGACACAAAAAAAAAGCACAAAAAATTCCTAAGAAATGATCATTCCATATCATCTCTAGCCCCATATATAGTCCCATCTCTAGTCCCATCTCTAGCCCCATATCTAGCCCTATATCTAGCCCCATATCTAGTCCCATCTCTAGTCCCATATCTAGTCCCATCTCTAGTCCCATCTCTAGTCCCATCTCTATTCCCATCCCTAGTCCCATCTCTAGCCCCATATATAGTCCCATCTCTAGTCCCATATCTAGCCCCATATATATTCCATTCTCTATCCCCATAGCTTGTCCCATCTCTAGCCCCATATCTAGTCCCATATCTAGACCGATATCTAGTCCCATCTCTAGTCCCATCTCTAGTCCCATATCTAGTCCCATATCTAGTCACATCTCTAGTCCCATCTCTAGTCCCATCTCTAGTCCCATCTCTATCCACATCTCCAGTCCCATCTCTAGACTCATCTCTAGTCCCATCTCTAGCCAAATGCATTTGTACAAATCTTTTTTTTTCGACTTTTCGAGCTTTCAAAGTCAAAATTTCGGGAAAAAATAACGAAAAAAATTATGAAATTTTAATTTGGAAGCTTAATATCTTCCAGACGTTAAGTTGTAGCTACAAAAAGTCTGAGTCGGATTTATAGCTGCATTTGTCAGCTTTTTATACCCGGTACTCGAAGAGTATAGGGGTATATTAGATTTGTGGTGATAACGGATGTGTGTAACGCACTGAAGGAAGCGTTTCCGACCCCATAAAGTATATATATTCTTGATCAGCATCAATAGCCGGGTCGATATAGCCATGTCTGTCTTTCCGTCCGTCTGTCCGTCCGTCCGTCCGTCTTAATTGGCGCATATATCTCAGAGACTATTAAAGGTTAGGTTGCACCGAACGGCCCTCTACGGGGCCTATCATAGGCCAGAATGGCTGACTTTGTACTGTGGGTTGGTTTGGGAGCAGTTTCCTACTCTTCTAAATTTAGAAATTGTTTTTAAATATTTGGTCCAAAGGCCATTAGTTTTTAAGCAGAGCCCATAGATTTTTAACGGGATTCAAGTCTGGGCTTTGAGCAGGCGACTGCATTTAGTGAAAACTCTGATTATTCAGCCAACTTTTCACGGTTTTGGCCGTTTGCTTCGGGTTCCCGTCTTGCTAGACAGTGATCGCCTCTATTGAGTAGGCACATTTGTCGATATAATTTGGTAAATTGTTCTTCAAAATATGAAGATAATCTTTTTCCTGCATTATTCTATCGATTTTAAGCAATGGGCCAACGTTCCACCAAGTGAAGCAGCCCCACAGCATAAGACTGACTCCCCCATGCTTCATTGTTTCCTTGATGCTTTTCGTTATTTTATGTAATTATATATAATCAATAATTAATATTAATTAATTATATTATTATATTATTTGAATAGGCTTATATTATTTCATTATCTTTTAATTTTTTCATATTTTACTTTATTATATATAACATATTTTATTATGCCTCGAAGGAATAGGCAATCTGCTTCTCAACAGTCTCAGAGACGTAAATTACGAAACAGATCAAATATAAATGTAAATTTAGATAATATCTCACACCGTTTCCTCTCGTTTTAGCTGCAAAGTTCAATACAACCAGTTGTAGGAAACTTATGTTATGTGAAAAATAGAAGCACTACCTATGACAAAAAATAGGAAAAAGGCAACAAAAATCTGTAACGAAGCGGGAAATTCATAAAATCGAAAAGGAAATTGTAAAAATAAAGCAGCAAGAGGCAGAGGAAAATGTAACAAAATAAAATATGGAAAATAATATATAAAAATACATAAATACCTGAAAATGAGGGGAAAATCCAGCTTTAAGTTCAAGGAATGTCACCAGACAAAAATTTCTAGACACAAAAAAAAAGCATAAAAATTCCTAAGAAATTATCATTCCATATCATCTCTAGCCCCATATATATCCACATATCTAGCCCCATCTCTAGCCCCATCTCTAGCCCTATATCTAGCCCTATATCTAGCCCCATATCTAGTCCCATATCTAGACTCATCTCTAGCCCCATCTTGAGTCCAACTCTAGCCCCATATATAGTCCCATCTCTAGTACCATCTCTAGTCCCATCTCTAGACTCATCTCTAGCCCCATCTCTAGTCCCATCTCTAGACTCATCTGTAGTCCCATCTCTAGCCCCATGTATAGTCACATCTATATCCCCATATATATTCCATTCTCTATCCCCATAGCTTGTCCCATCTCTAGCCCCATATCTAGTCCCATCTCTAGTCCCATCTCTAGCCCCATATATATTCCATTCTATATCCCCATAGCTTGTCCCATATCTAGTCCCATCTCTATCCCCATCTCCAGTCCCATCTCCAGTCCCATCTCTAGTCCCATCTCTAGTCCCATATCTAGACCGATCTCTATTCCCATCTCTAGACTCATCTCTAGCCCCATATCTAGTCCCATCTCTAGACTCATCTCTAGTCACATCTCTAGCCCCATATATAGTCCCATCTCTAGTCCCATATCTAGCCCCAAATATATTCCATTCTCTATCCCCATAGCTTGTCCCATCTCTAGCTCCATATCTAGTCGCATCTCTAGTCCCATATCTATAGCGATATCTAGTCCCATCTCTAGTCCCATCTCTAGCCCCATCTCTAGACCCATCGCTAGACCCATCGCTAGACTCTAGTCCCATCTCTAGTCCCATCTCTAGCCCCATAGCTTGTCCCATCTCTAGCCCCATATCTAGTCCCATCTCTAGTCCCATATCTATACCGATATCTAGTCCCATATCTAGTCCCATCTCTAGACCCATCGCTAGACTCTAGTCCCATCTCTAGCCCCATATATAGCCCCATATCTAGCCCCATATATATTCCATTCTCTATCCCCATAGCTTGTCTAGCCCCATATCTAGTCCCATCTCTAGTCCCATCTCTAGACCCATCTCTAGTCCCATCTCTAGTCAAATGCATTTGTACAAATCTTTTATTTCGACTTTTCGAGCTTTCAAAGTCAAAATTTCGGGAAAAAATAACGAAAAAAATTATGAAATTTTAATTTGGAAGCTTAATATCTTCCAGACGTTAAGTTGTAGCTACAAAGTGTCTGAGTTGGATTTATAGCTGCATTTGTCAGCTTTTTATACCCGGTACTCGAAGAGTATAGGGGTATATTAGATTTGTGGTGATAACGGATGTGTGTAACGCACTGAAGGAAGCGTTTCCGACCCCCTAAAGTATATATATTCTTGATCAGCATCAATAGCCGAGTCGATATAGCCATGTCTGTCTTTCCGTCCGTCTGTCCGTCCGTCCGTCCGTCTTAATTGGCGCATATATCTCAGAGACTATTAAAGGTTAGGTTGCACCGAACGGCCCTCTACGGGGCCTATCATAGGCCAGAATGGCTGACTTTGTACTGTGGGTTGGTTTGGGAGCAGTTTCCTACTCTTCTTAATTTAGAAATTGTTTTTAAATATTTGGTCCAAAGGCCATTAGTTTTTAAGCAGAGCCCATAGATTTTTAACGGGATTCAAGTCTGGGCTTTGAGCAGGCGACTGCATTTAGTGAAAACTCTGATTATTCAGCCAACTTTTCACGGTTTTGGCCGTTTGCTTCGGGTTCCCGTCTTGCTAGACAGTGATCGCCTCTATTGAGTAGGCACATTTGTCGATATAATTTGGTAAATTGTTCTTCAAAATATGAAGATAATCTTTTTCCTGCATTATTCTATCGATTTTAAGCAATGGGCCAACGTTCCACCAAGTGAAGCAGCCCCACAGCATAAGACTGACTCCCCCATGCTTCATTGTTTCCTTGATGCTTTTCGTTATTTTATGTAATTATATATAATCAATAATTAATATTAATTAATTATATTATTATATTATTTGAATAGGCTTATATTATTTCATTATCTTTTAATTTTTTCATATTTTACTTTATTATATATAACATATTTTATTATGCCTCGAAGGAATAGGCAATCTGCTTCTCAACAGTCTCAGAGACGTAAATTACGAAACAGATCAAATATAAATGTAAATTTAGATAATATCTCACACCGTTTCCTCTCGTTTTAGCTGCAAAGTTCAATACAACCAGTTGTAGGAAACTTATGTTATGTGAAAAATAGAAGCACTACCTATGACAAAAAATAGGAAAAAGGCAACAAAAATCTGTAACGAAGCGGGAAATTCATAAAATCTAAAAGGAAATTGTAAAAATAAAGCAGCGAGAGGCAGAGGAAAATGTAACAAAATAAAATATGGAAAATAATATATAAAAATACATAAATACCTGAAAATGAGGGGAAAATCCAGCTTGAAGTTCAAGGAATGTCACCAGACAAAAATTTCTAGACACAAAAAAAAAGCATAAAAATTCCTAAGAAATTATCATTCCATATCATCTCTAGCCCCATATATATCCACATATCTAGCCCCATCTCTAGCCCCATCTCTAGCCCTATATCTAGCCCTATATCTAGCCCCATATCTAGTCCCATATCTAGACTCATCTCTAGCCCCATCTTGAGTCCAACTCTAGCCCCATATATAGTCCCATCTCTAGTACCATCTCTAGTCCCATCTCTAGACTCATCTCTAGCCCCATCTATAGTCCCATCTCTAGACTCATCTGTAGTCCCATCTCTAGCCCCATATATATTCCATTCTCTATCCCCATAGCTTGTCCCATCTCTAGCCCCATATCTAGTCCCATCTCTAGTCCCATCTCTAGCCCCATATATATTCCATTCGCTATCCCCATAGCTTGTCCCATCTCTAGCCCCATATCTAGTCCCATATCTAGTCCCATATCTAGACCGATATCTAGTCCCATCTCTAGACCCATCTCCAGTCCCATCTCTAGTCCCATATCTATAGCGATATCTAGTCCCATCTCTAGACTCATCTCTAGCCCCATATCTAGTCCCATCTCTAGACTCATCTCTAGTCACATCTCTAGCCCCATATATAGTCCCATCTCTAGTCCCATATCTAGCCCCAAATATATTCCATTCTCTATCCCCATAGCTTGTCCCATCTCTAGCCCCATATCTATACCGATATCTAGTCCCATCTCTAGTCCCATATCTAGCCCCATCTCTAGTACCATATCTAGCCCCATCTCTAGACCCATCGCTAGACCCATCGCTAGACTCTAGTCCCATCTCTAGTCCCATCTCTAGCCCCATAGCTTGTCCCATCTCTAGTCCCATATCTATACCGATATCTAGTCCCATATCTAGTCCCATCTCTAGACCCATCTCTAGACTCTAGTCCCATCTCTAGCCCCATATATAGCCCCATATCTAGCCCCATATATATTCCATTCTCTATCCCCATAGCTTGTCTAGCCCCATATCTAGTCCCATCTCTAGTCCCATCTCTAGACCCATCTCTAGTCCCATCTCTAGTCAAATGCATTTGTACAAATCTTTTATTTCGACTTTTCGAGCTTTCAAAGTCAAAATTTCGGGAAAAAATAACGAAAAAAATTATGAAATTTTAATTTGGAAGCTTAATATCTTCCAGACGTTAAGTTGTAGCTACAAAGTGTCTGAGTTGGATTTATAGCTGCATTTGTCAGCTTTTTATACCCGGTACTCGAAGAGTATAGGGGTATATTAGATTTGTGGTGATAACGGATGTGTGTAACGCACTGAAGGAAGCGTTTCCGACCCCCTAAAGTATATATATTCTTGATCAGCATCAATAGCCGAGTCGATATAGCCATGTCTGTCTTTCCGTCCGTCTGTCCGTCCGTCCGTCCGTCTTAATTGGCGCATATATCTCAGAGACTATTAAAGGTTAGGTTGCACCGAACGGCCCTCTACGGGGCCTATCATAGGCCAGAATGGCTGACTTTGTACTGTGGGTTGGTTTGGGAGCAGTTTCCTACTCTTCTTAATTTAGAAATTGTTTTTAAATATTTGGTCCAAAGGCCATTAGTTTTTAAGCAGAGCCCATAGATTTTTAACGGGATTCAAGTCTGGGCTTTGAGCAGGCGACTGCATTTAGTGAAAACTCTGATTATTCAGCCAACTTTTCACGGTTTTGGCCGTTTGCTTCGGGTTCCCGTCTTGCTAGACAGTGATCGCCTCTATTGAGTAGGCACATTTGTCGATATAATTTGGTAAATTGTTCTTCAAAATATGAAGATAATCTTTTTCCTGCATTATTCTATCGATTTTAAGCAATGGGCCAACGTTCCACCAAGTGAAGCAGCCCCACAGCATAAGACTGACTCCCCCATGCTTCATTGTTTCCTTAATGCTTTTCGTTATTTTATGTAATTATATATAATCAATAATTAATATTAATTAATTATATTATTATATTATTTGAATAGGCTTATATTATTTCATTATCTTTTAATTTTTTCATATTTTACTTTATTATATATAACATATTTTATTATGCCTCGAAGGAATAGGCAATCTGCTTCTCAACAGTCTCAGAGACGTAAATTACGAAACAGATCAAATATAAATGTAAATTTAGATAATATCTCACACCGTTTCCTCTCGTTTTAGCTGCAAAGTTCAATACAACCAGTTGTAGGAAACTTATGTTATGTGAAAAATAGAAGCACTACCTATGACAAAAAATAGGAAAAAGGCAACAAAAATCTGTAACGAAGCGGGAAATTCATAAAATCTAAAAGGAAATTGTAAAAATAAAGCAGCGAGAGGCAGAGGAAAATGTAACAAAATAAAATATGGAAAATAATATATAAAAATACATAAATACCTGAAAATGAGGGGAAAATCCAGCTTGAAGTTCAAGGAATGTCACCAGACAAAAATTTCTAGACACAAAAAAAAAGCATAAAAATTCCTAAGAAATTATCATTCCATATCATCTCTAGCCCCATATATATCCACATATCTAGCCCCATCTCTAGCCCCATCTCTAGCCCTATATCTAGCCCTATATCTAGCCCCATATCTAGTCCCATATCTAGACTCATCTCTAGCCCCATCTTGAGTCCAACTCTAGCCCCATATATAGTCCCATCTCTAGTACCATCTCTAGTCCCATCTCTAGACTCATCTCTAGCCCCATCTCTAGTCCCATCTCTAGACTCATCTGTAGTCCCATCTCTAGCCCCATGTATAGTCACATCTCTAGCCCCATATATATTCCATTCTCTATCCCCATAGCTTGTCCCATCTCTAGCCCCATATCTAGTCCCATCTCTAGTCCCATCTCTAGCCCCATATATATTCCATTCTATATCCCCATAGCTTGTCCCATATCTAAACCCATCTCTATCCCCATCTCCAGTCCCATCTCTAGTCCCATATCTAGACCGATCTCTATTCCCATCTCTAGTCCCATCTCTAGTCCCATCTCTAGCCCCATATATATTCCATTCTCTATCCCCATAGCTTGTCCCATCTCTAGCCCCATATCTAGTCCCATATCTAGTCCCATATCTAGTCCCATATCTAGACCGATATCTAGTCCCATCTCTAGTCCCATCTCTAGTCCCATCTCTATACCCATCTCTAGCCCCATATATAGTCCCATCTCTAGTACCATCTCTAGTCCCATCTTTAGCCCCATATATATTCCATTCTCTATCCCCATAGCTTGTCCCATCTCTAGCCCCATATCTAGTCCAATCTCTAGTCCCATCTCTAGTCCCATCTTTAGCCCCATATATATTCCATTCTCTATCCCCATAGCTTGTCCCATCTCTAGCCCCATATCTAGTCCCATATCTAGACCGATATCTAGTCCCATCTCTAGTCCCATATCTAGTCCCATCTCTAGACCCATATCCAGTTCCATCTCTATACCCATCTCTAGACCCATCTCTAGCCCCATATATAGTCCCAACTCTAGTACCATCTCTAGTGCCATCTCTAGACTCATCTCTAGCCCCATCTCTAGTCCCATCTCTAGACTCATCTGTAGTCCCATCTCTAGCCCCATATATATTACATTCTCTATCCCCATAGCTTGTCCCATCTCTAGCCCCATATCTAGTCCCATCTCTAGTCCCATCTCTAGTCCCATCTCTATCCACATAGCTTGACCCATATCTAGCCCCATATCTAGACCTACTGTACTGTGGGTTGGTTTGGGAGCAGTTTCCTACTCTTCTTAATTTAGAAATTGTTTTTAAATATTTGGTCCAAAGGCCATTAGTTTTTAAGCAGAGCCCATAGATTTTTAACGGGATTCAAGTCTGGGCTTTGAGCAGGCGACTGCATTTAGTGAAAACTCTGATTATTCAGCCAACTTTTCACGGTTTTGGCCGTTTGCTTCGGGTTCCCGTCTTGCTAGACAGTGATCGCCTCTATTGAGTAGGCACATTTGTCGATATAATTTGGTAAATTGTTCTTCAAAATATGAAGATAATCTTTTTCCTGCATTATTCTATCGATTTTAAGCAATGGGCCAACGTTCCACCAAGTGAAGCAGCCCCACAGCATAAGACTGACTCCCCCATGCTTCATTGTTTCCTTGATGCTTTTCGTTATTTTATGTAATTATATATAATCAATAATTAATATTAATTAATTATATTATTATATTATTTGAATAGGCTTATATTATTTCATTATCTTTTAATTTTTTCATATTTTACTTTATTATATATAACATATTTTATTATGCCTCGAAGGAATAGGCAATCTGCTTCTCAACAGTCTCAGAGACGTAAATTACGAAACAGATCAAATAGAAATGTAAATTTAGATAATATCTCACACCGTTTCCTCTCGTTTTAGCTGCAAAGTTCAATACAACCAGTTGTAGGAAACTTATGTTATGTGAAAAATAGAAGCACTACCTATGACAAAAAATAGGAAAAAGGCAACAAAAATCTGTAACGAAGCGGGAAATTCATAAAATCTAAAAGGAAATTGTAAAAATAAAGCAGCGAGAGGCAGAGGAAAATGTAACAAAATATAATATGGAAAATAATATATAAAAATACATAAATACCTGAAAATGAGGGGAAAATCCAGCTTTAAGTTCAAGGAATGTCACCAGACAAAAATTTCTAGACACAAAAAAAAGCACAAAAAATTCCTAAGAAATTATCATTCCATATCATCCCTAGCCCCACAAAAAATTCCTAAGAAATTATCATTCCATATCATCCCTAGCCCCATATATAGTCCCATCTCTAGTCCCATCTCTAGCCCTATATCTAGCCCTATATCTAGCCCCATATCTAGTCCCATCTCTAGTCCCATCTCTAGTCCCATCTCTAGTCCCATCTCTAGTCCGATCTCTAGTCCCATCTCTAGTCCTATCTCTAGTCCCATCTCTAGCCCCATATATATTCCATTCTCTATCCCCATAGCTTGTCCCATCTCTAGCCCCATTTCTAGTCCCATCTCTAGTCCCATATCTAGCCCCAAATATATTCCATTCTCTATCCCCATAGCTTGTCCCATCTCTAGCCCCATATATAGTCCCATCTCTAGTCCCATCTCTAGCCCCATATATAGTCCCATCTCTAGTCCCATATCTTGCCCCAAATATATTCCATCCCCTATCGCTTGTCCCATCTCTAGCCCCATATCTAGTACCATCTCTAGCCCCATATATAGTCCCATATATATTCCATTCTCTATCCCCATAGCTTGTCCCATCTCTAGCGCCATATCTAGTCCCATCTCTAGCCCCACATCTAGTCCCATCTAGCCCCATATCTAGTCCCATCTCTAGTCCCATCTCTAGTCCCATCTAGCCCCATATATATTCCATTCTCTATCCCCATAGCTTGTCCCATATCTAGTCCCATCTCTAGACCCATCTCTAGTCCCATCTCTAGTCCCATCTCTATCCCCATCTCCAGTCCCATCTCTAGACCCATCTCTAGTCAAATGCATTTGTACAAATCTTTTTTTTTCGACTTTTCGAGCTTTCAAAGTAAAAATTTCGGGAAAAAATAACGAAAAAAATTATGAAATTTTAATTTGGAAGCTTAATATTTTCCAGACGTTAAGTTGTAGCTACAAAGTGTCTGAGTCGGATTTATAGCTGCATTTGTCAGCTTTTTATACCCGGTACTCGAAGAGTATAGGGGTATATTAGATTTGTGGTGATAACGGATGTGTGTAACGCACTGAAGGAAGCGTTTCCGACCCCATAAAGTATATATATTCTTGATCAGCATCCATAGCCGAGTCGATATAGCCATGTCTGTCTGTCCGTCCGTCTGTCCGTCCGTCCGTCCGTCCGTCCGTCCGTCCGTCCGTCCGTCTTAATTAGCGCATATATCTCAGAGACTATTAAAGGTTAGGTTGCACCGAACGGCCCTCTACGGGGCCTATCATAGGCCAGAATGGCTGACTTTGTACTGTGGGTTGGTTTGGGAGCAGTTTCCTACTCTTCTTAATTTAGAAATTGTTTTTAAATATTTGGTCCAAAGGCCATTAGTTTTTATTACATTATTAATGCGCTTGGGTATACCTTCGACAAAATTTTGAATGATTTGTCGAGGGATCATGCGCCACTTCGTCTGCACGCGCTCCCACAGCTTATCCAATCTCTTTGGTGCAGATTTGTACCAAGCGTTTTTAAGCAGAGCCC
This sequence comes from Drosophila azteca, assembly GCA_005876895.1. Classification (NCBI taxonomy): domain Eukaryota; kingdom Metazoa; phylum Arthropoda; class Insecta; order Diptera; family Drosophilidae; genus Drosophila; species Drosophila azteca. The sequence continues at coordinate 17,551,132 of VCKU01000091.1, forward strand.
ATAGATTTTTAACGGGATTCAAGTCTGGGCTTTGAGCAGGCGACTGCATTTAGTGAAAACTCTGATTATTCAGCCAACTTTTCACGGTTTTGGCCGCGTGCTTCGGGTTCCCGTCTTGCTAGACAGTGATCGCCTCTATTGAGTAGGCACATTTGTCGATATAATTTGGTAAATTGTTCTTCAAAATATGAAGATAATCTTTTTCCTGCATTATTCTATCGATTTTAAGCAATGGGCCAACGTTCCACCAAGTGAAGCAGCCCCACAGCACAAGACTGACTCCCCCATGCTTCATTGTTTCCTTGATGCTTTTCGTTATTTTATGTAATTATATATAATCAATAATTAATATTAATTAATTATATTATTATATTATTTGAATAGGCTTATATTATTTCATTATCTTTTAATTTTTTCATATTTTACTTTATTATATATAACATATTTTATTATGCCTCGAAGGAATAGGCAATCTGCTTCTCAACAGTCTCAGAGACGTAAATTACGAAACAGATCAAATAGAAATGTAAATTTAGATAATATCTCACACCGTTTCCTCTCGTTTTAGCTGCAAAGTTCAATACAACCAGTTGTAGGAAACTTATGTTATGTGAAAAATAGAAGCACTACCTATGACAAAAAATAGGAAAAAGGCAACAAAAATCTGTAACGAAGCGGGAAATTCATAAAATCTAAAAGGAAATTGTAAAAATAAAGCAGCGAGAGGCAGAGGAAAATGTAACAAAATAAAATATGGAAAATAATATATAAAAATACATAAATGCCTGAGAATGAGGGAAAAATCCAGCTTTAAGTTCAAGGAATGTCACCAGACAAAAATTTCTAGACACAAAAAAAAAGCATAAAAATTCCTAAGAAATTATCATTCCATATCATCTCTAGCCCCATATATATCCACATATCTAGCCCCATCTCTAGCCCCATCTCTAGCCCTATATCTAGCCCTATATCTAGCCCCATATCTAGTCCCATATCTAGACTCATCTCTAGCCCCATCTTGAGTCCAACTCTAGCCCCATATATAGTCCCATCTCTAGTCCCATATCTAGCCCCATATATATTCCATTCTCTATCCCCATAGCTTGTCCCATCTCTAGCCCCATAGCTTGTCCCATCTCTAGCCCCATATCTAGTCCCATATCTAGACCGATATCTAGTCCCATCTCTAGTCCCATCTCTAGTCCCATCTCTAGTCCCATATCTAGTCCCATATCTAGTCACATATCTAGTCCCATCTCTAGTCCCATCTCTGTCCACATCTCCAGTCCCATCTCTAGACCCATCTCTAGACCCATCTCTAGTCCCATCTCTAGCCAAATGCATTTGTACAAATCTTTTTTTTTCGACTTTTCGAGCTTTCAAAGTCAAAATTTCGGGAAAAAATAACGAAAAAAATTATGAAATTTTAATTTGGAAGCTTAATATCTTCCAGACGTTAAGTTGTAGCTACAAAGTGTCTGAGTCGGATTTATAGCTGCATTTGTCAGCTTTTTATACCCGGTACTCGAAGAGTATAGGGGTATATTAGATTTGTGGTGATAACGGATGTGTGTAACGCACCGAAGGAAGCGTTTCCGACCCCATAAAGTATATATATTCTTGATCAGCATCAATAGTCGAGTCGATATAGCCATGTCTGTCTGTCCGTCCGTCTGTCCGTCCGTCCGTCTTAATTAGCGCATATATCTCAGAGACTATTAAAGGTTAGGTTGCACCGAACGGCCCTCTACGGGGCCTATCATAGGCCAGAATGGCTGACTTTGTACTGTGGGTTGGTTTGGGAGCAGTTTCCTACTCTTCTTAATTTAGAAATTGTTTTTAAATATTTGGTCCAAAGGCCATTAGTTTTTAAGCAGAGCCCACAGATTTTTAACGGGATTCAAGTCTGGGCTTTGAGCAGGCGACTGCATTTAGTGAAAACTCTGATTATTCAGCCAACTTTTCACGGTTTTGGCCGTTTGCTTCGGGTTCCCGTCTTGCTAGACAGTGATCGCCTCTATTGAGTAGGCACATTTGTCGATATAATTTGGTAAATTGTTCTTCAAAATATGAAGATAATCTTTTTCCTGCATTATTCTATCGATTTTAAGCAATGGGCCAACGTTCCACCAAGTGAAGCAGCCCCACAGCATAAGACTGACTCCCCCATGCTTCATTGTTTCCTTGATGCTTTTCGTTATTTTATGTAATTATATAAAATCAATAATTAATATTAATTAATTATATTATTATATTATTTGAATAGGCTTATATTATTTCATTATCTTTTAATTTTTTCATATTTTACTTTATTATATATAACATATTTTATTATGCCTCGAAGGAATAGGCAATCTGCTTCTCAACAGTCTCAGAGACGTAAATTACGAAACAGATCAAATAGAAATGTAAATTTAGATAATATCTCACACCGTTTCCTCTCGTTTTAGCTGCAAAGTTCAATACAACCAGTTGTAGGAAACTTATGTTATGTGAAAAATAAAAGCACTACCTATGACAAAAAATAGGAAAAAGGCAACAAAAATCTGTAACGAAGCGGGAAATTCATAAAATCTAAAAGGAAATTGTAAAAATAAAGCAGCGAGATGCAGAGGAAAATGTAACAAAATAAAATATGGAAAATAATATATAAAAATACATAAATGCCTGAGAATGAGGGGAAAATCCAGCTTTAAGTTCAAGGAATGTCACCAGAGAAAAATTTCTGGACACAAAAAAAAAGCACAAAAAATTCCAAAGAAATGATCATTCCATATCATCTCTAGCCCCATATATAGTCCCATCTCTAGTCCCATCTCTAGCCCCATATATAGTTCCATCTCTAGCCCCATATATAGTCCCATCTCTAGTCCCATATCCAGCCCCATATATATTCCATTCTCTATCCCCATAGCATGTCCCATCTCTAGCCCCATATCTAGTCCCATCTCTAGCCGCATATATATTCCATTCTCTATCCCCATAGCTTGTCCCATCTCTATCCCCATCTCTAGTCCCATCTCTAGTCCCATATCTAGCCCCATCTCTAGTCCCATCTCTAGTCCCATCTCTAGCCCCATATATAGTCCCATCTCTAGTCCCATATCCAGCCCCATATATATTCTATTCTCTATCCCCATAGCTTGTCCCATCTCTAGCCCTATCTCTAGGTCTATCTCTAGTCCCATCTCTAGCCCCATATATATTTCATTCTATATCCCCATGGCTTGTCCCATCTCTAGTTCCATCTCTATCCCCATCTCCAGTCCCATCTCTAGTCCCATCTCTAGACCCATCTCTAGACCCATATCTAGTCCCATCTCTAGTCAAATGCATTTGTGCAAATCTTTTTTTTTTCGACTTTTCGAGCTTTCAAAGTCAAAATTTCGGGAAAAAATAACGAAAAAAATTATGAAATTTTTATTTGGAAGCTTAATATCTTCCAGACGTTAAGTTGTAGCTACAAAGTGTCTGAGTCGGATTTATAGCTGCATTTGTCAGCTTTTTATACCCGGTACTCGAAGAGTATAGGGGTATATTAGATTTGTGGTGATAACGGATGTGTGTAACGCACTGAAGGAATCGTTTCCGACCCCATAAAGTATATATATTCTTGATCAGCATCAATAGCCGAGTCGATATAGCCATGTCTGTCTGTCCGTCCGTCTGTCCGTCTGTCCGTCCGTCCGTCCGTCCGTCCGTCCGTCCGTCTTAATTAGCGCATATATCTCAGAGACTATTAAAGGTTAGGTTGCACCGAACGGCCCTCTACGGGGCCTATCATAGGCCAGAATGGCTGACTTTGTACTGTGGGTTGGTTTGGGAGCAGTTTCCTACTCTTCTTAATTTAGAAATTGTTTTTAAATATTTGGTCCAAAGGCCATTAGTTTTTAAGCAGAGCCCACAGATTTTTAACGGGATTCAAGTCTGGGCTTTGAGCAGGCGACTGCATTTAGTGAAAACTCTGATTATTCAGCCAACTTTTCACGGTTTTGGCCGTTTGCTTCGGGTTCCCGTCTTGCTAGACAGTGATCGCCTCTATTGAGTAGGCACATTTGTCGATATAATTTGGTAAATTGTTCTTCAAAATATGAAGATAATCTTTTTCCTGCATTATTCTATCGATTTTAAGCAATGGGCCAACGTTCCACCAAGTGAAGCAGCCCCACAGCATAAGACTGACTCCCCCATGCTTCATTGTTTCCTTGATGCTTTTCGTTATTTTATGTAATTATATAAAATCAATAATTAATATTAATTAATTATATTATTATATTATTTGAATAGGCTTATATTATTTCATTATCTTTTAATTTTTTCATATTTTACTTTATTATATATAACATATTTTATTATGCCTCGAAGGAATAGGCAATCTGCTTCTCAACAGTCTCAGAGACGTAAATTACGAAACAGATCAAATAGAAATGTAAATTTAGATAATATCTCACACCGTTTCCTCTCGTTTTAGCTGCAAAGTTCAATACAGCCAGTTGTAGGAAACTTATGTTATGTGAAAAATAGAAGCACTACCTATGACAAAAAATAGGAAAAAGGCAACAAAAATCTGTAACGAAGCGGGAAATTCATAAAATCTAAAAGGAAATTGTAAAAATAAAGCAGCGAGAGGCAGAGGAAAATGTAACAAAATAAAATATGGAAAATAATATATAAAAATACATAAATACCTGAGAATGAGGGGAAAATCCAGCTTTAAGTTCAAGGAATGTCACCAGAGAAAAATTTCTGGACACAAAAAAAAAGCACAAAAAATTCCTAAGAAATGATCATTCCATATCATCTTTAGCCCCATATATAGTCCCATCTCTAGTCCCATCTCTAGCCCCATATATAGTTCCATCTCTAGCCCCATATATAGTCCCATCTCTAGTCCCATATCCAGCCCCATATATATTCCATTCTCTATCCCCATAGCATGTCCCATCTCTAGCCCCATATCTAGTCCCATCTCTAGCCGCATATATATTCCATTCTCTATCCCCATAGCTTGTCCCATCTCTAGCCCCATCTCTAGTCCCATCTCTAGTCCCATCTCTAGCCCCATCTCTAGTCCCATCTCTAGTCCCATCTCTAGCCCCATATATAGTCCCATATCTAGCCCCAAATATATTCCATTCTCTATCCCCATAGCTTGTCCCATCTCTAGCCCCATATATAGTCCCATCTCTAGTCCCATATCTAACCCCATATATATTCCATTCTCTATCCCCATAGCTTGTCCCATCGCTAGCCCCATATCTAGTCCCATCTCTAGCCCCAAATCTAGCCCCATATATATTCCATTCTCTATCCCCATAGCTTGTCCCATCTCTAGTCCCATCTCTAGCCCCATATATAGTCCCATCTCTAGTCCCATCTCTAGTCCCATCTAGCCCCATATATATTCCATTCTCTATCCCCATAGCTTGTCCCATCTCTAGCCCCATATATAGTCCCATCTCTAGTCCCATATCTAGCCCCATATATATTCCATTCTCTATCCCCATAGCTTGTCCCATCTCTAGCCCCATATCTAGTCCCATCTCTAGCCCCATATATAGTCCCATCTCTAGTCCCAAATATCTTCCATTCTCTATCCCCATAGCTTGTCCCATCTCTAGCCCCATATCTAGTCCCATCTCTAGCCCCATATATAGTCCCATCTCTAGTCCCAAATATCTTCCATTCTCTATCCCCATAGCTTGTCCCATCTCTAGCCCCATATCTAGCCCCATATATAGTCCCATCTCTAGTCCCATCTCTAGCCCCATATATAGTCGCATCTCTAGTCCCATATCTAGCCCCAAATATATTCCATTCTCTATCCCCATAGCTTGTCCCATCTCTAGCCCCATATCTAGTCCCATCTCTAGCCCCATATATAGTCCCATCTCTAGTCCCATATCTAGCCCCATATATATTCCATTCTCTATCCCCATAGCTTGTCCCATCTCTAGCCCCATATCTAGCCCCATCTCTAGCCCCATATCTAGTCCCATCTAGCCCCATATCTAGTCCCATCTCTAGTCCCATCTAGCCCCATATATATTCCATTCTCTATCCCCATAGCTTGTCCCATATCTAGTCCCATCTCTAGACCCATCTCTAGTCCCATCTCTAGTCCCATCTCTATCCCCATCTCCAGTCCCATCTCTAGACCCATCTCTAGTCAAATGCATTTGTACAAATCTTTTTTTTTCGACTTTTCGAGCTTTCAAAGTAAAAATTTCGGGAAAAAATAACGAAAAAAATTATGAAATTTTAATTTGGAAGCTTAATATTTTCCAGACGTTAAGTTGTAGCTACAAAGTGTCTGAGTCGGATTTATAGCTGCATTTGTCAGCTTTTTATACCCGGTACTCGAAGAGTATAGGGGTATATTAGATTTGTGGTGATAACGGATGTGTGTAACGCACTGAAGGAAGCGTTTCCGACCCCATAAAGTATATATATTCTTGATCAGCATCCATAGCCGAGTCGATATAGCCATGTCTGTCTGTCCGTCCGTCTGTCCGTCCGTCCGTCCGTCCGTCCGTCCGCCCGTCCGTCTTAATTAGCGCATATATCTCAGAGACTATTAAAGGTTAGGTTGCACCGAACGGCCCTCTACGGGGCCTATCATAGGCCAGAATGGCTGACTTTGTACTGTGGGTTGGTTTGGGAGCAGTTTCCTACTCTTCTTAATTTAGAAATTGTTTTTAAATATTTGGTCCAAAGGCCATTAGTTTTTATTACATTATTAATGCGCTTGGGTATACCTTCGACAAAATTTTGAATGTTTTGTCGAGGGATCATGCGCCACTTCGTCTGCACGCGCTCCCACAGCTTATCCAATCTCTTTGGTGCAGATTTGTGCCAAGCGTTTTTAAGCAGAGCCCATAGATTTTTAACGGGATTCAAGTCTGGGCTTTGAGCAGGCGACTGCATTTAGTGAAAACTCTGATTATTTAGCCAACTTTTCACGGTTTTGGCCGCGTGCTTCGGGTTCCCGTCTTGCTAGACAGTGATCGCCTCTATTGAGTAGGCACATTTGTCGATATAATTTGGTAAATTGTTCTTCAAAATATGAAGATAATCTTTTTCCTGCATTATTCTATCGATTTTAAGCAATGGGCCAACGTTCCACCAAGTGAAGCAGCCCCACAGCATAAGACTGACTCCCCCATGCTTCATTGTTTCCTTAATGCTTTTCGTTATTTTATGTAATTATATATAATCAATAATTAATATTAATTAATTATATTATTATATTATTTGAATAGGCTTATATTATTTCATTATCTTTTAATTTTTTCATATTTTACTTTATTATATATAACATATTTTATTATGCCTCGAAGGAATAGGCAATCTGCTTCTCAACAGTCTCAGAGACGTAAATTACGAAACAGATCAAATATAAATGTAAATTTAGATAATATCTCACACCGTTTCCTCTCGTTTTAGCTGCAAAGTTCAATACAACCAGTTGTAGGAAACTTATGTTATGTGAAAAATAGAAGCACTACCTATGACAAAAAAATAGGAAAAAGGCAACAAAAATCTGTAACGAAGCGGGAAATTCATAAAATCTAAAAGGAAATTGTAAAAATAAAGCAGCGAGAGGCAGAGGAAAATGTAACAAAATAAAATATGGAAAATAATATATAAAAATCCATAAATACCTGAAAATGAGGGGAAAATCCAGCTTTAAGTTCAAGGAATGTAACCAGACAAAAATTTCTAGACACAAAACAAAAGCACAAAAAATTCCTAAGAAATTATCATTCCATATCATCCCTAGCCCCATATATAGTCCCATCTCTAGTCCCATCTCTAGCCCTATATCTAGCCCTATATCTAGCCCCATATCTAGTCCCATCTCTAGTCCCATATCTAGTCCCATATATAGTCCCATCTCTAGTCCCATCTCTAGTCCCATCTCTAGTCCCATCTCTAGTCCCAAATCTAGCCCCATATATATTCCATTCTCTATCCCCATAGCTTGTCCCATCTCTAGCCCCATCTCTAGCCCCATCTCTAGTCCCATCTCTAGTCCTATATCTAGCCCCAAATATATTCCATTCTCTATCCCCATCTCTAGTCCCATCTCTAGTCCCATCTCTAGCCCCATATATAGTCCCATATCTAGCCCCAAATATATTCCATTCTCTATCCCCATAGCTTGTCCCATCTCTAGCCCCATATATTGTCCCATCTCTAGTCCCATATCTAGCCCCATATATATTCCATTCTCTATCCCCATAGCTTGTCCCATCGCTAGCCCCATATCTAGTCCCATCTCTAGCCCCATATATAGTCCCATCTCTAGCCCCATATATAGTCCCATCTCTAGTCCCATATCTAGCCCCATAGCTTGTCCCATCTCTAGTCCCAAATCTAGCCCCATATATATTCCATTCTCTATCCCCATAGCTTGTCCCATCTCTAGCCCCATATCTAGTCCCATCTCTAGTCCCATATCTAGACCGATATCTAGTCCCATATCTAGCCCCAAATATATTCCATTCTCTATCCCCATAGCTTGTCCCATCTCTAGCCCCATATCTAGTCCCATCTCTAGCCCCATATATAGTCCCATCTCTAGTCCCAAATATCTTCCATTCTCTATCCCCATAGCTTGTCCCATCTCTAGCCCCATATCTAGTCCCATATCTAGCCCCATATATAGTCCCATCTCTAGTCCCATCTCTAGCCCCATATATAGTCCCATCTCTAGTCCCATATCTAGCCCCAAATATATTCCATTCTCTATCCCCATAGCTTGTCCCATCTCTAGCCCCATATCTAGTCCCATCTCTAGCCCCATATATAGTCCCATCTCTAGTCCCATATCTAGCCCCATATATATTCCATTCTCTATCCCCATAGCTTGTCCCATCTCTAGCCCCATATCTAGTCCCGTCTCTAGCCCCATATCTAGTCCCATCTAGCCCCATATCTAGTCCCGTCTCTAGTCCCATCTCTAGTCCCATCTAGCCCCATATATATTCCATTCTCTATCCCCATAGCTTGTCCCATATCTAGTCCCATCTCTAGACCCATCTCTAGTCCCATCTCTAGTCCCATCTCTAGTCCCATCTCTATCCCCATCTCCAGTCCCATCTCTAGACCCATCTCTAGACCCATCTCTAGACCCATCTCTAGACCCATATCTAGACCCATCTCTAGTCCCATCTCTAGTCAAATGCATTTGTACAAATCTTTTTTTTTCGACTTTTCGAGCTTTCAAAGTAAAAATTTCGGGAAAAAATAACGAAAAAAATTATGAAATTTTAATTTGGAAGCTTAATATCTTCCAGACGTTAAGTTGTAGCTACAAAGTGTCTGAGTCGGATTTATAGCTGCATTTGTCAGCTTTTTATACCCGGTACTCGAAGAGTATAGGGGTATATTAGATTTGTGGTGATAACGGATGTGTGTAACGCACTGAAGGAAGCGTTTCCGACCCCATAAAGTATATATATTCTTGATCAGCATCCATAGCCGAGTCGATATAGCCATGTCTGTCTGTCCGTCCGTCTGTCCGTCCGTCCGTCCGTCCGTCCGTCCGTCCGTCCGCCCGTCCGTCTTAATTAGCGCATATATCTCAGAGACTATTAAAGGTTAGGTTGCACCGAACGGCCCTCTACGGGGCCTATCATAGGCCAGAATGGCCCTTAGTCATCCGGATCTTTGTATGAACCTTACGAGGGTGTTTCTGAGGTTCTGAAGTCCCCCAGAATCGACGTGTTTCTGGCAAAGGCAAGCAGTTTCCCTGGCGACTGCTTGGAGGCATCCTCCAGTGATACCAGCATCGGTGCGCCCAGGTATATTCTCCTTGCCCTTGAGAGAGCCGGACACCTGCAGAGTAGATGTTCCAGGGTTTCGACAGCCCCGGGTTCATTGCATTTCCTGCAGATGTCGCTGTTGGTGATGTTCAGCCTGGTTGCATGTGACGCAGCCAGGCAGTGGGCTGTTAGTATGCCGACTAGCAGTCTGCAATCCTTCCGTGGAAGGTGCTGCAGGTAGTGGCTGAGTTTATCATTGCGTTCCTTGCACATGATTTTCGAGGTTCTGCAGGTGGTGGTGTTCTTCCACCTGCTGTCTGTCTTCGTTTTGGCCTGCTTCTCCAGGTCGCTTTGTAGCGTCCTTAGCGAGACCGGCACGCATTCGGTCCTCTCGTTAACTAGCCCGACGCCTTCCTTAGCCAGAACGTCCGCCGCTTCGTTTCCTTCAATGGGCGGTGGTTTTTGGTCTCATCTGACCAAATTACCTTCTTCCGATCTTCCATGATCCAGTTCTTGTGCTCCTTGCAAAATTTAAGACGCATAGAGACGTTTTTCTCGGACAGGTCAGGATTTTCCTGCTTAACTGCCACTGTTAGGCCGATCCAAACACATCTCTGTCTGTAAGCAGACGTGGTCGTGATTTTGACGTTACAGATACGACAAAATTGAGCCTTTTTCGAGGTGTATTCTCTCCCACGTTTGATAGTCTAAGAGGCAAAAAATAATATTTTATACGAGGCCGCGGCTCTACTTTATACCCGGTACTCAGTTTAACTGAGTATATAACTACATATTCGAGACGTGGAAGTCTTTGCGAGAGAGAGAGAGAGGGAATGAGTAAGCGCTCGACATGCGTTGCGTAGCCACTGAAATTTAATTTGTTCCTTCTGTCCATAACAATGAGCCGACCTGATCCAGATTCGGCATTCTGTTAGATGCGGTTATTTCCTATGACTCTGCGTTTTTGGTTTTCGCGTACCTTAAAAATTGTGGATTCCACAGATTTTCGTCGTTTTTGAGGGCGGAAGGGGGAAAATTTTGAATGGCGGATCATAGAAAATAAGGATTTGGATTATCCTAACACTTTAGCGCTCCTTCCTATTTTTTGCCAACAATATATGCCGCCACCAACACATTCACTTCATCGACAGAGTTATATTTTTTCCATTTTTTAATTTCAGTTGAATTTTCAAAATTCGCGCTGTTTACGAAAAACAGCTGATTGATGAGAGTGGCAAATCACTTTTTAGGTTCTTGATAACACAATTTCAGTTAAATTCCACAGAGCAGATTCCTGTCAGTAATTTTCTCCTGGAGACAGGCTTTAAGCTGGGTTATTTTATTATTGAAACTCAAACGGCAGAGAGAAGGTCCGAGGGTGAAAGCACACACAGCAATATAAGGAGAAAGGAGAAGCAGCAGCAGAAGACGAAGAAGAGCGGAAGTAGCGCTGCGTCTTCATGAGCGGTCGTCCAAGAACTTCCTCCTTTGCCAAGGGCAACAAACAGTCACCGAGTCTGGTGCTTCCAAAATTACAACAGTTGTTGCAAAACCCGGCCAGGGCACCGATCGCGTACAAGAGGTCTCCTACACAGACACAAAGGTCATCGGCAATGGCAACTTCGGTGTGGTACTCCAAGCCAAGCTCTGCGACACCGGCAAACTTGTGGCAATAAAAGAAGTTTTAAAAAACAGACGATTTAGGAATCGCGAATTGCAAATAATGCAGGAGCTGGAGCACTGTAATATCGTGAAGCTTTTATACTTTTTCTATTCGAGTGGTGAAATGCGAGAGAAAGTATTTTTGAATTTAGTCCACGAATATATACCAGAAACCGTATACAAATCCGCTCGCAAATATGCCAAAACCAAGCAAACGATACCAATCAACTTTATTCGGCTCTACATGTATCAACTGTTTAGAAGTTTCGCATACATCCATTCGTTGGGCATTTGCCATCGTGATATCAAGCCACAGAATCTACTGCTCGATTCCGACACGGCCGTGCTGAAGCTCTGTGACTTTGGCAGCGCCAAGCAGCTGCTGCACGGTGAGCCCAATGTCTCGTACGTCTGCTCTCGTTAATATCCCGCACCCGAGCTAATATTCGGCGCCATTAATTATACAACAATGATCGATGTGTCGAGTGCCGGCTGCGTTCTGGCCGAACTGCTGCTGGGACAGCCAATCTTCCCTGGCGACTCTGGTGTCGATCAGCTGGTCGAGGTCATCAAGGTCCTGGGCACACCAACAAGAGAACAAATACGCGAAATGAATCCGAACTATACGGAATTCCAGTTCCCAGTAATTAAAAGTCATAAATGGTAGAAAGTTTTCCGTATACGCACTCCGACAGAAGCTATCAACTTGGTGTTCCTGCTGCTCGAGTACACGCCCAGCGTTCGCATCACACCGCTCAAGGCCTGTGCACATTTGTTCTTCGATAAGCTTCGCATGGAGGGTAACAACACCTTGCCCAATGGCCACGAAATGCCGCCGCGAAATGCCGCCGCTCTTTAACTTCACAGATCACGAGCTCTCGATACAGCCCAGCTTAGTGCCGCAGTTGTTGCCAAAACATCTGGCCAATCGCACCACAGGCGGTGGCCCAGCAGCTGCTGGCGCTTTTAGCGGCTCCACTAGCGTCTCCTCAACAGGCAACGGCGCCTCTGCGGACCTCCCTGGCTCAGGATCATCAACAGTCAGTTCCGGTTCGGGAGCAGCAGCAGCCGCTGGCGGTCAAGGAAACAATAGCAATCCCGGCTCCGGTGCGCCGACCGCCGTGGCATCTGCCCCGGCTATCATGCAGACAAATGCCGGCGGCGGCGGTGGTGCGGCGGGTGCTGCCACTGCAGCTGGTTCCATAGCTGCGACAAATGCTGGAAGCGCCAACGTGACAGATTCATAGGGACGATAGTATCATACAAACAAACACACACACACATATAATACCTATATATCAGCATGTGTATATATGTACATATATGTATAGTGTAATAAATATATTTAAAAAAACCCTAGAAACACACACACAACAAGAACCACAATAAAAATGATATCGATTATAAAATAAACTCAAGAAAGAAACTCTCTCCAGCTCTTATAGTCTCTGAGAACTAGGCGCTAAAAAAGACGAATTGGCAAAGCTGATGGGATCGCGTGTGAGAGAGAGCGAGAGGGAACGATAAATTTCGAAATAGTTTTCTTCATTGTAGCTATATTAATCATGCGATCTGATCCAGATTCAACACACTGATAGAAACGGTCATTATCTATGATTCTGCGTTTTTAGTTTTATCGTATCTTTAAAAGCGGGCAGGGCGAAATTTTGAAATACACTTGGAGTAGTGTGATCACACAGGAGACAGGATACAAATTTTTGTTGCTCTAGCTTAAATAGTCTCTGAGATATAGGCGCTAATGACAGCCAGACATGGCTATATCGACTCGGCTATTAATGCTGATCAAGAATATATATACTTTATGGGGTCGGAAACGCTTCCTTCTGGGCGTTGCACACATCACAAATCTAATATACCCCTATACTCTTCGAGTACCAGGTTTAATTATACCTTATCTTTACTCCCCACTTTCTCTTGGGATCCTTCTGGCTTGTGAATATTTTTCAACGGAAATAATACCTGATATGTATTAATGCATTAGTCCGAGCAGGTTCATTTTTCCAAACGTTCCAAAAAGTAAAATATGGTACATAAATAAAGTGTTTCATTATTGTCCCAATATAGTACCCACTTATATGATTCAGGACGAACGAGCACATGGCCCTGTCTCCTTTTATTTTTGAACTCACTGATTTCATTCTTTCCGTATATTTGCACCCAAAGCAAATTCTTCATGCCATGTTATATCTCTCTCCCTCTTTCTAATGCGCTTTCGCCCGGCCCCCTCTGTCTCTGCGCATTGTCTACCTCTCAATCACCCACATGTGTATATATTTTTACAACATTTAACCGCTTTTCTGTGTGTGCTGGCTGTTTCTTGGCGGGACGTGGTCTGGCCAACTTGGCGTATGAATATTCAAGTATTTATACAAAGGATAGTTTAATTAATACTCAAAAGCCATGTCAAGCCATGCACAGTGTATATGCTTCCTCAGTAATTAATTAAAAATATTAATTTAAAGCTTGAATCAATTCTGTATACTGAAAGGCAACGGAATAGACACCAACTTCTCTTTTAACCGGGAAATACATACAAAGCCCAAGTCCCAGATAGAAGCTTAAGAAGTCACAGAGCAACTTAAAACTTAATTGGTAGTAAAACTCAGAGACAAATTGTGGGGTTTTGTCAAAGAACCAACCTCCGAGTAAGGCTATCTTTCCACAAAAAAGTTCCACACACGAAAATTGCTATGAAAATAACAGTCGTAAAAAAAAGTAGGTTTGAAAAAACAGTGACCCAAAATAGAGAAAAGGCATGGTAAAAAGCGAAATGAAACCAACACCAAAGTTGTCAACTTTTTCAGGACACCGATATAGCCGAAAGCTGGATACACAGATGTGGATACACATATCCACTTGGTTCTAATATGAACATTGGGTGGAGGACACGTAATCAGGACTACAACATAAATTTTAATTAAAACCCCAGCTGTATTCTTGACTGTGCTAAAAATGGCTTGTCATATAAAAAGAGGGTGAAAATGTGTACCCGAAAAGAGAATCCATTTACATAAACTATACATTCGGATGGCGATTAATAAGAACATGTTTAAGGCAATCTTATGACATATCTTGTCACGCGGATTACAAATAGCAATATTATTGTAACCAAAATCTGCCAACCAATTTGGGATTCAACAAGGTCAACACAAAAAGACAGAACCAGCTGAAAAATGGCCAGACAGGGTCTTGGATAAACATTATCTTGTGTCGTAGAGAGGTCATCGGACGCTGCTAACAACATAGCCCCATACGCACTTCATAAATATTGGCTTAAAGACATAGACGGCCAGCCAGAAGGCATAGACATAGGCATTCCAGACAGGCCCTCCCAGTTTAATTCGATTTGTGTCATTAAACATAACTCAATGTAAACAAATTTGGCAAACAAATAATAATAATTTTTGTTATAATGGGAAAAAAATCTACTTGCCTAAGCCCTTAGTTAGCGTAAAATGATTTCGGTAATTTGTGGAAGAAGAAATATACAACAATCGTTAAAAATCAAAACCATTTAGGTTCGACAGTTAATTGTCATAAATTAGAAGTTAACAAAATAATTACCAAAAAATTTATTTGCATAAAAATATTATGGTACCAATATATTCCATTATATATATATGTAACGTAAAATCGCAAACAAGTAGAGCAACCTCCAGCCACACTGCTCTTGGCACCTTATTCAAGGATACTGGCACTTAGCCACTTGTTTACGGAATCCATGGAGAATGGCCGTACAGGAGAATGATGTCTGAGTAGCTATCAGTTACAGTCGGGATTCAGTGAGGGAATAGTCAAAAGTTGTGTGCATAATGGTATGTGTGTGGCTTGAGGCCCCAGATGGAAGACAGAGAAACACCCTCTCTATGTGGGTGCGTCTCGAAAGGCATTTCTAATTATGCGAAACTGAGGAGCTTTGCAAAGGCAACACGTGCTAGGGTTAAATGCGGAAAAAGGGTTCACATTTTCCCAGTGACTACAAAGTTTGCTTTCTCTAATTAATGTCAAGACTGAAGGCCGCCCCATATCCGAAATTCAAGCCATTTGCTCTAATGGCTACCAGATTTATCATTATGCATATTTAATATTTTAAGTTTACTTTCAAGGCCCATCTAATGGTTTGTTTCTTGACTATTTAAGGAAACAACGGCCTCTCGAGAGCAAACGGAATACGCCTGATGAGACACGAAACGCTGTAAAGGCTCAAAAAAGTAAGAGAGACGTGTTGGCTCTATTATCCGTGAGGGTATAAACTTTTGTTCAACATTTTTTATGGAAAATAGTAAAAAAAAAAAAGAAAAAACAAGAAATGAAAACCCATTTGCTTTCCGCAAATCCTAAGCTGAAAATATATATAACTTAACAGTTCATTGGCCTGTGGCCTGAGGCAAGCCAATCAAATTAATGCCAGCCACTGAAAAATTACTTTTCTCACTTGATTAATAGCGCCGGAACAATGCCTAGACTGAGAACCAGAGCCCCTTGTCTCATCGAGCCGAGGACTTCAAGCAAAAGTGCTCAAAATAGTCTTAGCCTTGGTTCTGTGGCTGGTCTTAGTCTCAGTCCTGTGGGGGTGGCATATTTTGTGGTTACCAACGAGTTGGATGGCGATTTGGAAACTCAATTAGAAATTCCCATGAATTTTCCCGGAAAGAGTCGAGTGGAGGTTTACGATCAAATGTAACTTTAAATTATAAATTAAGATTAGAAAATCTGTCAGTTACAACGAATCTTAAAGACCAGATGATGATAAAGTTGAGAACAGACGACCCGACCTCCTGTCCTTGGGCTGGTTGTTGTTATTCGGCTTGGCTTTTTTCGAGCTCGTTCTCCTGTGGGTTCTTGAGGACACGACACTTTACGTGACTTTCTTAACATAAACAATTTGTTTGTTGGGCTTCCCTGAATTTCAGGTCAATTCCTGCAGCTCTCCATCTTCTAGAATGAATGGGATGTGCGGGTGGAGGGGTCGTGGGGTATGTTTTTGTTTAGTTTACACCACATCGCACAGGACGACAGCTGACTTCCTGTCCGCTAATGCCGGAGACAACTGAGCAATTCCGTTGTTCGGCAAAAACGAATGAGACCGTTGACAGCTGACGGCCCAAAGACAGGCAGACGTTTTTCCTCCGCCTGTTCCTTTGCCGCCTCACAAGCTGAGAAACTTTGGGAATATTTTTCCCCTACTTGACCCAAGTTTGGGGTGGTTGGTGGTTGGTGAGAAGCGACATTCATAGCACTCGCACTCTGCCTCATAAAACGTTTAGAGCGGAATGTTTGCCAACTGGAGCATTCAAATAAATCCAAGAAGTAATACGCCGACAACTTGCTAAGTACTTTTTCTGCCTTAAGTTCCTTGTGGCTCTTTCGAGCTCGGGAGCTTCCGCATTAAGATAACATAACAACGAGCCAGGCCAGAGAGTGCTGGTATCTTTTGTGCATACATAGTTCTCAAATACAAGTTCCACTTAACATTTTCTTATTGGCTGCTGCAATTGCCAGCTAGAACACAGAGCCAAACGCCAATGGCAGTTCCTTCTGGACATAAATTTAGACACGTTGGAAGGACTCCTTTCCTTCCAGTCCAACCCTGCATTCATCGTTGTTTTTGCTGCTAAAACTAACGTCATAATCAAGTGGCAGAACCAGTCGCACAATAAAAGTAAATATCGTAAGGAACAACAATGCAGAAAAACAATGCCTAAGTGCAAAGGAAACATAGATTCGCAGCCGGTATACACTTTCGAAAAAATTATATCTTCAGACAGAGGATCTTAAAACTCTCCACAGATACTGGCAGAAGGTTATGGGTTGTAAGTTCTGTTAATTTTAATTCTGCTAAGATCTCTGCGTTATAAACACCTAAAGTCTAAAAAAATCGCAATACCCCAGGACAGTGTATAACAAAAACGCTGGAAATTAATGTCCTGACTAGTCGAGAGCAAATGTTTAACTGTGTGATATGCCGCACCTTGTATGGTCCCCTTTTTCCAGGACCTGCATCATCATCATTATTAGCCCCCAACAGTTGGTTTTCATCAACTTTTCTTTCAATTAAGTAACTAGTGGCGGTTTTAAGAAACAAAATTGCTCAGCCAAAAAATAGGGCACCTTTAAGCTGTTCATATATCGTATCTATAATAACGGTTTGATATAGTTAGTCGCGTCTTTTATCCCGAATGTGTACGTGCCTGTGTATAAATCACATTTTTTTCATACCATTTTCTTGGCGGGTAATAAATCATATTTTTTGTCATTTTTGATTTGTCTTCATATACACAAACAAAAGTTTCCTTTATTAAAGACCGAAGGAAAAATGTTTATCTGTGGATAAATAATAAAATAACTAAGGCCAACTGATTGATGGGAATAAAACTTGCTCTTAGCTTATGAATGTTCCGCGAATACAATATCTCAAATTGAATATTGCTTTTCTGGGTATCTATTTGGGTAAACAAGAGTTTCTATGATTGTTGGGATATTACTAACGTAAACCTTAGTGTCTAGATAATGTGTAGTATCAGTGCACATATTTTTAAGATGGTCTTAAAAAAGACGGATGCCATAAGCAGTTCTTTGGGGAATAAATATGAGTATAAAGAAAGAAAGAAAAGTGTTTGGGGTAGAAGGTTCAACAAATCTACCCATACATATCTACTGATCTGGAAATTAAACCTTAATACAGTTTTGGCATCAAACTAGTTCAGAAATTTCCTCAGCTTTAAAGATTCATCCAAACTGCATGAGACACTGAATTATACTCACAGTTTTCCATGGGAATGCAAATTATAAAATATGGAAACTACATCAGAGTTACACATTGAGATTCACAGGAATAGTCCAAACATATGCTGAGATTTCAATCCAAGACCAATTAACATATCTATCAATTAAGTTATCATCAAGTCAGGCACGACCCTGTATGCAAATTGATGATTGACTCACTAATCAGCATGAAACACATATTCCACCCCAAGGTGTCGCGGCGATGGCCACCTGCATTTAGCGACAATGACAACGGATCCGAGCGGCCAACTGGATGATGAATGTGTATCGTTGGCAACTGGCTGAGGACCGGATCCCTGGACCCTTGAGTGATGATTGCTCTGTGCAAATGCACCCCCGAGGGCCAATAATCATACGCATTGGAGCGGCATGCTGCGAGTAAGTGTGTGATTTATAATCTTCAAATGACCAGGCGGTGGTTGTTCAATATTCATGAGCTGCCGCTGAGAATCCAACACAGTCGACTGCATGAAGCTGTCTGTTTCGGGAATATTTAAAGACCATCAAAAAAAACGAAATTTGAGACTTCCAATGCAGGCAACGCCAGTAAAGTCGTGCATATCTCATGGCCGCCAACCACACAAAGTGGCAAGCCGCGTGCCTCGGAGTCCCAGAAGAGAGAGCAAAGTCGAACAAAGTGAGCAAAACGGGTGGCTCACAAATTGCATAAAGGATAAGGGCTGTAAAGGAACAATCTTCAGCAAGCCTCCCTGTCTACCATTACGAGTATGATTGGCACTACATATACTCGTATGTATACTTCTTTGTACATCTCTCTCTCTCTCTATATCAATTCATCTCTCTCTGTCCCCAGGTATATATGTATCAGTGGAAAAATGCTGAAAGCGTCAAAATTTAGCGGTGTCAACATCAATTTTGGTATCTGTGTAAAATAATTGACATTCGACGAAAAGGGCAACGTTAATATCATCAGAAACTGAGACTGAGATAAACAGAAAGCCAAACAGAACATTAAATCTTTTTCTGTATGCTGGCCACACTACTTATCCGGCCTATCCTACTGGAGGGCTTTGCTTACAGAGAGTGCTAATAGGTACCTGGCCAAAGCCAAAATTGTAATGAATTTAATGGCTCTGCGGTATAATGATATGAAAGCCCTCTAAATTGCATTTACCGGCCGTAAATATTTTGTAATTACATCAATGTCAACGTGCGATAATTGATTGCATTTCATAATATATATTTACCGGACAGTCACTTTGTTGGAAAAATGTGAAAACATACAATATGCCAGTTTGAGCTTTTTTTCTAGTTTATGGCTTCTGCAATGTTGAATATGATTTTTCCTTTAATACATAAGTTGTGTTAAAACCATGTGAGTTGGAAAAACAAAGTACGTTTGGATTCAGATTAGCAATGGAACAAAATATCAATTAGAAATAAAGAATAGGAGTTCGTTTACACAAAATCAAATGGCATATTTGACTCCTGATAACGCTAGGGGCAACCACATGCACATATTTAAATACTTAATTATGCCGTAGTCTCCTACATTGTACCACCTGGACGGACATTGTACTCATTTTGGTAGGTATCTAGGCATCCAAATATTGAGTTTTTAATTCTTATTTCTTTCGTTGCTTTATTTTCGCAGGATACATTTTCGCTGTGTTGATGTTGTGGCAAAGCAAACCCGAAAAAAAGTGCAACAAAAAATGTGTAACTATTATTTATAGTCCAACAAAATGTCTGAAGGTGTAGGTGGGAGGGTGTGTTTTCTTGTTTATTGCGGTCAGTTTTGCTTATCTGCGGTACGTCGGCATTGGGTGTAATAACAAACAACAACTTTAGGAAGCGGTTCTACTTTTTCGGTTGATGTCAGTGACTTCCAGTGGGTCGGTCGGCCATTTAGCCAAAAAATAAGAGCAATTTCCAAAAGCGGAAACGTTTGTTTACTCGACCAGAACGGGAAGAGCCAAAACCGATGCCATTTACAGAAGTTGTCGGTTCGTTTTTCTGAGTGTGTCTTTGGGTCTATCCCCAACTTCCTATCCCTGAAACTGTCCTAAGTTCGGCATCTGTCTCTGTATCTGCTGCGATGCCAAAAATCAATGTGGTTTGCCCCAAACTACGGTAAAATGCCTTCTGCACTACGATGTCCTTGCAGCTTTTTTCCTGGGTCGTCCATTACATTAAAGGTCGAAATTGAATTAAAAATTGCAATTAGTAAATTTTGTTTTTTTTTGTGCCATGTGACAAAAACTTTTGATATATCGCATTGTGTGTCCTCGGTGTTACAAATCAAAAAAAAAACCCACTAGAGTGTTATCTAAGGAGAGTTTGCTCGGGTCTCCAAATTCATGGCCAAAGCTATGTGTACAAGAATTGCTAATTCCCACAGTGGTGCTCATAGACTTAAGCCACAAGATTTTAACCAAGAATATAAAGGAAAATTAAGAAAAGTTTTTATTTCACAGCTCCAATTTGTTGTGTCACATTAGTTCTATATATTAGTGTTCTAATAGAAGAATAACCAACCAATAAAAATATATCTTCAACGAAAAACTAAAAAAATCTGAGACTATCTCCCAAATGTCCTGCTCACATACTAAAGCCACCTGGAAAAAAATGGTTGAAAAAGTTAAAATTTGCCCAATATTCCTTATACATTTAATAAGTTTACTTTAATATTGAGTGGGATGACCTTTCTGCTTTAGAACAGTGGAGCAACGATTTGGCATTGAATCCACAAGACGTGCGCACTGTTGAGGTGTGATTTTTCAAGTCGGGGCTCTGCGGTGGCCATTGCAAAACATTGATTGCCTCTTAGTTAAGCTACGACTTGACTATCTTGCTGCAGTGTTTCAGGTCGTTGTCCTGTTTAAATATCCAGGCAAGTGGAAAATTATCAGCATATTCTCCAGATAAATTGTCAATAAGGATGTCCCTGTACATTTCGCCGTTCATGCCTTCTATCTTCACTAGGGGACCTACGTCCGATGCGGTGTAACAGCCCCAGACCATAATCACCATGTTTAACGGTCTTCTTTGTGTATTTGGGGTTAATTGTTTGTTGGGAGGACGTCGAACATATGGTTTACCATCACTCCCAAAGACATTAAACTTGGATTCGTCGCTCCAAACAATCATGTTCATGGGCACTGCGTCCATATAGCCCGAATTCATTTGGCCGTCTTCTTATGGTCTGAGCTGACACATTCACGCCGTAATCTGCCACCATTTGACCTCTGATTTGCGTCGAAGTCAAGAACGGATCGGCTTTACTGATTTTGGCAATCCGTCTATCGTCGTTTAAAGTGGTTTTTCTGGCCGTTTCACGTGTAATATTTTCCCAGGTTCCATGTTTCTTATAAAATGCAATGGCATTTCTGACTTTGCCACGCGAAAAATTTAAAGTCTTACCAATTTGTAGAATAATTGTGTTTTTTTCGTAATATTCCCATATTAGCTTTCTTTCAGCCGGATTTGTATTTTTATTATTACATACATATATACATACATATCACGCATCACAAAAGCAAAGAAAAAATTGATATAGTCATGTGAGCCACACATGAGTTATCAATTAATATAATCAAAATTATCACATACATTGACAGAAAGTTTTAATTTCACTTGGCTAAATACCTGAATGACCATCGATCTGTGTATAATTTGGCGAAAATTATGAAAAGATTTATTTTGAAGGAGTCATTATCATTATTAGTTATGATAGTCTCGATAAGTGTAAATTAAACTACTTGAACATTTTTATGGAGCACTCTTAAAAGGATTATGATATCCTGCTTGAACTCGATTATCAATTCAATAAATGTTCACATATTGGAATTGCCATATTTTCAACATTATTTTGCCAGTAAAAGCACAGCAGAATAAATACGAGACTTTGTATTCTGCATAATAAATCATTGACAACAACAAATTTGTTTTTTTTTTCTATTGGAAAAATATTTGAGAGAGGAAAATTGAAATTTAATTGGACACAGAAGTTTTTATATCCTTCAGAGGTTGAAAATATAAGAAAATAACTGCAAAAAGGATTAAAACCTTTCTAAGTCCGACATTCTCGATTTATGTGATTTTTAAAAGCATATTTTGCTTCGACTCTTTTATATTCCTCGCTCTCCGATTCCTACTCTCAAGTAGATTCTCAAATCTTTCTTCATATTTATACCACAAACAACTTGTTCAGCAACAAAACAGTTAGAACCTTTTTAAGAGTATACATTCAAATTCCAGCACAATGCAGAACCAAGCAAAGGGCTTCAATACGCGTGGCTGACATAATAGTCCATGTAATTTCCGTGGCTTGTTAACTCAACGAAGACAATGTAACTTTAACAGCATGTCAAATATCCATCTACAAACATGCGAGTACACATATGTATACAGTAATACATATGTACATATATATAGGGTGTATTCGCATGCCACTTGCAACTGCAACTGAGCGACGTGCACAAACATATTCCTCTCGGAAAAGATGCAATAGAAAACGGAAACGGAAGGACAACAAGTGGAAAAAAAGTATAAATCTGAATAAATTGTCAGCTTTTGCAACAGACAAACAGAACTTGTATTATAGATATATTATATATACAGACAGACAGATTGATTGCTCATATTTTTTGCTAGACAACAGAACATTAGAGTCAAATTTACTTCAGTGAAGCAGAAAAGAGGGAAACTTGAGCATATCTTCAGCTTAATGATGGATCACAATGCAAACAGATTATTGCTAATGAGGCTCACCTAATGACAAGAAAGAATAACAGAAGAAATGACTTTTGGCATCTCTCCTTCATGGGCATCCTGCCCTCTTGGAAATTTGAAAGTTTGGCACGTACCTAGTCCCTTTCCAGAAACAACTCTGAACGCCATTCCCTTTGACAGTCATCTGAGTGGAAAACTTAATCTACCCCAAAACACGTTGAATATCCCACAGGAAATGTGCTTGACTTACACTTTTTCATCCAACACAATGCCATCAAAGGGTTCCAGTTTCATTGCTCTCTTATCCATTACCAAACATACAAACCTTTTTTTTGTGGCTAGTCACAGTTCGAATGGGTCACTGGACCCAAAGATTTTAGTGTGTGATATTGCGATTTGAATTGATTAAATTAAGAGAAATAAAATATCGCAAAGGCTAAGATCATTTCTGACAATCCGGCACTTGACAGTTGTCAGTGGAGTTTAGTTGAGAACTTTTTGGGCACACTTTGCCACATAAGATATCAGGCCAGGAGGGTTTGACTATTTGAACCGGTAAAAACAGACTCGCATTTGGCACGTGCTATTGGCGCACTAAGCCGAACCCTGATTTCAATTGGCTTTGCGTCTGAGTATGAAACTAAAATTGAATTTTTATTTATTTTGGGACCTGGGGAAGTGGGACTCTGCCTCATTCAGGTGTTTGGTCAATACAGACACACGCACACACATACTCACCTAAGCGCTTATAAAATATTTAGTGGCAAGCTCAGCACAAACATAAAATTTGCTATAGGGAGGTCGGATCCGACCGAAATACATACAAACAACGGCGGAGAGTGTGTCAACACAATCAGCATAATAACCGAGGGTATGTATGGCCGTGACCCCCATGAGCTACAATAAAAGTGGATTAAATGTAAGCATGTGTGAGATTGCCTCTGCCCTGGCAGGTTCTTAAGCCCACACGCAATCTCCTAAAGAGGGACTCGAACTCGAATTGATCCCTGAGCCATTGGCCCTTGCCCCACCTCATGCCCCTTGGACATTGGTCAAGTCAATGCCTAATGACTTTGGTTACATGCCGAATTAGGCAGGACAAATGACAGCCAGGTTCTAGCAATCTCGGGTTAGAAGTTTAAGTGCACATTTATCCATCTCCAACCTTTTGTATGCATAAATGGGGCGGTTCGAAATGGCCTGAGCTTGGTACTGTGATTGGTCTATTCTTCTGCGCTGCCAGAAAATTAAATGGACTTTAAATACATTATTTAAGTCCTAATTTTGCCAAGGCATACTATAGTCTCGGCGTAAGCAGATAGTAATTAAGAAATCACTTAAGTATTACTTGATACAGCCGACTTTAAGTCAAGAAGTATTTGTTAAATATAGTTTATAAGTTTCCCCATGCTCAGGCCAAGATTTCCTTCAATCGATACAAATTTGCACTGGAACTTCAAGTGATTATCCACCCATAGCATATCCAATCGGCAGTATCAACCGCAAATAATCAAGACTATCATCCGTTGTCCATATTTATTGGCAATCATTTGGTGTTAATTTAGGAGCTTCCTTTTCAATGAATATTTTATTTATTCAATTGGTCATGATTGGATTTTTGTGATTTTGTTCCACTGCCACCGCCTGAAGGTGAATCGTCCCTAATTTAATTAGCACGCCTTTTGTTTTATTCGGCTCTCCGAGTACACCCAATCTTCTTGCCCAGCAGAGAAATGAACATCCAACCCACAAAGGCCGTGTCAGAGGCAAACCAAACAAAAGCCGAAAGGAGACGAATGCTCTGGGGCAATGGCTGTGCGAAATGGAGAAATTCGAGTTGAGACAATAAAACGCTTTTTTATGGCTCTTTTAAATGCTTCGCTCGAAGACATTAAAAAGTCTTCAAGTTTCTGAAAAAGTTTGGCGTTTGTTAGTTGGAGTTCCCATTCTTTTTTTTGCTTTTCGTCTGGGAATGGAGAAGGAAAGTCGGCAGTTTTTTGCTTGAACTCGTCAGGAATAATGATAATTATGGAATTGAACTTCGCTCTGGACTCTTACACTTGTCTATAATCCGTAGAGTGCAGTGAACTTGTTGAAAACTCCTATGCTTAAAATCAGTTCACACACTCAATTGCTCACACCAGTCCAAGCGGCTCCGCATCGTTCTCATTATTGGCGCCATTCTGTGGCCGTCTTCGGTCCTCTGACACTCGCCTGACATCCACCAAAAATTTCAGGAAAACTTTTCCGCTTCCTACTTATTTATATATACAATTTAAGAATGCACAAAGGCCTGTCTCCGTCTGGTCCCCTCGTTCTTCAGGCGCGAAATGCGTGTCAAAGCTGTCAACGCCCCAGCCCCAGCCCCAGTCGAAACTTGAGTGCTTCCCACACACAGCAACAGGAGAAAAGACTAAATTCAAGTTTCGAGAGTTGGGTAAAATATTGCCCTGTCTCGTTGAAATTAAAGTTTCTTTTTCCCTAATTGTTTCTGCCCTAAAAGAATGTTGCTGGAATAAACCGTTTCACTAAATACTAAAATTGGTTTAAAATGTAATGTTTTTTTGTGGTCAGCCGAAATAAAAATCGGAAAATAATGGCGTTTAATGTTCACAAAGATAACAGTCTTTTGTGGTCCCATTAGACAACAGATTGAGCCATAGAATAATTATTATTTATCAAGGAAGAATCGATTTTATAATTGCTTCTAAATAAATAAATTAAAATTTGCGTTTTTCATTGTAAAACGATGGAGCAAAAATATATTTCAGAAAAATATTTATTTATTTAAATTTATATATTTTTTTTTTTTTATCCCACCATAAAAATGACAATTCTTTTCCGTTTCCTGACTCAAGACTTTTTCATTCCTTTTTCTTTCTTTAAGATTAGAACAAAAATAAATATTAGCATAGCTAAGAACATTTTTAAAACTGACAACGACCTTTATCGAGGAAATGTGTAAATTGTCTCTTCACTTTTTTCCAACCACAGGAAATGTAAGCAAAAGTAATTTACAGAATAATTTTGTCAAAGAGCACAAAAACTGTCAGAGAAACTTTTATCCAAGAACTACTTGTGTACTTGTGAAGCGAAAATAAAATGAAATAAATTGTGCATTAAAGTTAAATTTATTGTAAATTTATATGCTTTAATTAAGCAGAGAAATCGCGACCACAATATGGGGCTGTATTCCTCTCCTTGATTTACTTAATTCGTTTAGCAAATCGTAATACTTACTATTCCATGTGACGAGGGTTAAGACAATAAAACGATACAAATTTAATTAAATCTGACTAGAATAAGGGGCAGGCGTTGCGATTCGAAGTTTGGATACTCTTCCGCATTTTATGTTCCTGAAGATACGCGCTGTTGTGGCTCTACATATGGCTTTCATTCTGATATGATAGAAGCATCCGAAGTATTTTCTCACAAAAACAGAAACTCGAATCTCCATATTGTGTCGTGATGCAATCTTGCCTATTTGACAGACGAATTGTAAGTATGATGTTTAGTTTTGTGTTTTAAAAGCATCTGAACAGAACAAGCATACCCTCTGCAAGAGTATATTGAATAAACCACCCCACGCACTAGATTCAACTGCCAGTTCCTTCAGGCCTTCCACTCATCCTTCGGGGTTAGGAATTCAGTTAGGCAGTGAACTGCAGTGGGGTAGGCTTTAGCGAAGTGCAGGGGTGGTAACGTAAATTTAGAGGCCAACTCGAATGCAATTTTGTGGCCAACGCGACGTGCATTTTGGCCAACCCGATGGCCACGCCTGTCTACTCTGCTGTGCCGTTGATGTTTGTTTATGGGCAGCGCCTTTCATTAGTGGCCAACTTGATGGCTGACTGGCAGGAATGGCAGTCAGTACAATGTCATTGTAGCCCATGTCCTGACAGCGTTAAAATGTAATTCAATGAAGCCAGCAACATGCCTCAATCACAAAGATTCAGAGCAAGTTTGCTTGTTTACCATTTTGTGGTTGGTTAAAGTGTGTTTCATTCCGATAATGACTTCCATTTTCTCAGAATTTCAATTAAAGTGATATGAACTCACTTATTTCCATTGCTTTCCTTGGGTTTCTCTGAAAAAAGCTCATTATTGTCATCATATTGTTTCGATATCAATGAGCCATATACCTCTCCCACAATGAGCTCCACACAAATAACACGTCGCATTGGATGCTCTCTATAAAAACTGTGACTAACTGTCCTGCTTTCCGCTTCCATCTGTTTGGTTCACTCTGTCCAGTCATTTATTTGTCTGAAGTTTTTTTTTTGCTGGACGTCAATTTAGTGTAAACAAAAATGGTATTCATTCACTTTTCCCATTATTTCTAGATTTTTTCTTTTTCAGTGATTTTGCTGGCTTATTTAATACTTGAAGTATTTCAAGATCTAAAAGAACTTTAAGGGATGATTGATCAAACTTAAATACAATTATGGAATATTATAGATAATTGAAACATTTCCGTTCTAACTTTCAGATGAAACCCTAGCTCCCATTTCAGGTAAGAGTATCAATAATTTCCCATAAAGTTACACCTCCTGCCCTTACCACCACTCTGACCAATTCCCACCATTCCATTTCCCCGTTTAATTGATTCCGATTGTTCCCCGTCCCGCGGATGGCATCGCAAACTTTCATTTCCATATAACTTTTTTCCTCGCCATCGACTGAGCGTCGGACAAAAACTCATAGCTGTCATTGTTATTGCTTTCGACGTGGTCCTATTGTCCGGCAATCCTTTGGCTCAAATGAGGCGTGGGCTGTGCCGCCTGATGAACTGCACACAAATGTACGAGAACGCCGTTAAAAACCAAAAGAGAAGACCGGGAGGGAAAACTTTTTGCAGAAACTATGGTTATCCGTCTGACGATTGTCGGGAATACCATTTATAAGGCTGTGCGAAGCCGTTGAATGAAGCTGTTTGCTGCTGAATGCAATTTAGCGTTAAATAATAATTTATATTTTAATGATAATAATTTAACAGCTCTAGCCCTGAGCTGCATGGCAGAAATCTATGAGTGGAGCGAAGTATTCTGTCAGATAATTGCGGTTTTCTAGGCAATGGAAATCACATTTCAATCTGGAAAACCTCTTTACAGTAGAGTAAGTAACATGAAAATAAGCTCGATTGGTTCTATCACAACGTAGTCAGTGAGAATGCCCAAAAGCCCCCCAACAAAAGGATCCGAATCACTCATAGGAATTGGCCCGACTAATAACATTATTGAGTGCAAATGGAAGACAGGAAAGAGAGCCCGAGGGCATTAGAACCCCATTTTAGATGTGTGTGCGTTCGTTACTAATAAGACCTATGGAAAGGAGAACAAAATCAAAATCAATTATATTGCTTTCACTGAAATAAAGAGAAGCCATTGGACCAGAACTTTGCGGCTTAGCAACGTTTTATTTTCTTATCGCCCGCTTTAATACTATTTTAATTAGAAACGAAAACTTCCGAATCCCCTGCTAAATTTCGAAACCCGAAATCAGTGCTTAATTGGCAGCACTTTTAATGCTTGGCTTCCCAGTAAACGGAAAAGCAGGCCACAAAGGTTGCTATGAGTGACCTTCTCATGGTCCATTCGCAAGCCCATTCCGCTTGCCATCTGTCAAATTTGAGTGCATTTAAATAGCCCAAAGGTCGAGCCGACATTACAAGAATCGGCATCAGAAGCAGCTCCAGACCAAGACCCATCTCCCTGTCAATGGCAATGATGATGAGGGTTTTACCCCTTTATCGATTTGAAATTATAGGGATAGACCAGACAGCACCAAAGAAAAATGGAAACGAAAAGGGGAAAGTAAAGATTAAACAATGACAGCAAACATATGTAGTTTATTTATATATATTTTTTACAATTTTTATAACGACAGTGCAATTTGCATACACTTTTTCTGTGTCAAATTATCTTGTTTCTTCGGTATGTTTTTATTGTGATTCAAGTTTAATTGAAAACTGTTTCAACAAAAAAGTAAATCCTGTTGATGATGTAATTTTTGTTGGTGTCACTTTAAATTCATTTTTGCCATGTGGATGGATAAATTTGTTAATTAACTTGTGTTGATGAGCATAAATATATGTGTATGTACATATATGTATATACATATGTATATGTATAGTTTTAGTGACAGTTCGAGGACAAAGTCGGACATTGTGCTCCTGTCAATGGTAGTTCTCCTGTCAACTTATCCCCAGCATTATACAAATGAGCCCACGGCCTTTTGCTATTATTGAAGCATCCGTAGACACCCTGAGTCCCTATTGGATACCTTATGACAGGCTTCGCCGGCAATAATGTGAGGTTATCTAGACCCCTTGGGTATAGTTATGGTTCACCACTAATTCACCACTGTATTCACGCATTTGAATGCAATCCTTTCGAAAACTTATATTTTCACACTAAAAATCGCACTCAAACAACTTTACATCATTATTTTCGCCCGCACATTAACTGCTCAAGTGAACTGCTCAAACGTACCATAAAAAACTGACATACCAAGGCTTTTCCCATGCTCTGTGTGATTGATGGTGCGTAGCCAGGAATTGACTGCAAATTATCTCCGCTTGATTGGTTGACCTTTCTCCTTTTGTCAATCACAAACAGCACTCCCAAGTAAAGAATTTATTTCGAAAACGTAAAATTCATGATTTATTTTGGTTCACGCATTAAACACATTTCACTGGTCGACTTTCACTTTGGAATAATGACTCTAATTACGCGGCAGACACTTAATTACGAATGCATTTATACGCAATAAAATTATTTACAGCCTTGCTTTTGGTGCAGCATAAATAATATCA
Source organism: Drosophila azteca (assembly GCA_005876895.1). NCBI lineage: Eukaryota > Metazoa > Arthropoda > Insecta > Diptera > Drosophilidae > Drosophila > Drosophila azteca. The sequence continues at coordinate 17,580,880 of VCKU01000091.1, forward strand.
TTAATGAGGCCCATAAATAATGCGGCTGATAATTCAAATGTGTGAGGGCATTAGCTAAATAAATAAAATTAAACAGTGAGTTTGCTTCCAACTCTTGAATGATATATGTATAAACAATTTACATTTTTTATTTACCAATAGTTTACCAGCGATTCTTTATTACATATATTACCCCTTTCGCCTTTCACAACTGTTCCAATACATTTCGCAATGGTAAATTACGTGTCCGTATAAATTATTTATAAAGTTAACGTTGCCCATTTAAAATGCAATTTAATTCCTCGCAAGGACAATGACAGAGCCCCTCGTACGCACTGTGCCCCACACAGAGGGATCCGTAGATACATTGGTAACAGGCAGAGGAAAAAAGATAGCACTGAGAAAGGAGGAACAGAAAAAGGATTCCGAGAACAGGAGAAAATTATACGGTGTGCTGTGCTGTGCCGGACCGGACCTGCGGAACATTGCAACGAGAGGCGCAGTGCAAGTGAATTAATTAATTGTTAAATGCTTCCCCCGGTTTGCGCACTTTCGCCTATATCTTGCATGCAAATTTATTTGCCGGTGTGGACAGGGCCACACACAAATTGAATAAAAATAAAAGTAAAAATAAAAGGAATCGGATAAGGACAAGTAATTGCACATTTTGCCATGAAGGTTCACTAACGAAGTGCTCCATTAGCCTCTGAATGGACGTATTTTCAATTTATGTTACCCGATGCTTTTCTTATCCAAACTTTCTGGTAAAATAAACAGCATTCCAAAAAGTCACCGAATTAAAGCGGTACCGGTCTCAGGGACAATGGAAAACTGTCTGGAGTCTCATTCAAGCCCAAAGCAAATAGTGGGAATGACGATATATAGCTAGATTAAACTAAAACTAAACTAAGCCAATGCATTAAAATATTTGTTTATTTTGCTAGCAGCCAAATTGATGCACAGCAATTTAGGCAATTAGCTTATATATTTCCCAACAATTAAGCTGTATAAATCACTCAAGGTAAATCACAAAGAGTGACAAAGTGAAATTGGAATTGTAACTCCAGGCGGAAATATTGGTTTCTCCTGCTATCAGTCTCCCCACCTATCCATCACTATTTAATACTGGCACTCGATTTATTTATGAAACAGACAATCCGCTTAAAGCAAACAATTTGAATCTCTGCAGCTCTCTGGCGAAAGTCTGTGCCTGAGAAATTCCATCTCAGATGTATGGCGATGATGATGGGGATTGCTTGCATACCAAATGCGATGTGTGTCCATAAAATATTGAATCTACAACGTCTACAACGCTGAATGAGCATATCAACAAACTTCCTAATATTAAGAAAATGAGTAAATATAATTTTGTTCCGTGTCCAAGGTATTTATAATAGAAGTGACATGACACTCCAAATAAAAAATTAATTGCATTTTAAAAATGAAAATTGGTAAACTCTTCATGCGTTTACCAATAAAATTGCTCAATAAACGCACCAACAAAAATTAATTAAATATATTTCACAGAGGATGGGATTTCAATCTGTCTGTGGCCCCAGCTTTGGCTGCAGCTGAAATGCAGATGAACGATGCTAATTAGCAAAAAAAAAATATAAAAGGTCTGAAGACGCTCTTCGGCTATATATACGGAACTTTTCGAAACTTGGTCGAGACTTCTGTTACTATTAGAAAACGATTGCCTTTCTCGGAATGCAACTTGTTTGATGGCATTTTCATGCATGGAAATATTCCAGATACAAATTGGTTTAGGTAGTATCCATTTGTCTATAGAAGGTGCACACGCCTCTTCATATAAAAACTAATGAAATATTTTCAATGTGGCGACAAATATTTCCACTTTGAATTGTTCCGTCTTGCAAAAGTCTTTCGTCGCTATTCGAAAGATGCAATTTTTCACCCAACCCCTCAAAATTAGAGCCAAAACTTTCTTATCTCGGGCTCATGGAAAAGCTCATTAAAATCACCCAGGACTTGCATTAGGCAGACCTGCATTACCTTTTTTGTCTCTGCCAAACGACAAAGTTTAAGCGCCGAAAACTTTCACACGTCTTCTGACGTAGCAACGAAGGGTGCAAAACGGCTAAAAAGGGCTAAAAAGGGGCGCTTCCGCACGACGAGGGCCAGGTACAGGATCCTTAAGCGGAGAAGGGTGGAAAGTTTCAAACACAGTTTGATGTCTTCTCCAAGCATCCATCCAGCTGAAGGGCCTGGCACACAGATGCTCTCTTACGTTTTTGTGGTAGTTCCATGTGATGGCAAGTTCTCAAGGCAGTTGTAAAATTATGCTAATTTGTATAGCAACAAAAGCACCCAAAGAAGCCGCTCCTGGCTGCAAATACAGGCTTCGGATTTTTACAACAAAATTATAAAAATTTCACGACTGCATTACGATTCAATTACTTTACCTCCAAAGATGAGCAAAAGGCAATTGAGCAGTCGAGTGACTCGACAATTATATACCTGGTACTCGATGGGGATCTATAAAAATAAAGGTATGAGACGTTTTTCATAGGCTCCACTGGCGTTATATTTTTAGAGACTCGGGCAGTGACTTACTCACGTTGCAACTGAGTACGTGTCCCATCGATATCCGAGCAGAGACAGAGGCACTATAACTAAGACCGCCGCTGGTGGGCTTTATCACTACCACTACCAAAACGAGTACGAGTACGAGTATTTGGCAGGTATTTGCATGTGTGATCGACATTTCTCTGAAGTGAAGCTATGACCTTTGACTTTGATCATGAATATATAGCTAACGGTATCTTTTTTGCTTGCACAAATACATTACGATACATACCCCTTAATACCTGTTGTATACCTTGAGTATCAGGTATAAAACGTTCCTAACGGCCCCTGCAGGTGTTGTATCTTCCACTCAACGCTGTTTCTTTTCTGTGAGGTCTCTTATGGCTGACACTGTGTTCTTTTGGTCGAATAAGTTTCGAAGGTTCTTAGCTTTCGACGTTTAAGATACGGAACGTGTCCCTGGCACGTGACAGTGCGGTTGGTCAGCGAAACTCATGGACTTGAGTGGCACTGGATTCGAGTGCACACAAACTTTAAAGCTGTCCATATTCCCCTAGCCAAAGAGCTGGATACTTTATAAACCTTTGGGCTAAAATATGTTGTTTTCCATGGTGTCAAGGCGAAGACCAACTAGAATCTTCAGTTCCTTCTGCTGTTTGTGTGGAATACTTACTATCTGTAACATCTCAATAGCCTCTTGTACTTTGTTACTTCGTTGTCATTTCAACTGCATAAAAAAAAAACAAATTTCGCAACAAACTTTTGCCATTTCCCCACACACACACACACAAACGCACGCACTCAGCTGCTTGGGGCGAACAAAATGTTTGTTGAATTTTTTCCCTTTGCTTCCAAGGAAAATTCCTCGTTGCAAAAATGTCTTGCATTTTCATTAATTTATTGGGAAAACTCATCGCCTGGCATCGCCGTGGTGCCGTTCGTCCACAGCGACAGGACCAATCAACAACCAAAGTTCGGCAAGCAATACAATCAGGCGATTGCCCGACGCCAAGGAAATGTGTTCCTTCTAGCCATTAGCATTAATATTTCAATGCCTTCGGGTGCTGATGCTCTCCTTCCAGCCTTCCGGTGCCCCCTGCCTCTCTGTCCCACATCCCCTGGCTGTGCGAATTTTTGAGCTATGCGATGGCATTTTCTGGTAGCGTAACAACCAAAAATTCTGTACTTGTCAGCTGCTGCCAGATTTGAGTGTTGTTCTTGGGGCAGGACCAGCAGCAACAGCAGAGAGCCGAGAAGGAAAAAAACGTACTCCCCGGATTTATGCACACAGCTCTCCACTTTTCGCCTGGACTTGTTTCATAAACACTTTTGGATGGGCTTTTTTGTACCCGGTAAAAGAAGGGTATGATGATGTTTTCCCAAGAAGGAAGGATCAAGCTGGGGATTATACTAAAAAACAAATGATCACAATCTTACAACTTTAACAGGTACATACAAACATATAAGGAAAGTCTATCCTCAGAGGCTAAGATTTAGGCAGCTAATAATAATAATAATAATAAGACATATCCTGTCATATGGCTTTAAAATATTTTGTATATAATTTATAATTAGGGGAAATAATTAAGTGATTACCGGGTATCCCATAGTCCAGAATATCTCACCTATCGTTACTGCTTTATGGTTGTGCTACTCATAGCACCCCATGGAGGTGTTTCGTCGCGGAAGGGGACCCTACTGGGTCTGGGTTATAAATTTACATGCATAGTTATTGTAGTTATTTCTCCTCCCATGCCCCGAAGGCGTATGGCAACGGCAGTGGCAGTGGCAGCGGCAGTGGCACAGCTGATGAGAATTACCGAGCTGCCTGTGAGGCTGCTTCAAATGCAACTTACTTGCCGTTGTTGTTTTTGCAATTGTTGCTGATATTGCTGCTGCTGAGTATGTACAAAAGTTTCACTGAATTTATTATGAGTGGTGCTGTAGTTGCTGCTGCATAAATTATTGTTATTAATTTATAAAAACTGTAGCCAGCCCTCCTAAAGTACAATTGAAATATGTTCACATGCCGCAGAGCCCCTCCATGCAGCTGTGCATGTGCTCTTTAAGCTTTGGGCTTTACTTTACTTAATTTCAGTGAAAATGTTCGTTTGGTTTCACTTCCGTTTCCTTTTTGAGCTAGAGAACGTAATTGACATTCTATTTCCATCAGGCTAACAAGAAGCGGGGATGGCTAATAGATTTATCTTGTCGTTTGCAATATGTGGCGGACTGATTCAGTGGTATCATTCCAGGGAAATCAAGATTGCTAACACCGTAGGAAGTTTTTCTATGAACACCCACTGATGGATTAGTTGGGAGCCCAGAGATAAGCTCTTTAAACGAGTTGCAGCCAGCAATCTGGCAAGGGGATCTGAGCCCTGGCTCATGTTTACAGATTATAATCTAAAGTGCGAACTCATTTTCCGCTTTACACTTCACTGCAGTAAGCACACACACACTTTCAGCATACACATGCACATAGACAGCTAGCTTTCTACAGTCTACATACATAAAGGAAAAGTTGCTTGAGGAAGGATAAGGAGCGACCTGACGGCAATGCGTGACATTAACTTTGTCTAGACCTGAAAATAGAGAACCCCTTTCCGATTTCCTGACTCCCACTTGCAATTTGCATAAATTACAGTCCTGGCATCTTGCCCTCCAGTGGGTGGAGCAACTCCAATCAATTACAAATTAATTACTTTCCCAGCGACCACAGCAGAAGTGGATGCAGTAGCCAAAGAGATTTTCTCATTTCCGCTGGGAATATTACCCCTTTTTTGTAATGGAAAACGTTCAACTAAAACGAAAGACAAGACACATTTTCAATCAAAGCCAATTGAGTAAAAGCTTTTACAAAAACTGATAATTTTAATGGGAAAATCATTCCCATAAATTTCTATATCTTCAATTTCCTTTGAATCCCTTCCTGATAAATCAAATACGTTTGCTTAGCCAGGTTAAGCTACTGAAATGTTGTATTAGTAATAGTAATTACAAATAAAATTTGATAAATGGAAATCGTATACTTAAGGCGGATCACGGAACTCAGCTCAACAGCCGCCAGCTAACATGGGTCCGAGTGGAATGGTATAAGAAATGGAATGCCAACTCATTGGAATAAAATACCAGGACTTTAAGTTCTGACGACCATATGCCTTATGGAAAAAATTTCATTTTAAATTGAAATAGCGGTGTGTATATAATCTTCAAATTGAAAATATTAAATAACTTAAAAGGAGTTTTTTATCGTATGAAATTTGTTACCCATTAAACAAGCAAAGATCATATAACTTATCAGGCTAACTTTTAAATATTTACGGACTTCAAAAGCAATTTTTTTAATTATTTTTATTTCTTTCTCAGTCTGCTATTCTCCTTAGTTAACTTTATCTTTATCCTCGGTAATGCATTCATCTGCAAGTACTTTAGTACCTTTAGTTTCCTTTTGACCATGCCATCAACTACCATGTCTCCCTTCAAAAATTCAAGAAGTGTCAAACAGGCAGCTGTCAACAGCTAGACACAGCCTTTTGGTTGACTAGCCATTGACCATGGACCATAGGATACGGCGAACATTTTCATACTTATGTATTTGTCAGTCGTCGGCACGAGGTGGAAAATAAATTACGCGGCACTTTAGCCGAGTCTTGTGCTCGGAAGTTGACAATTCCGTTGTGGGTGGGAGTGTGGTTTGGAATGTTAGTGCGGGAACGGGTACGAGTACGAGTGTCAGAATGCCACTAAAAGTGACAGCTAGGCTGGGCGAGGGTTCGCCGTTGCCGTAGAATTACCTACATTCCCAAAAAGTCACGCACAAGAGGCAACAAGACGTGTTTGTTGTCCTTTTCATGGCACACACCCCGAGTTCTGGTTTGTTTGTTTGTTTGTTTGTTTGTGCTACGCGGCTCTTGTTTGACACAGGCATTTGTCAACTCATTATAGGCCTCAGCTGCTGCTGGGAAAGTGCTGCTAATTAAAAACGTGTTTCAAGCCCAATCCTCTTTAAGTTTACCAATTTTGTCCGGGGATCACAGCCCTGACCGCAGCATCCTGCTTCATTGCCCTCGTCCTGTCAGTTGCACTAATTAAACCGCATTGCGATTCTGTCAGCAGGCCTTGCAGCGTCCTTTATTGGTAAGCGTAAGCGAAAAAATACGCAGAAAATAACGTCAGCAGCTTTTTTGGATAAGGAAACGAATGCTCGAATGCCCTGTAATAGCATAAGCAACAATTTCTCTGGAGTATTCCATATGTAAATTCATTATACACATTTGTATTGCAATATTTGATTTTTTATTGCTATTGTTGAACCAATTAGCTTCTCTCGTTGCTTACCTCGATTTTGCTTATGTACCCTGAACTGAATCTGTCATTGACATTACCCCAGGCAAGGGTAGGAAAAACAATTATCCGTTAAATGACTTTTAATGAATTTCATTGAATGGTTCTTCTTTTTTTGCAACCCAGCTTGTCAGGTACGGGTATGTACATAAAGGGTCCAATTTCATTTAAAATGCACTCCACAACCGCCAGGAATGACCCAACCAAAGTTCCGAGCCCCCTAAGCCGATCCCTGAGGAGTTATATTCCAGTATATGTATCACCTTTTGATCTTCCCGATTCGTAAAATCTGTGCACACATAAAAATCGAGCAAACACAGCTGGAGATTCCTTATTTTATAGTTTTAAAACTTTCAGTGGAAATAAAAGGGTCAACATTATAAGGGCGAATGAGGGCTTTTGGCCAGCGAACTGCATCTTACATAGCGCAGAAACACACACAGACACAGTGACATGTATGTGTGTGTATCTGTGTGTGTTAATGGGTTCAAGAGTGGACGTAATTCAATCGCAATCCCAAGCATTCGAAGTGCTCTGGTGCGTAAAGATGCTGCGGCAACGCTCTACACACGAATTGTACTTCCCACAGCCCAGCCCCTTCCGGCTGCATCCATCTTTCAAACACGCTTTTAGCGTCAGTCATGGTGGATTAAGCAACTGAAATTGGATTAGACGTAGACTACCCCGCACCCCCGCTCGTCTTGTGTCAAACAACTTCAATCTGCATGCGCTGGTAATGCCGCTATGTGAGCCAACGCACTGACATGTCATTTCCAAAGATTATGCAGCTCTGAAGCGCACTTTGAGGCGCACTGTAATTGCATCACTTGCAGCGTTAGGTAAACACTAATGCTTTCGCTTAAATAAAGTTCTGTAATTTATGGCCCAACTCGAAAATATTTTCAGCTGCAGCTGCAACAACATTCATCGATTTGTCTTCGGGGGGAGGACTCGTATGTAGCATACATTTCGTACAAGATGTTGCCACTCGACCGCAGAAATAAAAGTAAGAAAGTGAGTCAGAACTTGTGCACTTTGATTTAGCCGAGGCTACTCCGTACCTTGCAGAAAACTGAAACTTTTCCAGCCCCCTGTAAGCATTTAAAAGTTGTGGAACAAAACATTTAACTTTTCAACCAAAAGAAGTAAAAGAAAGAAAACTTTCTGAACGCGCACGTCCGTCCACGTATCGAAAGCCACAAGGGAGCAAACATTATCGCATAGAAAGGAGCAGCAATTGAGGAAACTGCTCGGAGCTGATTGAGGTCCCCAGGTTCCCTTGTGGGAACAACAACAGTTGGCCGCAGTATTGGGAGTGTACTCCGGTTAAGAAAAAACGAACCAAAGAGAGAAAGACTTTAATGGGAACCTAGTAGCATTTGCTCAGTTTGATTAAGATAGAAACCGAAACACACACAAACACAAGCCTTCACACATTGGTTTGGAATCTACAAAATTATAGATAATGTGCTCCTGCTGCCATAGTTGCTGTTATGACTGCTGCTTTCCTCCCCGCTGCAGGGAGAAAAATCTGGTAGTCATCGGAAAGCCACGCGTCTGCATCTCCAGGAAGAAGAAAAAGTGTAACTGTCATCGGAACCGCTGCCTCCTGGAGGCGCTGGCGTACCTCTTCCGCTGCACCTATCTCTCCATGCTGTCCACTCTCTGGCAAGTGGCGTACAAGCATGGCCAGCCACTGAAAGGATTCCCGCGAGACGCGGCGTGGAGTGTGATGCAGAGGGTGACAACGCCACTCTCCGAGATGCACGACCTGGAGATCTACGACAGCTTGTACGATCGCTGCGGAAAGGCTATCGATCCGTTCGATCCGAACAACAACAAAAAGATGCTGCGCCTGATGTTCCTCAGCGCTTCGCTAGGGGCGGATCAGCGGATGAGCCTCATACTCATGCTTGAGCAGCTGAATAAGTGTGCCTTGCAGCAGGTCGATGTGGACCTACTTCTGAAAACGCTCGCCTCCATCGACATCAAACAGTTCGTCTACAGCCTTATTCATCAGGACAACCAAAGCGTCCACAATGCCAAGCTGTCCGAGGATCTGTCGCAGCTCTACGAGCGCGTGGGCACCACCGATAAGAACACCATCATACGAAACCGCAATCGCCTTGCCAAAGGGGAGATCGACATGGACATGGACATAGAAATGAAGCAGTCGCAAACTTCTACAAAAACCCTATTATACTGCATCCCTAGGTCTGCGGATACCGAGTTCAAACAATCGCGTTTAGACCCCAGTGGCTGCCTACGGTACGCCTGAGTGGGGAACGAAAAGCGGCAGAAATACATCAGCGGCGAAGTAATGACAAGTGGCAGCAAGTGGATATATCCATAATTTTGTACATCGATTCACAAATCTATCAACATTTCCAATAAAATGAATTGATTCCTTTTAGCTAGAACAGAGCTTTAGATCAAGAGCCTACTTGCACTAAAACAAGCCAATTCAGTACAAATATGTTCCATCCGAAATGCTGAAGATAACTAATTGATGTAGGGAGAAAAGCTTACTGCTAACTTACACTTGAAGCACACAGAATTTCATTAATTGAAAAATTGGCCAGGCGTTGCATATACTCCACACGGCAGCAGAGGGAATCTAAGAGCGCACACAAACATATGTATTTTATAAGTGAATTAAATTCCTCTCCTAACATTTAAACTTGCCAAACAGCAGCCACAGCAGCAAAAGGCAATGGCAGTAGCCGCTGCTTTTTCTCCTTAAAGCTACTCCCTAAAACTTTTGCCTTTTGCATGAAAAGTTTTTCCAACACAAAATTTCGAATGACCTCAAAAATGCTTGGACCGTTTTATGTGTGGGTCCTTCCGCTTGAACGTTAAATGCTGCTGACCCAAAGGCAAAGTAGGAGAGCGAGCTGAATGAAAATTTGAAAATGAGTTCGTTAATTTGTTGTGGGAACTTTTTCTCCTGGCCCAGACATTATTTTCACATTTAAATACGGACTTTTTCAGCTCCAATCCAAGCACGGGCGATATTTTCCCAGACATCTAACCACAACCCGCTGTCACAAACATTTTTCACAGCCAAAAATAGACAAACAAAGGCAGGGCGAAAGCATTGCCAGACATTTGGCAACGCTGCTGAGTAAACAACAATATCAGTTGCCATGGGCTGTTCCGGGAACTGGGATAAACTAGGGGGTTATCTGCCACTCTGGCCCTGTTATACCCATCCAGCACCCACCCAGCAGATGAGCTCTCATTTGTATGGCATATGTACTTCTAGGTGTCACCAAGCCTATGAGGCTGGTTAATTAAAGCAATGCGATGGCAGAGTGCTGTTAACATGGCACGAAATTCGTTGCGTTGAATAACCAAAAACGAACATAAATGGGTAATATATATAGATAATAGGTAATATTTTCCAAAATGTACTATATGTTTTTATGGGGCTAAAGATCAAATGCCTAACACAAAATGTCGAAATCCGTTTTAAAACTTACAACTATAAAAACCACCATAAAAGGTATAATTTTCAAGATTATTTTCCTAATTTTTCTTTGTAGTTAGCGCAATAGCAATTCAAAAAATACCAAAAAAAAAATGGACAAAATTATGCGAAATTTAAAAAAAATTATGAATTTCTGAAAATTGCATTCGGGAAACTTTATGTCGACGAAGTAGTTTACAGTTTATTAGCCTTTCGTATGGAACGTTTCGATCAGCCCTCACTTGGAGAAAGGGCCAGTTCGTAACAAATTTTGGTCCGCTCTCTGGTTTTCTTCGACGTCTAACCTTTTTCTATGTCGCTGTTCGCGTTCTTTCAGTTACTTACGGTGTGCGACTCGTGCGTGTCTTTTTTTCTGGATTTTCGGCGTCTCTTTACCAGTTTTGGATTGTGAAATAACTTCTGTTTACTTTGGTATTTGTACGTTAAAATGCATTACATATTTTGCATCGTTGTTTTGAAATATTAATTCCATCATCATTTGAATGGTTTCCCTGTACATCTGGCTCTTCCCTTATATCCTCATGTGGAATGTGGATGTTGTATAAGTTCCACACAAGCGAACCACCAAAGGACATGTCCTGTCGGAGCTTCAAGCATGTTCGATGGCAGCGTGTTCCAACAGGACACACAAGAAATTTCCCTCTTTTATAACATTTTTGGAGCTCTGGTTCTCTGTTAAGGCTTCGGAGCCCTAAACAGTTTTCAATATGTCCCCCGAAGAGGGTCGGTCCGCACTTCAGTTCGTCGTGGATTCTGTTAGAGTGCGGTTTAGGGAGCGGATATATTTAAGAACGGTTTTGTTAAGTGAAATATTTGAATCGGCAATTGATGTAGTAATTTATTTAAGCATACATTTATGAAGAAGTTAAATATTCCTACAATAAATTTAAAAAATCTACGAAAAATACACAAAAAGGAATAATGGTTTAACACCATCCAAAAGTGAGAGTTATATTTTATGTGTGACAAAATGTTAATGAAGAGAAATGATCTCGAAATCGCAATTACTTAAGTCTTTATCAGTTCCCGCCATTATCTTAATGGAAAGTCAGTTTGAAATACCAATTCACCGCACAACAGTTGATGTATGCAGAGTGTACCACACCCAAAGTTCGGCCCGAGAACCTTTCCATTGAGAGCTATTTGTATTTATTGAATATCAAATACAGCTGTCAGTAGCAGCAGCAACTGGAGCGGCCGTGGGAGCCGTAGCTGCGATTTCTTAACAAAAAATCAATAAATATGAATTTAAATTAGTAAAAATGTTCCTCCGCTGGAATACATAAGTAGTATCGCGAATGATTTCGCGCTACTGCCTGCGTCAGTAAGTATTCAACGTTCGCCCAAATAAAGAGGATTTTTCCATAAAGTATATTCATTGCCGGTTAAGCCGATGTGCAGGTAACTTCGTATGCTCTGCCATAAGAATAATTGGTCGAGAAACGATTGTTTTTTGTTGTGTCTGAAAGAGTGTCCACAGCTTCGGTTACCGAACCATTTTGTTTTCGGTTGAAAGAAGCCAAAAATGCATCCTATCTGGGATACCACGCGCCTATCTCGCGCCGTTCTTCTCGAAAATAATTCATAATTTATGAGCTTCTGCCGACATTTCGCCGTAAGCGTTACCGTTAACCGGTAATGTCGATAATGTTGGATGCCCCATTGCCACCGATTTCCAATATGAGCCCGATTCTTGTTTACCGCTGTCGCGATAGGCCTTTCGCTTATGCCCCAGTGCGTTTATTTGCTGTTTTCCGTGTTGTTGTTCGGCTTCATTAACCCTTTTCCTGTGGTTGCCATTGCCGTTGGCTCATAGCGTCCATTTCCGCTGGTAAGCTGAAGGTGTTATATTGGATCTCATTTCAACAATAATGCATTTGCAATTAGTCAAATGAAATAAGTTGAGTTTTGTGGTTGCATTTCCTCGCGTGTGTCCAGGACTGTGTCAGGTTTGAGTACATGTACAAATGTGGCAAGTTAATTGATGAAATTCAGTTGAGTTCTAATGCTACGTGGAGTCGAGTCTCTGTTGCGCCTAAATTAATTTTATTTGTCTCCAGTTCTGCAAACACTTTGGTTTACTTAATCATATTGCGATTGTTTGGACAGACAATTGTTTGACGACAATGAGGCATTCACAATAGGCTTACGATAATGCATTTTGCGGCTGAATAATTTGTGCATTTATGGCTGTCATGTATACAATATATTTTCAAAACAATTAGTCAAACGGATAAGTCGATGTTTTCCCAATACTTGTTTCCATTCTTGTTACATTGTTTTTTTGACATCTGCATTATCTACATCTACATCTTTACATCGGCCGAGCAAAAGTGTGCAAAAGAGAGAGAGGGAATGAGGAAGCACTTGGAAGGCGTTGCGTAGCCATTTTTATTTTATTTTTGCCTTCTCACTATAATAATGTTCCTATTTGATTCAGATTCGTCAATCTGCTAGATATGATCGGCGTTTTTTATTTTCTTGTATCTTCAAAATTGTGTTCCCACAGTTTTTTTGTAGATTCTTTAATAGGGCCGAAGAGGGCGGGCCGAAGTCACAGAAGTCAGGATGCAAAATTGGGTTGGACTAGCTCTTATAGTCCCTGAGATCAAGGCGCTCATCGGGACAGACGGACGACCAGGCTGATGGAGAGACAGAACTCTATTGATATACCCCTATACTCTTAGAGTACCGTGTATAAAAATAAGCAAAATCAGTATTTTTTCAGTCATATTTAAAGTTTTATTTTATACATCTCATATCATTAATTTCTTATGTTACCATTTCCGAATGTCAGCGATATTCTCTTTATACAAATCCCTGAAACTCAATCAAAAGAAATATAAGCTTGATACTCCCGATTCTGGAGCTTTTTCATGGTTATACCCTCGATAGCCGCAGACATTCAAACAAAAAAATGTGGCTCTTTCCCCCCAGTAAGCGCTAATTTCCATTCAACAAAGCCATCTGCACCGATCCCAGCTGCATTTGCATAAACACATCCAGCATCCACCAGGGCGGCAAAAACCCATCATCAATTTGTCAATTGTCTTGGCAATGCAGTTGCCAACAACCCGGCCAAAGAGATTGATGATGATGCCGAAATACTTTCAGACTTTGAGCCGATTTCCTAGACGGCTTTTTTACGGCTGCCATAAAAAGTGATGGATAAAAAATTTGCATGGCTTGGGTTTGGGTTTTATTGCGGTTGCCTGGTCGTGGGCCTGGTCGATGCGGTGGTTCTAATAAATTATCTGATAAAACAATTTAAAAGCCATTAAATACATTTTGTTGCCGCTGGCATTGTACTAATTTCGGGTGGACTCACATTAATGGTTGGATAGGATCCCGGCGGATGTGGGCATCTCGCTCGCACAATTTAGAGCTGACCCAAATGCATTTTTTTATGGCCCAGAATCGAAAGTCAAAGTAATTTAATTTCGGTTTCTCTTTTGCGCCACTTTTATGACACACACAGAGCCATGGCGTTGACAGTTTTCTTGTCGCTGTTTTATTTCATTTTTCCAAAGTTGTACCCTATATTCGCCCCCCACCTAAAGGGTATACTGTATTTTAGCAAGTATAGTAGGAATTGGCCTCGATGCCATACTTATTTTATCTGACGATTCCCGGGCGATCTGTCTTCTGTATTCCCACGGATGAAAACTGAGAATAGCACCTGGAGTTTTATAGAAATATGTCATTTCCTCACAAGCATCGGAACACCAAGTATCTAATTGTCGAGTCACTTCACCGTAACTTTTGCGTTTTTGTGAATTTTTTGTACTTTTAAGCTGTTTCTAGTGGAAATCGTCAGCCGGGCGGAAAAGTTGACAGCCGTGCTGGAAAATGTGCCATAGATGGGTTGGTGTCGTTCTGCCAGGGGCCCGGAGCTTGGACGTTAGAGAGAACCAAGTGAAAAGTGCTTTTTAACTTTTCCTTCATTAAAACCTTACAAACGGCGGCAAGTTAACAAGCCCAAAGACAATGTAAATGTAATTTGAAAGGGACTGGACTTTCATTAGCGCACTTTCCCCCAGCTCAGTTTGCAGACAAAAGCGTAAAAAATGCTAATTAAATCTAATGTAAATACTGATTGTCCGACGCAGCAAGAAGGAAAATCTACTGAATGTAGGAAAATGACACAAAAGCTGTATTTAATTTAAGCACTTTGACTGTGCAACGAGTTAAAATGGTCGAAATAAATGGTTTCGTGAGAAGAAAGGCTGATAATTTTGCATTGTTTAAATTTACTTCAATTGAGAATTTCTTTGGTAACGTAAAGTTTACTGAAGTCCACGGCTTACATTTGAATGCTTTAAAGATTAGAAATGCATTTGCTGGCATATAAAATCTTTTTCTTGAATTTTTCTTAACGCTTTCTCATCTTTGACACACCATATGGGTCTCGAATGCTGCCCTGTCAACCTATAAATGAAATGTCATATCGGATATACAATCAACAGGTCAAACAACTTCTTTGCTATCCATCCCTTCAAGCATTTTCTCGCACCCCATTAAAGATTGCCGCAAATTCAAGTTTGCAGGGGACTTTTTCTTTAGTTTTTTATAAAATGAATTTAATGATATCTCGAATTAATCGATTACTCATAAAAACTTTTCCTTTATACTATAAATGGTTTAAATTGTAGTTATATGCATTTACCATTTACTTACCAAAAAATAACAGTTCTTTTAACAACCTTCATCATCAAACAAGCAAACATCAATTCCCCATCATAAAATACCCAAATAAATCATTTTTTATAAGTAAATAAATATATATGCATATATCCGACAAAGCATTTACCGATAAAAAGTTACGACCGTCCGCCAATGCAATAAAGTGATAGATATGAAAAATCAATGACTTTGCTGCGAATATCCTTGGAGAAAGGAAAAACCACGCCAATAAATAACTGCAGAGTAGAATAAAAAGCAAAAACATAATTGATTTTAAATCCGATGCGCAAAAAAGGGGGAAAACAACCGCAGAAAACACAAAAGCGAACAAAGTGAAAGTAAACAAACTTTGCTCGTTTTCCATTACCATTTTGCAATCAAATCGATTCCAAGTGACGTGAAGGAATCCCCACTATAAATGGAAATACATTTAATTTGATAACGGCACTTAAAAATTTTTATTAAGTAAAGAATATTTTAAATTAACTTGATTTAATACCAATGAATAATAATTTCACCTGAAATGACTCCTTTTTTGGGATCTAACACATGCCAGTCATCTATAGCGCAGAGTATACAAAATTACACACCAATAGACATTTTATTTAAACTTTCATCAATTGCAAACATTTATTTTCAACTCAAATAAAGCACTCAAGTTGTAGAATTTTAAAGAAATTCCTTCAACTCGATTTGCGGTTCCCATTTTGTTGGAAAAACACTAAGCCAAGAACAGCGGAGATTCGTAGCCACTTTGGTGCTTGCTGGTTTTTGTTGTTTGTTTGTTGGCGAAATTGTTGCCATTTGTTGCCACTGTTGCTGCTGCTTGTTGACAACAGCGACAACGACAACGACATCAGTTTAGTTTTTATCAGTCTTATGCTAATAGATTTGAGGACACTTGCAGCTGCTGCTTCTTGTCTCCAACCCCCTATTGGGGGTCTTGTTTGGGATGTAACCAAAGTTCAGATTGGTCTTACAATATGCAAAGCATTTGAGAGTTTCGCCATCTAGCTGAAAATATTTCAAATAATTCAAGATGATTATTAACAGAGTTATGCGGTTCAAATTCCGTTCACTCCAACGCATGCCATGGCACATGGACAGAGCCCATATGAATCCTTTTGTGTTGGCCCAGCAAAAACAGCAGGATACCAACAGCAGACGCATTCTCCTCTAATTGTAATAATAATGGAATTTTAGGATAGGGAAGGAATTGCCCGGTTAGAAGGGATAACTATGAAACGAACAACAAGTGCAGCAATCAGCAATTTTTGCGGTCATGCCACAGAATAAATGAAAGACAAAAACAAGCAACCCTGCTGTGGGTTGAACATTCCACTCTCCTCCAAATTTTACTTCGGCCTCGACCTTTTTCGAATATCTTCATCATTTCAGTATAATTGATTGCTTTTTTCTTGGTATCTGGGAGTATTCCTTTTATTTTTCTGCTCTGGAGCATTAAAGTGTAGACAGGGGCATCGGTAATGGGCATTCAAACGGAATAAAATGTGTCAGCCAGATTCATATTTCCCTGCCTCACCGTCTACCATATATTTCACTTCTACTGATTCACGTTCCCTGCCCATATGAATGTATCCCACCCTTCTCTTGAGGCAGTCAATATCATCCACAAAAAAAAGAAGCACTTGGGTTGTCAATATTAAAATTGAAAACATTTCATTGGCCAGCCTACCGCATAGATTTAGGCCTGCAGTCTGTCGACATGATTGGAATTATAATAAGCCTCTGGCGCAAAAAAAAAAGAATAAGGAATAAAGATTTATTTCGTTTTGTTCTTTGCCCATAGCCTTGGATACCCAACAAAGTGGGCCTGCCCAGAGAGATGAGGGCGTGGCAGGCATAACTTGTAGTTAACTGTGCACAAGTTTTTATCGGATGCGAGTACATACATATAACATAAGTTTTGTGTGTGTTCCGCCTTTGTTACGCTCACTTGAGCATGGTACACTTAATGTACGGCTGCCCCAAAATTTAGGCAGCACAACATGTATATATGTATGTATGTATCTACATACATATGTGCACATGTATGCAGATAAGGCAAGAACCGGTCTCTCAAACTATACATATATATAAATATATATAAATGTATGTTTATGTAAAAGAAAAGCGGAAAAGTTAATAACTTTAATTTGCCGAAGTTGAAGTGACGTAGATCCATAAAATAGGGAAAACATAAAACAATCAATTCATCCTCTAGCAGCAATATGATTTGGAAAACATATTAATAAGAGTAATGGTAATTAGAGTAATGTTAACGAGAGCTTTGGTGATCAGATTTTATTATTGAGTTGTTCATAACCATCTTTATTACTAGGTATAATATTATTTCTCCAGATTAAATGTTTTTCAAAATGACATCTCAAAAAAACAGCCAATGGGCTGAATTCAGAAAGAAGCCGTGTGTTTAACATACTACTTATTAGATAAGTCCGATGACATATCGTACGATGATATCCCCGTGCTCGTTTTTAAAATACTTTTTAAAAGATTATTCCTATCTTAGATATGTATGTACATATATGGTACGTTTAACTAATTTTCCGAGAAAAAAATAGGCACACAGTCAAAAGTAATCAGCGATAAGTGAAGTACCACATTGATCGATTTTTGAGTACTGATGATGAATATCTTACTTATCATATGGAGCGATACATGTGATACATGAATCTGTGCAAAATTGTACCTATAATAAATATCGCTGATCAAGTTACATACCCAAATTAAAACTATTTTGATTTGAAAATACTTTCTTATATGCGTTGCGAACGTCCAATTAAAATCATCATACCTTCATTAAGGGTATTCAAATGTATGCGGCATGAGCCAATTTTGTGTGCAAATTCTCGTTTGAGCATTTTTTTTGGCACATTCTCCCTCTCAGATATCCTCTGTAATTGTAATTTTACAACTGTTGACTGGATCATGCCGTTTCGGGGGTTCCATGTAAAAGACACATTACCAAACATATTTGCATTTGCGTTTATAAACGTGGTTTGTACAACATGTTTATTAGCTAGTAATAGTTTTCCCCTAAAAATTATTTTATATGTAGGTTTTTTGGTCAAACCTCATGAGACACCCATTCCAACCTCATTCATGATTCACTTTGACTATTTGCAAATTGACTGCACTCATTCCATACAGACGGACAGCCAAACGGGTACACTCGTATTTGTTGACCCGCTAAGCCTGTAAGCCTCTTTTTGTTGTGACTGGGATTGGCCACATTGAAGTGCAGATTGTACACAGAAATAATTTGTTACGCATGGCTTCTGAAATGGACAAAACATGGAAAAATCCAACTAAAAATAGTACGCAAAAGGCTGATTAGACTCTCGCCAGCAGATGAACCACACACGAATGTTCTCTCTCTAATTGGCAGTTTGTGACTGAGGCAGCAGTGTACGCCTTGGTATGGGTCTGTAACGAAGGCGGAATGAATCTGTCAAAGACAATGAATCTTGAGCAGATCAAAAGAGAATTGGTTGAAGCAACAGTTCCAGACATGTACTTGATTTTGGATCGATTTCAGCTTCTGGCAACGCCGAGAGTAGCTGCCAATCCGAATTGGAAACCTCATATTGAATGATGGCCATGGCAACTGTTGACAAAAGCCCGGACGCAAAGATGATGACAGACCGAAATAAGGTTAATAGAAATTGGATGTTCTTGCTTATTTCCATGAACAGCTGCCCGACAGGTGAGGGAGTGCACTCTCTAAAGGAATTTCGTTTTAAGCAGCACACACGTCCGCATCTTAGCCCGTGCCTGTGCAATTCATGTGCCTGCATATATTTATTGTTAAATGGATTTTTCATTCATATGAAGCTGCACTCTGCCGAGCTGTCGTTATCTTTTGTGCGTGGTTAATCCCCATTTAATCCACCTGCCCCCGTTTTCTTATTTCCTTTACGGAATGGAAACCCCTCATAATATGGGAAACAGTTTTCCCGGCACTGCCATTTCATATCCGCATTTTTAATGCCGATTTTTAATTTGTTTCTCTCCGATGCACTGCACATTTTTTTCTGAATTTAGTTCAGAGTTCATCGTAAATAGCCACAAGACCGAAATTCGCCTCTTTTACTCCATCCAATGAAAAATCCAGGCCAAACATTTTTATTAATAGGTAACCCTGAACCAAATCAATACATTATTGATTATTTTATTTGAATTTTCGGGTCTTTACATCGGTTTTGCTTGGGGGCCTTAACGCATCTGCAGTGATTTTATGACTGCCATCGACCCAAGTAATAGTCAACCGTCCTCTTCCTTCCTCTCAGTACGTTTCGGTTACGCCCTTATTGATGATACGCACATGTCTATGGGCTGATGGCAAGTGGGCTATGAGTGGCAAGTGGTCTCGAAGGGATAATAACCGCATCCATAGCCCCCAAACACATAGACACACTGATACTGAGGCAGCTATGGGAGGCCAGTGATTTAAGCACTTGTTTGAGAGCCACGCGGCGTATGAGCAATGTGCTGCGATTAACCCAGAAGATAACTTGTTGACGCCGCGTGGACGTAGAGCTTTTCCCCGGCATCATTTTTGATTTGCCCCTTTTTTTTGTTGCAGGAAGTGAGAAAACCCAAGAACTAATCTAGCCGGTGTGCAAATTGGAGAATCGTAAAAGGATAAACGGAATGAAGTGTCTACTAAGCCTACCCCAAAGGATTAAAACGGAATACGAGAGTCGTTTGGTCAGGACACGCCAGTCGAACGCCTAATCCTTCACGAAATTGACGTTTGATTGCCCGACACCACCCCCAGTGTCACCCACGTGTCCAGCCATGAGGAAGGGTAGCTTTTCACCTGCCCGATCCGTGTTCATGCATTAAACAAGGAGAGGAGCCGTCCGAAGGACACACCACCCCAGGAGCACCCAACCCACACAGCCCCCACACACATGACCGCGTCAGGAGCGGCTGCCCGAACGTGACACATGGCGATGTACTTTTATGCCAGTAAGATATCCGCCATCGCCTGCGGCATGCGTTGCAAGCAGACCGTGCTGCAAAAATCGCGCGGCCAGCGGGATCGCGACAAATGTCGTCATCGTCGGCGTCGTCGCTGCCGCCACCCCAGCAGCAGCAGCAGCTCCGACAGCGACGACTGCTGCCTGGAGAACGAGCCGGTTGCCTCTCTCGAGGCGACAAATGATGGCATTTTCTCGCTGGATGCCGGCAATCTGACAGCGGAGACAGCTTTCCTTGCCGCTGGCCCCGGGGGCCTGGGCATACGCTACAGGCGGCGACACAGCGCGGAGCAGTTGAGTGCATATGACTTGGAAATGGGGTTTCAGCAAATCGAGGTGAGTGATTACTTCGGAATTGCGAATTCCATGGTCCAATCATTTTTCATTCATCGCATTTGATGGTGCTCCGGAAAGCTCCTGCAGCCCCCGAGCAGCTCGAAAGCAATTGTGTGTGTTCCTTAAATCAATATTGTTTGTTATTTCATTTTTAGTTTTAGTTTCTTTTTTTTAACATTGCATTCACCGGAAAACATCTGCGCAACAACATACATTTGAAACCCTTCAAAGCATTATTCCTTACATTATTTCCACAACTAAACGACAGGGAATTTTCTTGATTTCTCTGCGATAGAGCAGGTGCTCTGCGTATTCTGTATATTCCGAATTCTAGAACATCTACATATATTCACACATGTATGCACATTTTGGGGACGGACCCTTTATTATCCATTAATTTGCACTTTGTTTGTCTGCAGCTTGCCGCAAAATCGGTTGCACACAACAGTGTGGCTGTCGGTGACGATGTCGTTCAGTACGATGTACCAAAAAATCCGCACAAACGCAGCCAATGTGATATTAATTTTGAGGTAATTTTACGCTCTTCGGTAATTAAGCAAAATGTTTTGCCAAATGGCAATTTAATAGCCATTTTCGGTGTGCTGTGCCCGACCCAGCATCTAATTACTAAGTACATTGGTTTGATTTTAGTTTACATTGCCCTGGGTTTTCCCCGAACCTCTGTTTCTACTCGAGAGACTAATTTTTTAATTAAAAAATATATTGACTGCTTGCATACTTTTTGACAGAGCTCGGTTTTGGGTTCCGGTGGCATTATGTACATAAATGGTAGAATAGTTTCTGGGCCATTGGACTCCCTCGTCGAGGTGCTCATACCCAAGAATGTCATCGACTTAGATAAGGTAAGATAAATCATCTTTACTCTATAACGTTTCATATACATACTTCCAATTAAAAAGAAATCAGCAAATAAATTGGAAATGGGAAATGAAATCTGAATTTCAATTCTCTCGTAAATATTGCAATTTTGTCCGCTGGCATTTGGAATGTAAAATGAAATTCCACCCATAAAATAAATAAATCATATTTGCAATTGTACAAAGTAAAATAAAGAGTAAATAGAACTTCAATTGGCATATTCTAAATTGTAAATAAATTGCACACGAACGAATAACTTTTGCATGTTTTTGTGCTTAAATTGAAATAAAATAAATCCGATAGATTAAAAAATCATGCTAATGTAGAGAGGGGAATGTGTCAAAAAGCAACGAAAACGTTTTGTTTTTTTTAATTTCAATCTTAAAGAACTTTTCTTGTTGAAAAACGACCTCCTTGTAAATGTAACTCTCCACAAAAGTCGTATTCACATGCAAGTCCTACATATATTGTAAACGCCAAATGGAATACAAATCAGTTCCAGCTTAGTCGCAGGCACTGAAAGCTCTTGAACAGTTGCCAAGTTACATTTTTTGGCACGAGCCAGAAACCCACAAACCAAAAGGCAGCCAGCTCTCTTTGCCAGAGCCAGAGCCAGGCCCAGAGCCAACCTCAAGAACAGAACGCACACCCAAGGGGCAAACAAAACCAGAGACTGGGTAGAGGTACAGGCTTTGGGACCACAAGGACCAAGTGCAAAAATAATTAATTCGTTGCAAACAAATCCAGAGATTAGCGCTAATTTGATAGAGCTGATGTGCGATGGCCCTCGGCAAAAGAAAAGTTGCGAAAGCCCAGCAATAAAAGCAAGAAAAAAAGCTAATTGCGGACATCTTCCGACAAGGAGATCAAGACTCAGTACACCCTATCCTCAAGGATACTATGATTGTTACTTGACGCTTGCAACGTGATTAGAATATTTTCCGGAGCCCCTTCAAAAGCCAAGAACATATCGCTATCCTATCTCTAGCCTCACTACTACTACTAGAATGAGAAAAACAATATCCCTGGATATGCATTTCCAATTGCAGGGTATCACATTGTCGATCCACTTTACTATGTGATGAGCTCTCGTTTTTATTATGCTCTGTACACATAATTTATTTGAAATTTAGTTTCCTTTCTATTTGCTTGCAGGAATTTGTATTCTCGTTTTTATTATCGTCACGCCTATTTCTGCGTCCCCATGAACTTCTGGGTAAACTATTGGACTCGGTACCTGATAGCGAATGTTTAGAATCATTAGTAGCCCTCTTGGCCGAGTGGACGATGAAGTTCCCCTACGACTACCGGGATGAGCGCATGATGAGCCATGTCAAACATATCGTTGCCAGGTAAGCAGCGGAAAATTCCATTTCCCTCTTCAGAAACTCCGCAGGAACACCACTTGAACCCAATCTCCTCAATCTTCATGCAGATGTTCCGATTCGCATTTAGAAGCCGTTGTCTCCCAAACACTGAGTGCCTTACTAAAACGACTGACTGATTTAGAGAGACATGAGGCCGACCTCCGTGCCTGCCAACAGACCAACAGCACTACCGACAAGGTACATAAGTGGATTCAGACCGTCTCCAAGAGCAATCTGCCTGATTCCCATTTCATTGTCCTGTTTTCCATCTTTTGGCCTCTTTTCTGGGTGCTGGCTCTAGGTCGTAGTCGAAACAACATTCAACTGTCCGACTGCCACGCAATACGCACAAATCGTCTGCCGACTGGAGAAGAAGTTGGCCAAGCACATTGGCGGCGAGGAATTCCTACAGTGCAGCAGCATGATTCTGTTGGATAAGCAGGTAAGTACTGGCAAAAATGCCAGGCTAAATTGTGCTATTTTCTGTTGGGATTGGTAGCTGAATCGTAATTGATATCATGTTCTTAGAAGAAGCAACAAAAGGGGGAATTCCTTTGTAAGAAGTTGAACCAGAATCGATTGGTATTCTTTTTCTGTGTGAGTTGATGGCACAACTTTGAGATCGACCACTCTCTATCTGCCATGATTCAGCACCATAGAATCTATATTTTTGAACGTCAATCTTTAATAGAACTTCAACGTAGATTTTAATTGAACTATCCAAGAAAACCGCATATTATTATCTATCTTAATTGAATTATACGTGTGTTCTTGAACTCTCTCAATTGTAAATGTTTACCCCTGCACAAGCTAACATTTACCATAAGAACAATCTGCACTTAAGCATAAATTACACGGAAAATACTCATACACACTCAGACAAACACTCATATACTCACTCATACTTATGCTCACTTACAAGGACATGCAATTAAAATGACGACAAGCAGCTTCATTAACAATGCTCCCCCTGCAGGGTCGCTCCACTCCACTCCGTTGAACTCCTCTGCAGTTCCCACCTCATTACAACAGCAATTTTTTTTAACCCGATGTTTTTCCACCCATTACTCGTAGGGGTAGTGAGGTATATTGTACTACTAGAAATGGAGTATAGTGCTATTGACTTCATAACGAACTTGCCATTTGTTAACATCTTTTAAGTTACTTATCTTCCCAATCTGACTTAATAATACTCGTAGTGGTGTTATCTACTGATGCTCGAAATTTCTTACAGAGAGAATGAGGAAAGTAAGGTTCCAGCTATCAAGTGTTTCTCACTCTATAATAAGTTTGGTTCTAAGTAATGGATATCTCATTATCGAAACACTCTACTATATGTAGCATTCTCTCTTGTGTTTGCGTTTCTTTTTTATGCAGAAGAAATGGGACCAACCATCCACATCGGGCGGACCGCCCGGCGCACAGGATCCAAAGAAGACATGCAACCTGGAAACGTATCTGGATTGGTCGGCACGTCTGCGTCTGTTTGTTTGCAATGAGATACTGCAGGTGAGTCGGGGCTGCAGCAGGAGCGGGAGAACCCCGGTTCATAACCATGTCGGGGTCCCACCACTTCGCTCCATTCCAGTCCTGGCCCAAACCAGCGGGTCAGACTGGCTGGCACGGTGCTCAAGTTAAACGTAGCGCATGAATCCTTAGACCCTGTGGATTGAATTAAAACTCCCATGCATGCTGAACATGCAGAGCACTACGTGTCCAGGTCCACGTCCACAGAGTCATATAACTTTGCATGGGAGATCAGGAGGCAGGCAGCCAGCAAGGCAGTCGGATGGGCAGCAGGCAAAATGGCTTATAATTTATGCCGTTCGTAACTGTCTCATTGACAGTCTGCCAGTTGGTCGTGTAAGCTAGTCGTTGAAACTTCAGCCAAGTCACGTGGGTCCATCCATGTCCGTGTCCGTGTGGCGTCACTCGCCTTCTCTCACTCTAACCATCCATTGGCAACGTCTAACTAACTTCCGTAATCAAATAAATCTTTCATTTCGAATCCTGCACCCTGGGATCCCATCGCTTTGTTGGGAACATCACCATTACAGTGTGGCGGCATCGAGGACCGGAGTCGGACCGTGGAGCGGTGGAGTGGCGTGGCCCAGTATTGTCTGCTCGTAGGCAACTACAATAGCGCCACAGCCATTTTGGAATCCCTAGAATCACCCGCGATAGCGAGGCTGAAAATCACGGTGAGTCGAAACCCGAGTCAACTATCAAATTCTCTGGTCTATAGCTACCATAATTTGCTGAATAAATAAATTAAATCTGTAGTTATTCAGACCCTCCTCAATGCTGAATGAAAACATTCCTAATTGTATTGTAGTTTGCCAGTAAAAAATGTATAATTCATGTGGAATTTCTTTGTTTATGTAATAGAAAATGCAACAAACTTATAACAATCGCAATTTATGTCGAAAAAGAATAGTTTTTTTTTTTAAGTAACCACATTGAAATAAACAGATAAGAGTATATTGTTATTAAGAATTAAATCATTAAGTTAAATTCAGTTCGAATTTAATTGGTTTTCGAATGCAGTAAAAAAGAGAGACTTTGAATGGACAACTCCGTACAGATATGATAAATGGAATACTTTAATTACACTTTGAATCAAAACATTTTTTCTACTTAGTTTCATAGACTACATTCGCACAAACCGCCACATACTCATTTTATATAAATATATCCCTCCTTTCATCAAACTTTGGATCTTTCAACTTTTCCACAAATTTCATCACCTTGATGAAATGAAATTTCAAAAATTATTCTCTTGGCGAAAATTACAACCGCAATATGCTTCCCTAACCAATAGTTCTAGACGAACTCATGGCGAAAAAACAGCTGTATAACTCTCTTAAAGAAATCTGCTTACTTATACCAAAACGCTGTACAAAATTGAAACGTCAATTAAATTTTTAAAGGGATAAATTCTTCTAGACTATTATTGCTTCCAATATTCAAAGAAACTAAGTCTTCACCAATAAAAGTAAATTAACTGTAATTTCTAACTTCTTACCTTATCAAGTTTTAAGGTTTATTTAAATCTACAACACGGCGAAATAAAATATACTTCATTTCGCTCAGTTCCGAATCGAGACAAAAGCCAAAGCTAGACAACAACGGCAATCAGAAGAACGTGCGCCGACATAAATTTGGGGAATAAATGCTAGAAATTAAAATAGACGAAAATTTTATAGGAAAATTACGTGGGAAGGCGTCTTAATCGGTTCGTTCATAATTTCGCTGGCAAATGCCGATGTGAAACTTAAATTGGAGTTGAGACAAACCACTGAAACACCCAAATGGAAAATAATTAAGAAAGAAATTAATTCAAATTGGATTTCTATAGAGCGGAAAGAATAAATGCCTACACTCGTATAGGATTGAAAGTTAGTATTCCATTAGAAGCAGACCTGAGCAGCTCAATTTATTTGAAAGGAATGTATTTACATACATGTGTATTCGTATTATTATTATCTACTCAAAAAAGATATGGAAAAAGGCAAAAAAAACTATACCACAACTTTCTACATTTGAGTGTGAGTACATATGTACATGTGTGCTCTACTATGCATTGTAATTGCAGGTTATCAAAAGTTAAAAAGCAGAGCTGGAGCATTTTTGTTACAATGGAAAACAACTATTACTAGTCGAACATGTAAATGCCCTTGCGGATAACACTAGTTGAATCCGTTGAACTACTGTACTTTTGATAGCACGAGTTTACGAGGCTACAAGAGCTGTACACTTGCGTCTGTCTTTCTGTCAACCCCAGAGGATCTCCTACTATGCTCTATTCTAGCACCCAAATTCATGCTTCCCTTAGCAAGGACATAACCATATAAATTCTGCACCACGCCCAATGCAGGCCAAAAGAGTCCTTTGCGTTAAGAAAGTTTCCTTTTTCTTTTTGCACCACCATTTTCTCTTAGTCTTTTTAGAGTCTCAGTCTTAGTGTGTGTGTGAATTTGATGGAAATCTTTTCGCCCCGAGGCTGCGCCCGATGCCTAGGATATTTGTTCGTGTCAGCAGATATTTATGCAGCCTAATGCATTTTGGCGTAAAGGAGCTTAAAGGATTTAGTGCTATGTTCGGGTTTTGGTCTGTCGGTTTCTAGTTAAATATTGAACGATGTAATGGATATACTCCCCCCCTAAATGGTATTTATTCGCAGCGGAATTGAATTATGTGGATTTGCATGGCCATACTTTTAATAAATTCAACTTTTCTTAAATTTTTACGCCCGAACTTGGGAACTTTTTATTAACTATAACAAAAATGTGAGCTAGCCATTCAGTGTGGCCTCCATCTCTGCCACATTCTGTGCCACGTTGTCGCAACAACAAAAGTTTTCTGACCTTCTCCCTACATTTGTTTGCACAAAATTTCATCCCTCGAAAAAGAAAGATAGGTGGACCCAAGCAACCACAGTTTCACTACAGTTGGCCCAATTTGATCATGTTTATATACATATATAGTATATTTACTCACTTATTTGGCACATCGCCGCACCTTTCTCCCGGCTGCCATCTTTCCAGCACTCATTCAATAGCCCAGACCGCAGCGTGTTGCCGTGCATTCAGCGGCAAATAAAGCTAGTTTTCATTAAAAATAAAAACTTTTTAATTAGTTAATGGATTCCACATTTTTTTCGAGATTTTCCCCCTTTTTGTCGACATATTTTCACACTAGAATTTGCATTCTTTTTGGCATTTATACATGAAATGTTAAAAGTTACCTAATGCTTCTTTTTGATTCTTTAAATGACTTGGCCTCTATTTTATTTTATTATAAAATAGCATATTTGATGTGGAACATCTCTTTATTATAGTATTACGGTCGCACAAATTGTGTTACTTTTAGGACATTTTACGGAGATTATATTCGAGTTAGCTTGTAACCAAATTCCACCATTGGCTTCAAACCTTTCATCACACCTTTCATAGGAATCTCTAAACCTTTAAATATGCTTCAGATTCTCGCCAAACTTTCCCAACTTTTATTTATAATCCCCATTGTTGTGGCATTCCGTTGGTCATAAATTGCGCTACGCGCCCCGTGCAGTGTCCTGGACAATGCTGTTCCCTGAAAAGTGTGCAACGCGCACCGGAAAAAAAAGATGAAAAATGCTTACTCCAAATAAAAAAAATGCAAGGGAATTGCGCAAATTTACAGAACTATGCAAAATGGTAGCTGTGGAGAGTTTGGGACGTGGGCGTGTCTATGTAGGTGCATTGTGTTCCAGAGATAGATGTACATATGTATGTACATATATATAAATACGCTGAAATGTTTATAAGCATCCATTGAGCGATGGAAATAATTTTGGCTATTGTATCCACAAATAGTGCACTTTTTCGCACTTTCCCAATAAGGGAACATTTTAAATTATCAGCGGAACATAAATCCTCCTTTAGGTTCACAAAAGGTCCTTTTTTCAATGAAATCCAAACAGATAACTGAGATCTTTCAAGATTTTCCTATCCTTTAGGGTCACACTCCATTTAATGGCTAAAAAATCCCCGAAAAAGCATTCCCATGGTGCCTTTGGAAATCCTAATTAATATGTTATCAGCGAGAGACCAAATGTCGCTCATAAAATTCGATCTGAAGCTTTTCGGCACAAATTACAGACATAAAACTCACACAAACAGAACAACCATAAACTTTTACAACAAACAAACACCAGGACACCAGAAAAACGAAGGAAAGAAACAAATACAAAGCAAAGCAAATAAAATGGTGGGAAAGTCAGGGGAGGGAAGGATAGGGTCCCATCAAGATTACAGTTACAAATGATGTTCATTTATGGATTTCGATTTGATTACAGTGGAGCAAATTGCAAGTGACGTGTCAACAATTGGATTGCATGCAGCGACATGCCGAGGGACATGGTCATTTGTGGCAGAAACAGGCAATCGTCTTAAATGAACAGGGCCAGCCACAGAGTCTCAAGACTGATAAGCAGGCTAAGGACAAGTCATCCCCATCAATACGAGAAGAGGGAGCATCAACAGCATCTGGAGGAGGAGTTACCACATCAATGGACTTAGACGGGAGACCGCCGACAAGTGCGAGTGGGCAGCCAGTTGGCATAACAGGCACTTCCGGTATGAATGCACTGGCGGCACCGGAAACAGCGACAGTGCCTGCGGCTGGCAACAGCAATGTGGAGCAGCCACCAACATCATCCCCTGCCACGCCATTAACGGAGACGGCAATGGGCAAGCCCAATGATTGGGTTGTTATTCCAGTGTTTGCGGATATTGTTAAATTGGCATTGGGCGAACGGGAAAACTGTTTGCGGCGGTAAGTTTAATTTGCCTGGAACCCATCCAATTTGATTGATGTTGCAACTTTACTTATTCTGCTGTTATACGATTGGTCATATAATCGTACATGCTCATTTAATAAGCCACGAATGCGTAAATCAAATCGAGCAAAGCTAGAGATCTAGCTAACACAAAAATACCAGTATTTTTTTTATATAGAAAGGGACATCACCAGCCATGTCAGAATATCCGCGTAAGGCCGATTCAGTTGAAACCCACACTAATTCAACCGACAGTCGAACAGCATCGGCAGAAAGCGTATCGTGTACCATAATTTATAAATACAAGAGCCGCACCAAATCCAGTAGAAGATAAATCTCTTAGCCAAAGGGTCGTATGATTAATTTATTGCTCATCCGTTAACGCATCCGCGCCAGCATTCACAATAAATTGGATTTCGCACTCAGTTTTCGTTTGAAAATACATATATACCTATGTATGTATTATTGTTATACATATATGTAGGTATATATTTATGTTTTAAATTTAATTAACCGCAGAGAGGCCAAATAAATGAGGAGGATAAAAATCATTTCCATGGCAGCTCACCTCGTAAAAAAGGGACTATAAATAGGATTTTCTTTTTACCATAATTTATTTTTATATCATTGAATGAAAGCGTTGAAGAGTGAAATCTCTGGCAATAAATATGCGCACATATATTTATTTTTCTTATTTTGGAGCGTTTATTTTCAATTGACATTAAAGTGTGTGATGGACTTATCAAAATGAATGAATAAATATTGAAGCTTAATGGTGTTCATATTATTGTGATGCTTTTAATTTGCTTCAAATTAAAATGCTTCAACTTCTTTGTTTTCTGTTCTGTAAATATTTTATTTTAATTTGGGTGTTCGATCGGAAATTATTATTGGATTGGGAGACAATAATATTAAAATTAGAGTTTCCTATTAATTATTCTGTTGGTGTGAGTGTTTTTCTGTTTCGATTTATTTACTTTATCCCAATTGAGAAATTTCATTGACAACTAAATTTAAGCGCCCCGAAACGAGATAGGTTGTTGTGCAGTTTCCTATCAATTAGTGCATCTGACTGACTCACCCTGTCATTTAATACATACTCTTAGCCATACAAATGCCCATTAAAACACCAGATATTCCTCATTTAGTCCCGCGAACCAACAATAAAGTATGCATCGGCAACCAGGACACCGTGGTCACAATTGACACCATTAGACACGCACACACAGCAGTGAAGTCTCTTAAACATTTAAACGAGTGCCAGTATATATGCATGTATATTGGTCGTAATATAAGCCCTAGAATACTATAGGCAATTCATACTGATATATAAACTGTTCGCTGATAAAGCGAAACGAAGAAATGCCTGTCGACTAAGATATTTCAGTGTTTCATTTTCTTTCTGTATAAAACCTTAACGAGCGGACAGAGAACTGCAGAAGTTGACCACGAAGAATAGTCGTGTTCCTCCAGTCATGCCAGATGAGTCTTCCTTCAAAGATTTCCTTGATATCAGAGACCCACATCTAAACGAATACAATATACCCTTCTGTTTTATGAATACCTCGCACAAATACAGAAATCAACTTTTTCTCAATTGTTCAGCAATTTTCGATGTCGCATTGAGTTTTACAGCGAAATGAAGCGTGAATCGACTTTTCAATGCGCTAATTAAACGGAGCCGTCGCTGCATTAATTGCATAGCAACCCCCGCAACCCGAAAGCCTCCCGTAATCCTCTTTCCCTTTTAAGGCCACCCCCACCCAAAACCATTTGAGCCCTGCACCATTTTGCATTGCAAATAATCCCCATGACTTTTTATCATCGAGCAAAACATACTTTTCTCACTCGCTGCCACTCTTTCATTCTACCCCTTCTTTCCACTCACTCATGCGTTTGTTCCTTTTCCCTCCTCTCTCTTTTCTGTGTGCAGCTTACAAAACGGCCACATCAATATGGCGGCCTTCGATCGGATGGCGGCCATTGTCGGCGCGTTCACGAAGCACATGCAGGCGGTGAAAGCGGCCCAGGCGCCGTCCAGCGGCGAGTACGAGCACTTTGGCCGGCATATGCAGCAAACTACAAAACTCGGCGAAGCGGGTAAGTAATATTCGCCAAAGTCGAAAACTTTGCTCTGCTTTCTCCTCTCCTTTTTGTATGTGTGTGTTGTGTATTTGTGTGTGCTTGGATTTTTCCATTTTCCCTTTTCCTCGTTTCTACTCTCCGTATTTTATCGCATTTTTCCACATTTTTCACTGGCACTCGGTGCCGCCAAGTGTTTCGATACCATTACAAGTGGGTCATTTTGACCAGAAGTTCTGTAATGGATGAAAAGAGGTACATTTGATTCCTTAAAGCATACGAGTGTATACATACATATGTTTTTTCAATATAGGAATACGAGCAGAGTGCTGTCCATCTTTTCGTCTGTCTGCGTGTGAAATAGAATATAAATTCACTTGATTGATTCCTGATTAAATCACTCAATACTTAACTGTGTTGGCATCTAAGATTCGGAATCTTCTAACTTGAGATTTTAAGAGATTTTACTCTTAGCTCAACACTCGGTGAAGTGTAGTTTCAGCCTCGGTCCCCCGCTACAAGCTTAAGTTTCTTGTTTTGTTTGCTTTTCGCAGTTTTGTGCAGAGTTTAAGTGCAGCGAGCTGTTGGCTGAGGGAGAACGTGGAAGAACACTTAACCCTCTGTTCTATGTGTGTACGTCTGCTAGTTAAATTGTTTAAATGCCTCAGGGAAAAATTAAATCTATTCATTGCCACTGGCACAGAACACTTTGAGCGTAATTGTAAAAAAGTGGCAATTAAAATATAAGCCAGAGAAATATGCAAACTAGCGATTCGCAAACAAAATATGTACAAATGAAACAATTTTGGGAGGGAAAAACAAGAAAAAACTTAAATAAACTAAGCCGATCATAGTCAAAAATCTAAATTCCTTCTGTTTCACCACCGCTGTATCTCGGCTTCATGTTTATTCAAATCCTTTTACCATGAAGGACCTTTCCATTTATCACAGTCTTAATCACCCACCCATCCGTTCGCATTCATCCTTCTGCGGACCCATTTTCCCACTGATGTGTCGCTAATTAATTCAAATTAATAACCGCAATAAAACCACAGACAGACACTTTATGACCACAAATTGCTCATGAACTTGGATAAATCTTAGCTCAAGACTATCGCCATCTTAACCACCAGCCCAACCGCCCTCCACAGCAGTTACCCCAAGGAACCCTTGTTTTCACAACAATTCATTTCCGGTCTGTGGTTTCTCAGCCTCAAGTATTTATTGTTTTGGACGATGATGAAAAATATTAAAGCAGGAGGCCAGCCAAGAGGCAAAATATTGATCTTATTTATTGTACATTTGTTGGAGTTTTCATGCAGAAATTGTTTTTAAAGTATTGAGTAGGTACCTAAGTATTTATTTATATATTTGAACCGCTTACAAACCCATGTCCGACATTTGATCTTAATTGTACTAGCATATAGGGCAATAGGGCTAGATATGTACAATTTTTACAGATGTTTGTTTTTTTTAAATTACACATTAAAACGATTACTGGATGCCTTGGCATACATATATTTATTTCTCTTGGATATTATGTCATTCGTTGTATGTTTTCTGTGAGGGACTGCATAGTTAATTGGTGATAACTCGGTTATTGAAGATTTTTGTAATAAAAGAATTAAATATAAATATAAAAACGAAATATCAAAAAACTTAATAATTATTTCCAGTGAGTACTTTTTGTCAAGTCTTGCTATAGAACTTAGTCAAGAAATTTCCATATTTAATTGTATGCTTCAAGATGAAACAACAGAATGGCACTAAGCAAAAATTAAAAAAATATACCCAAAACTGTATGTGGATAATAATACATAGAGAAATACATATGTACAATTCAAATGATGATTTGGCTAGATAATTAATGATTACAAATTGGGACTTTCTAAGTAAGAGTTCTTATATGTTTCAGATTCGAAACTTTAGGCTGACAAAACACAGAAAAAAAAACACCATTAAGCTAATGGCCGCTATATAAAAGAGGGACAATTTCACAGTTTTTTTTGTTAGATTTTAATTAATAAAACACTTGAAAATAACATATGTACATCAAATTCCCAAGCAAACAGAAAGTTACGAAATTTCACTGGAATTAGTATGCACCAGGCGGACACAATTTCAGAAGAAATTTCCACCAAAAAGCCAAGAAAAAGTCCAACACGAAGTACAATTAATCCGCGCATCCTCAACCTTCAAGATAAACCAGGCTTTATTCGCAGAGTAAATATAAAATGGAAAACTTCACATATCTCTGGGGCGCAGACGGCAGAACAAAGATATGAAACAGCTCCAGAAAACAGGCAACATTCAACAAAAACTACGTTGCAAATGCAACAAAAATTGCAACAAGGTGCACCACGTGTTGTGATGTCGGAGAGTGTAAAAAGTTTTTTCGCTCATTTTGTTCTTTTTAAAATCCTTCTTGGAGCCGTCAGCAGTGCCCAGCAAGATGATATATTTTTCACGGAATGTGCACATGACAAAAAGACCTGAAAAAAACCAAAACCTAGAGACAGAGAGGGAGAAGGAAGAGGTTGTGGCAAGTGGGAGAAGCATGTTGCATGAAAACGGGCAAAGACATCAAAAAGGAACAAGAAAGTGCAGACATGAAAGGCCCCAGCTCACATAGAGACCCACGAACTCATTATAAACCCAGGCAGAGTAAGGCAACTTTTGAAGGCCCTTGCTACTGGCAAAAACCAACAACCAGAAGTATAAAAAACCTTCGACTCGGTAGTCGAATCAATAGATACCCCGTCAGAGCTATGTATGTACGTATGTTTCGTAAGATTCAAGCAGTCGTTTTTAATGCAGTTTTATTCAAAAATATGTATACTCACTTGATTTGCTCAAAGATTATAACGCTTTAGACCAGACAGGCTGCCATACGTATACGTATACATTAAGAGGCAGATAGTAGCTCAAGCTCAGAACACCCTCTGTTAGGGTATTAAAGCCACATCAGAAGCATAGAAAGAAGTTGTCTTTGGGTGTTGCGGCAAAACGCATCGACAGCACCGGGAGCAAAGGAGAAATGAATGAAAACTTATGGAGGAGAGCATTTTTTGTGGTGTGTTTTTATGCCTGGTAATTCAGCAGCCTCATCCCCATGAACAGCCCAGGCCTGAGCCTGGGGCGGGAAAACTTTATCGGTGAGTGGCTGATGTCATGCATAATGGTGGAGGCAAATGAGATTTACGAGGAAACACACAAGACGAGTGTGGAGTATGGGAACTTCTGGCAAACCCAGTAAACTCTACTTACCTTTGAGGAAGAAATTGGTTTGTGAGTGAAGGCTCTACAACATGAATATTTTTAATCTAAGCCCTCTCCTTAGCAAGTTTTTCTGTCAGAAATAAGAGGGGAAAGTATTTAATTAACGAAAAAAGCTATCTCGGCAACCAACCAGATGTTGAAGATATTTTAGTCGTATGTATTACAATTGCATTTTGAGGGAACATTAACATGTAAACCAGGAAATCCCCATTAACTTTTGAGTGGAAAAACGACATGGGGAACTAAATATTCATGATTGTAAAACTATAATGGGAAAGCTCATTTCTATTTAAATGGGTACTCAAACCTTTACAAAGCACATTTCTCCCAAGCAAGCTCTTCAACTTGGTTTAGTTTCTTACATATAGTTACATAATTGTGGGGGGACAAGTTTTTCCTATATAGACAGGATATTTCACCTTAATAGGGACTTGAACTTTTGTGTTAAATAAATGGTTTGCTTCATGTGTGTTTATTAAGTGAAAAACTGTTGAAAGATTCCCCCAAAAGGCATCAAACTTAATATAAGAAAGTAGCCCAGAAATCCACATCAAGATCCAGATTGTGGTGACATGCTTTCAAGAGGTGCACACACATAAAATAAATTATAAACAAAAATATGGAGAATACAAATCTATTTAAATCTGTGGTGTGTCCCCGATGCCTTTTGTGAACGGCTTTAGAATTGAGAAAAGTCTTAGTAAAAAGTTGGTCTTGTTGTTGTGGTTATATTTGTTTTTGATGTCGCATCGATGACAAACTTGTTTTTCCCACATATTTTAGGGATCCGTTCTTTTGCAGTTGGAGTAGTTGCTTAGCTAAGTCAACCGACCATCTTCTGAATCAGTCTCCTCAGCACACAACCAAACAAAAAACTGTCCATCAGCTCAGAAAAGTTAAGCTAAACTTTAAGCCAACGTCAGCAACGTAAATGCAAACGAAGTCCCTGCGAAAAATACGAATAAAAGTTTATTTCTAAGTTTTGATGCACTTTCGAAAACTGCATAAATAAATGTTGGGTTTCTCGTCTACTTTGGGAGTCCTTGTTCCCCAAGTCCTTCGCACACCCACACACACACACACACACACACACACACACACGAAGACAGTGGATGTTGGTTTATGGTAAATGCTTTTTGAGTTAAGCCAACATATTGACCATCAGAAATGGGGCTTTCAGACTGAAGATTAAGGTTGATCCTTTGGAAGCTAATGCTTCACTATGGGGAGCTACATTGGCACATTCTGTCATTGGCGTTGAAACCATGAAGTTAATAATGACGCTTTTAGGGCACATCCTGAAAAATTGTCCCGAAAATACCCCTTCCTGATGACAAAATTGTCTAACAAATAACATTGCTTTAATCAACTTGCTTGCCTCCATCGTGTTGGCTTTATAATCGGCCACTATACTTCGTTCTTTCCAGTCCATCCACTTTTGGGCTCTGATGGAGCACTTGTACAGCATTTTCAGTTGATTTGAGCCTTTCGTGTTTCTATTTTCGCATCCACAACTAAACAGGCTGCTTATTCTCAGCATTTCTCAGTTTTTATTCGCGTAATCTTTATTCCCGCATCCTTGAAAGTTTTACCGGACATAACAAAAGCGAAAAGCCACAACATGACCCGAGTGGAGCTCTCCTGCGAATGATGTACCCTCCTCTCTTCGTTTTTTATAGCCCGCTCAATTGTGCCGAGAAATATGTTAGCCATGGCAGGAATTTTTAATAACAACCCCTTAATACAGAGGTAATTGTGTGCCAGCCGATTGTCCTGTTCTCGTAGTTTACCCTGGTTGTTAACCCAGTTAAAACTCCTAAGGAAAAGTATGTCGGATTAAATGCATGCGAAATGTAGCTTGAATGCATACTCTGGGAGCCCCCAAGTAGCTGGAATGCTCATTGGCTCTTAAGCAGGTGGGTTTTTAAAGTTAGGAATAAATCCTTGATAGTCCGCTTTTATTGTTGTCTTAGGAATGTACATATCTTACAGATAAAAGAAATAGACTGGAATAGAATCTCCCAATAAACTCACATCTAGGAATCAATTCCTGATCAGTTTAATTAAGGTTATGTCGATACTGAATGTGCGCTATTAGGTGTTAAAAGGATCGCAAAGAAATTTCGCCAAATTCCATCAAATATGACTGGGCTCTCAAGACTGACAGGAAACTAAATTATTATTATATGCCCCGCCAATCTTCAAATATCTGAACGTATTAACACTAACTAAAGGCAAAGATAAACTATGAAAGAGCGCTGCCAAGCAATTTAGCAAAGACCAAAGGCACAACGAAAATGCTTTCAAAATCCTATCAAAGGATCAAAAAAGCATTTAAATGGTTTTCCTTTTCGCTTTGCATATATTTTATTTTTTTTTATTTTTACGTTATAAAATTTATTTTTCTTTGAAAATCTAACTATACTCATACACCATACATATACATATGTAGTCGTACTCGTGCACTCTTGGCTGTGAAGACAAGAGCATTGTTATGTCAGGGGCGCACCCCAGGCCCTCCCGCTCTATGCGGGTATGTGATATGACTGGAAAAGGAGCAAAATAAAGAAAAAAGGACAAGCGATGCATCCAAAAAAAAAAGGAAAATCCTGCTCCCACTTGAATGTAATGTTGAGGCCCGTCCCTATGGGAACAGCCTCGTCCTGTGCTGTCTGGCGGGACTTTCCTTCCCCGCCTCTCCAAGGGATGACATGTCAACACAGCCATGCCTATTGGATGGGGCACGTCTGCTCCGGCATGGCACAAGAACTCGAAAGGCATTTCACGAAATTCCAAAGCGAAGAGCATGCAGAAATTGCATTTAGATGTGCGAAGAAAATTGCTAAGAATAATATTTGCTTTTGAGGGAATTTTGAAATGAAAATGTTTATCTGAGAACCGTTAAATACATTTTCTGGTCTCTCGTAGAATAATCATCCTGTCCAGTGGCAAATGTCAGGACCACAGAACGGAGTTAAATTTATATTCAAATCTTTAATTAATTGCACTACTCAACAAAATTTTAGTGATAGAGGATGTGTGTAACGCCCAGAAGAAAGCGTTTCCGACCCCATAAAATATATAATATCTTGAAATATCTTGATATATCTCGCTATAGCCATGTCTGTCTGTCTTTCTGTCCGTCTTCATGATCACGCCTAGATCTCAGAGACTATAAGAGCTAGAGCAACCAAATTTTGTGTCCAGTCTCCTGTGTTATCACACTACTACAAGTGTATTTCAAAATTTCGCAGAAAAGAAATCTATGAAATACACAATTTTGAAAACACGAGAAAAGTACTGCAACCTACCCGTTTACCCATCGATTTTTAAAATTCAATGCCGGAAAAATATACCGCAAAAAAAAAGATCAAATTTGAATTTGGAAGACTAATATCTTCCAGACATTAAGCTGGAACTACAAAGTGTGGACTAGTGTAGTTAATGACGTCTATGAATGTTAGGGCCAAGAAATTTCGCATGCATAGCACAAGCACAAACCCCGTAGAGATCCTTGGTATGAGGATTTTAGATGCAACTAACTAATTTACATATATTAGTTTGTGTGGCTCTGCTGTGTGTTATTTCAATTTGGCTCATTGGGCCTTAGATGTGGTAATTAGGACAGCACCCAATGAGTGGAAGTCAAACCAAATTTATATAAACTTTTCATTATATGAATTGGCCCTTCGTCCGGGCCAATAGCAATACAAAATCATAGAACGATTCTCATCATCATCATCATCATCATCATCATCGTTGGGAGACTCCTTCGGCAGTCTCTTGTGTCCATTGTTGAATTTCAAAATTAAATTATAAGCCAAGGAACTAAGAAACCAATGATAATTTGTGCACTGGTTCTATTAGTGGTTCTCAATGGGCATACATTTGCACGTTTGAGAAATTGCACTCCTCTCGTATATTTAGCATGAAAACGAATTATAAATAAATATCGAAAAAATATTGAGAAGCAAAATTAGGAAAAGCAATTTCCAAAGCAAACTTCTGGACTAAAATTCCCTTGAGTTTAACTTTAGAGCATGTAAACAAAATTAGACGTATAGACTCTACATCGTTTTCAGATCTAGTCTAGTTCATGTGGAAATTAGTACTATTACTAATTTCGCTTTAGTCTAGTTCATATAGAGCAACCTTTCGTGAAAAAAACTTTTCCTGTTTTCAGAATAAATACCATGCTATTTGCTACCTGAAAGGAAAAAGCAAGGCATCAATAAAAATGGAATTTTCAAAAACAATGCCTTTCATTTCAGTATTTCTATTGTTCTAACGCTTTTGAAACAGTTGCCATTGAGCAGGTGAAATTGTGTAGATTTGTTTTGTTTTAGTCAGTGTCGTCGACCCTGACAGTCCTGACAGGCAGGCCGTCAGTTCAGACACTCCAGATGAACACATATAGATAAAAGGAAACTGCAGTTAGTAACAGTCCTCGACATACCCCAATACTCGCACCATCTACCCTCCTAAGCCGACTGACAGCAGCACGTTATTGGCATTCTGCTGCGAGCAGATTTCGTTTTGTTTTCTTCCTCACAGAAAAGTCTGTGGCCCGGGTGTGGGTGTGGAAAAGTGACCATAGACTGTCCTTGTTATCTATCACCTGTCTGGTCTGTCATCCTTCTCGGACACAACACTCCCACTCCACCTCCCCTTCAGTGTTTGAGTCAAAACAATTTTACAGTAGTTACGTTTGTCGGCTGTTGCTTATTCTCAGCTCTCGGGAGGATGCTGTGAGCGCCAGAGGCAAGTAATTGATGCCTCACTGAGTTAGGAAATAAAATATATTCTATCTCAGACACCGAGGAAAAATGATTTTTCTAAAAAATAGATGTAAGATTTATAATTTGGTCTGAAAGTTGATATGGAATCTTTTTTTACCCTGTAAGGATTTGTCATCTAGATTCGAGATTCTAGAGCATAAATAGTGATTCGGAGTAAAAGTAGTACTAGTACTCTAGTACATCGAATAGAATTAAATATTATAATACATTTTTATAATCATTAATTTGGTAAGCGATTTAGAATATTCGATAGGTGTAGGTTTTCGAAGAAATATAGTTTTCTTCATGCATATATTGTGGTTGGCTTTAATTCAAATTTGGTATCCCTTTAGTAACATCCTTGCCATAGAATAAATAGCGATCTTCTAGGGTACAAAAAATGTATCTTTTTTGTCTTGATTCCCTCTGCTGGCAATTCCCACCGCAATCAAACAATCAAAACCCAATGTTCAATTTCTCCAGCAAACGTATGTACATACTCTATGAACTGCAATCAGTTTGATATTTAATTTCTCATATTTTTAGGCTCCAAGGACTTAAGATACTACCAGTCAGGGTATGGTAGGGCACCACCATGTTTGCAGACCGTAAAAATAAGTTCCAAAAATAAACCGAACTGAACCGAACCGAGCCGCCTCACAAATCTTTGGGCCCCTAGAAAAGGGGAAAATATTTACACGCCACACACGACTCCATTGCAACAAAAAAAGAGGAAATGGGTCTGAGGGAAAAAAGTTGGTGGCAAGCAGAGCCATGGTTTTTGCTGTTCCATAACCAGAGGCAACATTTCTTTCATTGTATGGGGTGCTGAGTGGGTGGATATTTGTGTGGCGGGGTGTTTGCTGTTGGCACAACTTGGAGAGAATTTTCAGAGCATGTTCCAGGCGGATGTTTTGTAGTTTATTTGTGCTCAAGCATAGGGAGAGCGTGTGAGCACAAATCCTATAAACACTCTTGGAGGCAGGCATAGAGGGCACAGGACATAGGGCACTATGCCCTGCAGAGGCATGCCGCATTTTGCGGCAAGTCAAGCGCACATCTGTTGACCGAAAGCGCTGACCAAACGAGGCTGCTTCCCCAAACATTGTACAATTTTAATGGGCTCATAGTGTGAATTGGACATCGCACCATTCCACACTCCCTTGTACTATCCTTTGCAGTCAACCTCCTTCTCCTCATGCACACGGAAAAATATACAGCATTTTTTCTTACAACTTTATTAAGTTTCCGTCTATTAAAATGGCAGAGAGTACTGCCCCAAAAAACCAACGCCCTTGTCAGCACTTGACCGCCATCTAACCCATTCCCCACAAGAATTCCGGGTCAAGTTGTTCTACTTGAACGGTTTTCGGGATTATGGCGATGTGTGGCGAGTGGCCTGACTTCCGAGAGGTGCAAACGAATCTCGGTTGAAAATTCCTCTCAATATATTTATCCCTCTCTATCCCAGAGAATATGCAAATCAAATTCTTTAAAACAAAAAGAAACTTGCATAAATTAAAATGATAATTGAAGTTCCGGCTGGTGGGCGAGGGGAATCGTTTCGTACATTTGTTAACATTAAATTTAAATATTGCTACTCTCTGGCTTCATTAATTTTAACTGTATTTACCCAAAAGCCTTGTTTACCACTCTCTCCGAGTGCGTGGTAAAAATAAGTAAACAAGTGGCGAGCCCTCCAGGCTCCATCGCATACCATCGAACACGTGCCGGACCATAGCCAGCAAAAAAAAAAAAACGGGAAAGGAACGCTAGTTTTAGAAAGTCGTAGCTTGAAATACTCTTCGATTTTTCAACTATTTTTCTGTGCGAAGAATAAGTGCTCAACAATTTTTAATTCTATCGTTTAGCTTTAAAGGTATACATATATGTATGTATGTATATTCATTTCTCCAGTTTCAAAGAGTCTTCTCCAAGATTCCTTTTGTGATAGTTTCGAAGAAGTTCGAGGCTTTTTCCCCTAAGTCACAATACCCCCTGTAAGGTTATTCAAATGTCAAACATTTCGGCACGCATCACTGAGATTTTTTCGGACCATTTGAAGTGTGTACGAGTATATATGTATGTATTTCCGAGTTTGTGTGTGTACTGTGGGGTATTCCTGTGTCCGCTCGAGTGTCCTTTTCAATCAAGTGGACACAAAAACTTAAATAACACTTTTGTTATTTTGTCGATTTGAGTAGAAACGAAACTTGTTCCATTTGTGATACTATTTAAAGGCAGATAATTTTGATATGTTCCATTAACGACTGTTTGCTTCTCTTATTTCAGAACTAATGATGGCCTCATTCGACTGCGAGGAACCCAATAATGCTGAAAAGCTAATGTATGATCTGAACTAGTCCTAGCCCGAATGATAGTTGTAGTTTCAACTAAATTGTATAAACCACTAAGAAGGCATTTAATGTTAACTAAAGCGATTAGTGTAAATCCATATGTACATACATATGTATGTATGTGTTAGCCAAAGCACTCAAAGACATTAATCAGTAATCCATAAGTAGCGAACATCTAAAATATTAGTTGTAAGAACTATTGAAACTATACATATGTGTGTGCAAGAACCTTAAATATATGCAAACTAACTAAATAAATAATACATTTGGCATACAAGACTAGCACTAATTGGTCTAGCTAAGAAATTACAATCTGTCTTTCTCTCTCTCTCGAAGGATGTAACGGACGGTAACGTATGAAAAAAGCTAGAGCATTGGTTATTAGGTCTCTTCTTGGTTACAAATACTTATCTAGTTCAAGCCGATATGCCCAATGCTAGGGCACGTTTGTTACGAATTCGGTTTCTTAACTTTAATACTTTCGACATTTGAGCTGTAACGGAATAGACAATAGTAGAGATATACATGTAAAAGGTAGTAGGAAGGCCGGCCAACTGAAGGAGCGTTGGTTAACAGCAGTAACAGTAGCAGCAGAGTAACAGCAGATAAACAGCAGTACCAGCAGAACAACGGCAGAAAGAGATAAGCAGATCAACAGAAGTAACAGCAGTACCAGCAGAACAACGGGAGAACGAGAGAAGCAGCAACGGCAGAAGGAGAACAGCAGTAAGGAGAAAAGTACGACAGAAGACAGACAGAGTTCAGCAGCAGCAGTCGACATCAGCAGAAAACAGCAGAAAATCAGCCGAGATCAAGCCGTGAAACCCAACCCGAACAATTCTTACTTTATATCTTACGCGATTAAATAATACCAATAAACTATATTTAAATAATATCTTACATTTGGGGGCTCAACCGGTCGCGTATTGCCAATGTAAAGTGCGAAAAAAAAAAAAAAATTTTTTGTATACTGCATGTCTCAGAAGCCGGCGCCAGAAAAAGAGAGACGGAAGAAAAGTGGTACGCCGCATGTCTTAGAAGCCGCCAGCAGAGGAAGCAAGACAGAAGAAACCAAAAGGAAGGTCCGAGAAACAACGGTTGTTTCAAGCAGGCTGCCCGTAAGAGTATTGCGCAGCAGAATCATAACGGAAAATAGAAGCGTACCACCAGCCGCGAATATGCAGCAAAACGAAGACCGAAGTGAATCAGTGGCAGGCGGGAACAACCGTAAAAACGACAAAAACATGGAAGCGATGAGTTCAACAAGACTGGAGGAAAATACACAGACGCTCCAACAACTGGTGCAACTTCTAACGATGAAAATTAGCGCTGATGAAATGGATAAGAAAAATGATGCAAAGCTGGTAGTGGAAAAT
Organism: Drosophila azteca; assembly: GCA_005876895.1. Classification (NCBI taxonomy): domain Eukaryota; kingdom Metazoa; phylum Arthropoda; class Insecta; order Diptera; family Drosophilidae; genus Drosophila; species Drosophila azteca. The sequence continues at coordinate 17,623,711 of VCKU01000091.1, forward strand.
TTTTCCAAAATTATTCCAGAGTTCAGTGGAGAAAATATGTCGGTACAGCAGTGGTTTAATAATTTCGAGCTAAACGCTGAAGCATATGGACTAAACGACAAACAAAAATATGTGCAAGCACGAGCGAAAATGACATGTACAGCCGCTCTTTTTCTCGAATCCACAGCAGTGTATGAGTACGGCCAGTTACGTCATCAACTTATACAAGAGTTCGAGAGTGATCGTTTATGCAGTGCCGAAATTCACAATCAGTTGTCGGTGCGAGTGAAAACTAATAATGAAAGTTTTCATGAATATATATTGCAAATGAAACGAATTGCTGCGCGTGGTACAATAGATACAGAGTCGGTGATTCGATACATTGTCGACGGATTGAAATTAAAAACGGATTATAAGTACACTTTGTATGGATGCAGTTCGTATAAACAGCTAAAAGAGAAATACGAAATCTACGAAAGATCGCTGCCAGCAGAGGAAGGTGTGACGCTGAAAAGGAAAGATTCACAGTCGTTTGTAAAGAAGCCCAGTCTAATCAACTATACGAGGAAGCAGCATTGCTATAATTGTGGATCCTTGGAGCATCTACGTAAGGATTGCCGAGCTGCATTAAAGTGTTTCCGCTGCAATCTGACTGGACACATGTCGAAAGATTGCCCGAGTGCTGCTGCCGTAAACGTGGCATACGAGGAAAAACGCCTAAAGTCACTCAAAATCAAGAATGTGCAAGTCATAGACACAGGTGCAGATGTTTCACTAGTAAAGATGTCTATGTTTGGGCAAATGAGTGGCGCCCGTCTGCAACCAAGCTCGTCAACTTTGAGAAGACTTGGAAACATCATCACACGCGCCGCCGGGCAGTTCTCGACAGAAGTGGAGATCGACGGAATGTGCCTGGCACATAAGTTCCTTGTGGTGGCCGATCATGCCGTCGGATGCCAAGTGCTGCTGGGACACGACTTTATATCAAAGTTCACGATGACGTCAACGCCGGGAGGATATCAGTTTTCTCCCCTGTCGGGGGAGGAAACTGTGGACAGCAAACAGATAAGTATTTACAACGTGGTCGAAGAAAATACTGATATAGACGTTCCCTCGCAGTACAAAGATGCCGTCCATTCGATGATTCAGGACTTTACCGAAAAGAAGCACACTGCCGTACGCCCGATCATGCTGAAGATCGTGCCGGATGAGAACATAGCGCCGTTTCGACATGCGCCCAGTCGAGTGGCCATTAGCGAGGCCGACGTCGTCAAGCAGCAGGTGGATGAATGGGCCAATGCTGGGATAATAGGACGCTCATCATCAAATTTCGCCAGCCGTACAGTAATCGTCAAGAAAGAGGATGGAAGCAGCCGGGTCTGCGTGGACTATCGTCAGCTGAATAAGATGGTCTTGAAAGATTGCTTCCCCGTTCCGATCGTTGAGGATGTGCTGGAGAAACTGGAAACTGCGAAAATGTTTATCATCATGGACCTAGAAAATAGATTCTTTCACGTTCCTGTGGAAGAAAGCAGCAAGAAGTATACGGCGTTCATAACGAAGGAAGGCCTCTTTGAATTCAATCGCGCGCCCTTTGGTTTTTGCAATTCGCCTGCAGTTTTCATCCGCTTTATAAGTTATGTATTTCAAAACCTCATAAATTAAAACATTCTTGACCTGTACATGGACGACATTATTATACACGCCGAAACCGCCGACGAATGCCTGGGAAAGCTAAAGAAGGTTTTCGACGCAGCAGCTGAATACGGACTGAAGATGAAGTGGAAGAAGTGCCGATTCCTGCAGTCTGCTATTACATTTTTGGGTCATCAAGTTGGAAAAGGAGAAATCAAGCCTGGATTAGAGAAGACCAAAGCCATCAGAAAGTTCCCGATGCCGCAAAACGTAAAGGCCGTGCAGTCCTTTTTAGGATTAACTGGTTTTTTCCGTAAATTTATAAAAAACTATTCGATAATCGCAAAACCATTGACGAATCTGCTGAGAAAAGACGTTAAATTTAAAATGGGTCTGGAGGAGCAGCAGGCGGTAGCCATATTAAAGGAGGCATTGGTAAATGAACCGGTGTTGAAGCTCTATCGAAGGAATGCAAAAACAGAGATCCACACTGATGCTTCGAAGGACGGGTTCGCAGCAGCGCTGATGCAGTGGCACGAAGAACAATTGCATCCGATCTTATTCTGGAGTAAGAAAACCTCGGAGTCCGAAGCACGACAGCATAGCTATATACTAGAAGCCAAAGCTATTTTTCTCGCGTGCAAAAAATTCCGCCAGTACATATTGGGAACCAACTTTAAGCTCGTGACTGATTGCGCCGCTTTTAAGCAGACGTTAAGCAAGAAGGACGTTCCGCGGGAGGTAGCCCAATGGGTTCTGTATCTGCAGGACTATGATTTTGAGGTGGAGCACAGACCAGGAGAACGGCTGAAGCATGTGGATTGCCTTAGTCGATACCCAATTGATGTCATGATGGTATCGTCGGAAATCACAGCAAGGATTAAGAAAGCCCAGCAGGAGGATGCGATGATCAAGGCCGTAACCGAAGTTCTGAAAAGTAAACCGTATGACAACTTTAAATTGAAGGCTGGTCTTGTTTACAAGGTTGTGGAAGGCACTGATTTGTTGGCAATACCGAAATCACTAGAGAGAGAAATAATAAGCGAGGCTCACAACGCAGGACACTTTGCCGCACAGAAAACGATGCATGCCGTACAGCAGAGTTATTGGATTCCACATCTGGAAGGAAAAGTAATGCAAATCATAAGAAACTGTATGAAATGTATAATCTACAACAAGAAGCTGGGAAAAAAAGAAGGATTTTTGCACCAAATCGATAAAGGATCGGAGCCGCTTCATACTCTACATGTGGATCATCTGGGACCGATGGATGCTACTTCAAAGCAGTACAAGTACATCTTCGCGATGGTGGATAGCTTTAGTAAGTTCGTATGGATGTATCCCACTAAAACAACAGGCGCAGACGAAGTTCTCAAGAAGTTAAAGGAATGGTCTGATATCTTTGGAAATCCGGCTCGTATAGTAAGCGATCGTGGAGCAGCATTTACGTCTTCTAGCTTTGAGGAGTTTGTGAAGGAAGAGAACATCGAACACGTATGGAGTACCACAGGGGTGCCAAGGGGCAACGGACAAATTGAACGCGTGAACCGATCGATTCTGAGCATTATTTCCAAACTGTCGTCGGAGGAACCTGGAAGATGGTATAAGTTCGTACCTCGAGTTCAGAGGGCTATTAATAGCACTGTTCATGGGTCAACAAAGCGTTGTCCATTTGAGCTATTGATCGGAGTAAAAATGCGTTGTGGACCAGATAGCGATATACTTCAGCTGATAGAAAAGGAGATGGTTGATAATTTTGATGACGAAAGACAAAAGATGCGACAAGAAGCAAGAGAAAATATTCAGCAGGCGCAGAACAGATATAAGGAACAATTCGACAAAAAGCGGAAATGCGAGTTCGGATACAAAGTTGGTGATCTTGTGGCTATACGTAGAACACAGTTTGTAGCTGGAAGGAAGATGGCCAGCGAATTCTTAGGACCATACGAAATAACAAACGTGAAACGAGGCGGACGCTATAATGTTCGAAAAGCAGCAGACGTCGAAGGACCAAACAATACGACCACGAGCAACGATAACATGAAACTATGGAGTTATTCTGTAGAAAACGAGGACACGTGGTCATCAGGGACTGATGACTGATCAGGATGACCGAGTGTAAAAGGTAGTAGGAAGGCCGGCCAACTGAAGGAGCGTTGGTTAACAGCAGTAACAGTAGCAGCAGAGTAACAGCAGATAAACAGCAGTACCAGCAGAACAACGGCAGAAAGAGATAAGCAGATCAACAGAAGTAACAGCAGTACCAGCAGAACAACGGGAGAACGAGAGAAGCAGCAACGGCAGAAGGAGAACAGCAGTAAGGAGAAAAGTACGACAGAAGACAGACAGAGTTCAGCAGCAGCAGTCGACATCAGCAGAAAACAGCAGAAAATCAGCCGAGATCAAGCCGTGAAACCCAACCCGAACAATTCTTACTTTATATCTTACGCGATTAAATAATACCAATAAACTATATTTAAATAATATCTTACATACATACTCCTGTATATTATGTTAAATGGAGTAGAAAACTAAGGAAAATATTCCGCTGGGAGCTACAGTGCCGCATCACAGGAATCTTCCACATAATCCTACTTGCCTGTACAAAATATATAAATATGTGTATTGCCGAGGTGCAATAAGGACTCGTAATAATAATAATTATTAACATCTTTATATGCCCCAGTCAACCTGACTAAGCACTTGGACTGCTTGTAATAATATATTTGGAAATAGACATCTTTTGTTATTCGATACGCAGAACTGTTCACAACAATTTGAGTTCTTAGGGTATTTACGTCGATTGGGTTGATCTTGTTCTTTTATTTCGATACGTGATAATTCCGGTTCCGGTACACAGGACATTCTCCTTCGTCAGCACAGATTGTTTGTGCAGGCGAATGCCACCTCTGTGGCAATGTTCAGCAGCCGCAGAGCCAGCAGAACCTTCACAGGCATCTGATCTCGTCTTAGGTCTTTTGGATGATTGCAAGCTACTTTTATAGCGAGTCGTGCTACCGCCTCCCGATAATACCTGTTGTTGCTCTGACTTGTAGACGGAAAACCAGGGGAAAATCGCGAGCGGCTTTGCACGTAAGTCCATAGACACATTGGATGGACATTTTCACCTATACATTTTAACTATCCTTTCAGCTTTGCTAAGTTAAATTAAAAAAAAAATTAATATTAAAAAAGCATAGAACAAAACGCAGCCGGTAGGATTCGAACCTACGCTCCCAGAGGGAATCTGATTTCTAGTCAGACGCCTTAACCGCTCGGCCACGGCTGCCTGTTGACAGGGCGGCGCAAGGTGTATGAAATATAGAAAAACTTAACAAACAGGAAGCTAATAAAAAATGTTGGTTAAAAGCGCATTATAAATTCTGGTGAAAGTAAGTGAAAAGTGATACAAATGACATGAATAGCAATAGCACAATGTGTATTACACATATGTACATACATACATACATATGTACACAAGTTATCGCAAATCGCGAAACGTTGCGAATTGACTGACATATCGCTGTGGTTTTCGCGGGTCTTGAGATTCATACGATTTAAAACGGAATTGCACATAGCACATAAAAACAAAAATTTGTGTGACCGGTCAAAAAATATAAACATATTTGCCAATGTTTTAGGTTTATATTTAGAAATTGAAAATGTATTTAATTATTTCTTAATGTATTCAATTAATTTTGTTATGATGCCACCTTAATTTCAAATCAATATTTTAAATTGTCCATCGAAATATTCCACTATTTTGAAACCTATTCAAGCTAATTTGTTTATTCAACTGTTATTTATTCATAAATTTACATACACATTTATAAATACACATTTACAAATACATTTATAAATACACTCATACAGGTATACATACATACATACATACATATATTCATATTTGATTTCTCACACAAGTTTTGCAAAAACTGTAAACACAAACAAATCTTGTCTGCGACTAAAAACTGGTAAAGATCAGAAAAAGTACAAAAAATCGTAGCCATCGTTGGGCGAATTTTCTTTTTGGTTTTGTTTCTTTGACTCGAAATACATCGTAGTACAAAATGATTCAAAATTATTCAAAAATTATATAAACACTTATATAAAACGAAGTCTACAATAAGGCAATTGGTTTTTATATTTTATATGCTGCTTGTGCGTGTTCGACCGGATACTTATAATTTATAATTACTGACATAAACTATATGTATATCGTGTGTGTGGTATGTGGTATATGTTTTTTTTTTGTGTACAGTCGCCATATAAAACTATAGTTAAAACCCTGTGGTATTACAAATAAGAATGCTAATAAATATGAATTTCGCTTATATGTAAGTACATACGTACATGCGCATTACATTAGTACACTAACTAAAAAATAATTTAGGGGGATACATTATATGCTTGGCTTTTCGAATTTTCATAAAACGTAAACTGCTGTCCCATAAACTGTTCAAAACATTCTGGTAATAAACTATTCTCATTTTTAAATGCACTTTACAAAAGTATACATCAATTTGGGCTTTCCTGTTTCCATTGGTGATAATTAAAGTTGCTTCACATCAATTATTATATGTTAGTTCTATGTTTCCGTTTGGTTGCTCCCTTTTGACAGCGACATCCGATTTTCACACAAAAGCATTTAATAGTTATATTTCAAACATTTTGTTAGTTTATGGCGTCACCTTTCCCACATCCGCGTGCATTATCACCAGCGATCCCACCATGGCCACCAGTGTACGATCCAACCAAGTGACAGGATTCGGGTAAAAGAAACCACCCTCATAGAAACCGAGATGACCGCCATGGGCCACCTCCACGTAGGCTGTATTCTTTCGTGTGACTGTAATACAAAAAACAACAAAAATTATTAATATGAAACATATTTAAACGAAACGAAAAACAAAAAAAAATTAGTTGCTTAAATTTCCCCACGACGCAGCCGGTAGGATTCGAACCTACGCTCCCAGAGGGAATCTGATTTCTAGTCAGACGCCTTAACCGCTCGGCCACGGCTGCTTCTTACCGTGGTGCTACAAAATGCCAACTTATGCCGGTGAGAGCACACACACAACCTCGTTAAAGCGTTACACAGCACTGAAATGGCAATTATATTTAAATTTGGGCGCACAAGAGTTGAAAGCGTTATACAGCACTGATTGGCAATTATATTTAAATTTGGGTGCACAAGAGTTTAAAGGCCACTTTTTAATTTTGATTTGACTACTTAGCGAGGTATAGAAATATCAACAGACTAGATATAAACATATTCTATTCGATTACTTGGTAAATTATTTCAAAACGATTCCATATAATGCTTTTCACATTCGTAAACTGTTTCTTTTACTCACTTGCATATTCCTTGATGGGAAGCAACAAATCCCCTGGTATCAACGGATCATCCTTAGCATTTATAAATATCATGGGCTTCTCTATTGTATCAAAGTAGAACAGCGAGGAGCTCCATTTGTACAGATCCTGGGTGGTGGCGAAATTGTAGACCTTTCTTGTGTAGGCCTCATCCAGCTCTGGCAAAGTTGCCGCAGCAATTATTTCGCGCTCGATCAGGTTGTGACGACTCTTGACCTCATCGGAGAGCAGGATGTGGCGATGTCGCAGGATAATACTCTTCACATTCTCCGTCATAATGTAGAGGTAGAATCGTCGAAAGTTTTGCCAATTCAGCAACCATTTTGTGCCCCTAAAAAATGCAATTAAAGATTAGATTATTTCAGTTCTATAATGGTCATTTCCCCACCACTCACTCTACTGCATTGTAGCCCTGGCATATGGATATTCCACCGATAACGCTGAGTGGCTTCAACTTCTGCATTTCGCCCATGTATTTGGTCACCAAATTTCCGCCCAAGCTAAATCCGACCGCTACGATGCGACTCTGACGATACTTCTGATGCAAATTTTCCACCATCGCGGCGAAATCCTCGGTGTGGCCATAAGTAAAGATTCGTGTCGATGTCACCTGGACACTGCGCAGAGCTCCGATGTGATTCAATACCGCACAGCGATAGCCATTGCACTGGGCCAAGTGCACAAAGGTTCGTATGTACACCGATTCCGAGCTATTGGCTATGCCGGGACAAATGGCCACGGTTATGTCCTCTGGAAGAGATATAACCAGAGTTCAAGATATGAATAGAATATTGATTGATGGTTGGGCTTACCCTCTTTCTCGTTGAGGGGTTGGTAGAGGTCGTAGGTCAAAGTGGAGCCATCAAGCAGGGAGAGATAGACTCGCTCTCCCAAAGGCCATGGGCAACGTACTCGTCCTACAATGCTGTGCAAAACCGTTTGCACATGACCACTGAAACCCCATAGTCGCGGAGGTACATATCTGGAAAATGGAAGAAAGAAAATACGTTAATTTTAGTATTAATCGGTAAAACACTAATTAAAGAAAGCAGTCGGGATAGTAAACCATAGATATTCCAAAAATTTGCGTTCAAAAGAAACATTCAAAGTTTTTTGCGAACTTTTTTCGAAAAAGCGATCTAGTTTTTCCTCACTAAAATTGCAGCTGGAATCTTCAGCCCTCATAGGTCCACAAGCCATGGACTTGGGGCAGATCTTCGGGGTGTTCACACTTTCCTGGCAAGGACGCTGCTTCTTGCTGGCAGACAACTCCTCATCCAAACGTTGCATCCGCCATAGAAATCGAATAAGCATACCAGGACGAAGAAGGTAAGGCGATTGCAGACGTAGCAAATGTCTGACGCTCCCTTGGGACTAATCTACGGTCCAACTACCTCGAATTCTGGCTCAGATCTGAGAGTTTCCTTTCTTATACGGCACTGAGTGCACCCAAACATACTGACCAAATCGCGCTTTCACAACGAGAAAACCAACTCAACATTTTAAGGACTATCTACAATTAAGAAAATAACAATTTGATCGTGAGTTATCTCTGTGAGTTATTCATTTACAAAAACTGTTAGACAACTCGTGTACGGGGTTAGAATTGCTCGCCTCCGCCGGCGGCCCGGGTTCGATTGCCGGCCGATGCATGCATGGCCTTGACATTGTGCAGTGAATGAATGCAATTTATTTCCAGGCAATTTGCCAAATGGAATTATTTATAATCATCTTTTGATTTGTGGCCAGAATTTAGAAAAATGGGGGATTTGTGTACATATGTATATACTGAAGTGAAAGGGAAAAAAATAAAGACACAAAAGATGGAATTCTAAAGCCCAAACCGCATTAGAATCAATTGAAACTAATTGAGCGACAGATAGAGAGGGGGAGAAAGAGACGACCTGAAATCAGGGCCATTGTTGTCAGACGTGCAAAAACGTGCAACAATGTGTGTTCCATTTTGTGTGCCATCTATTTCAAGTAACACTTACCACTCAATTATTATCAATCAAAATGAAATGGTAGAGGAAGAGCGCTAGGGTCGGCGGAAGGGGGCGTAGCTACTCTGGGAACATGCACAAATGTGCTCGACTCGCAATACATTTTTAATACTTTTGTATCCTGCATTTTCCCAACTCCAATCAATTGCCATCAAAGATTCACCACTTAATTAAAAGCACATTTACATAGTTTAGTACATATGTATGTATGTACATATGTACATACATTATTTACTGCGTCGCAAAGTTTCGTAATTTTCTGGTAAAATTTCTTTGGTACAAAACAGCTGCATTTATTTCCAGCGCTGGAAAACTTAATGTCATCGTCTCGCGACGACAGTAAAAAATAAAAGCATACATATGTATGTATGTACATGTATGTATGTATGTACATATGTATGTACGTACGAAAAAAATAAACAACTAAACGAGAAAGGAGGTAGAAGGTAGTTTCAGGGGACCGAATGGTTAGACACCCTTGGACTGGCCTATGATTGAACTTTCGAAAGTTACATACATATATGTACATATGTATGTACATGTATATATTATTATTATATGAATTATTCTCATAAACAAAACCTTTCTCATCGTACGTTCTTACAGTGTGTACCTTAGGCAGGAAAAGTCTAGGATATGGTCTCTTTTCTGCCCTGCAAGAACACTGGAAAAACCAAAAATACCCTCTATTCAAAGGTATTAAAGCGCATATGACTCATCATGTCGCACCCCTTTCAGTTATATTCTGCTATTGTTGCTGATATTTTTGCAACCCACTGTGCCGCGGCAGCAGGTAATGAAGAGAGAGCGAGAGAGCGGGAAAAAGTGACAGACACCCAAGCTTTTTACCTGAAATCATCTTCTAACCTAACCCGTTTATTCTTTTGAAAATAGAACGCGAGAATTATATAGAGAAAGAGAGAGAGAGAGCGAGGGAGAGAGAGAGGGTAGGTAGACCGGTAACCAATCCATCTGTATTCTGCTTACGTAATCTTTGTTGTTAAACAAAAGTCTGGGCACTGCGCCAAAGCGGCAAAAACAGGTAGCACCCGGCATCCCCGCCGGCATTTTAAAAAACAATCTACATTTCACAATGTACATATGTATGTATGTATATACTATATAAGAATGTATAGTACACATAGCCGCTACTTTTCATGATCAGAAAATAAATCTAAACGGTATTCTATAGTCCGTGTTTCGACTATGGGCTTTCCACTAATAAAAACTACAAACAAATCTTGAACGCCAACTAACAAGAAAGCTATTTACTGGCAGTTCAACAGGTGCGAACAGGTCTAGACCTCTCACTCATAAAAGAAGCAATAATTTTGTTTGCATTTCTGGTAACTTCTCATTAATTTTCATATGTGTATATATTTATTTACATATGTACATACATATGCTCCCCTATCTTCAAAAATTTGGATACTCTCAGCACTCTAAGAATTTGCCAGAAAGAAGTGTACTATGATACTATGAATTTCTTGATTCATAAAACTTGAAAATATTATTTTATACAAATTTTCTATGAATATTTTCCGTATCTTTGATAGATACGAATATACCGTTATGCCTTTTTCCAGGTATTCTATTCTATTCTATTCTATTCCATATACCCATAATTTACTTAATGGAAAACTCCCACGCGATACCCCGTCCCCAAAGGTGATGTGACTGATGCGGGTCGTAGCGCTACGTCCAGTACTCCTCGTATCGTATCGTATGCGGTTGCTAGGCGTTAGTCGTCGCTATTTTCTTAGCCACTGCGTAATTATGGATGTGGACTTTGGTCGAGAGCTCACGCTTATCGCCATTTCTAGCAGACACAGAGCAAAAAGTAAATAAAAGCAAAAAATTTACGAAAAAGATTAAATAAAATTCCATTTGCTTTTTCCGATTGGACAACGACAGGGTAAAAGAAAGAGATGCCAAAAACATTTACGGATTTACCAGAGATAAAACACAGGGTGAAATTTTCCAGGCGTAAGCGCAAACAACCAACGAAAAATGTTAGTCTTTAAGAGATCATTTGCAAGCAACAGAACATTAAAACAATATTCTATTAGTGCTTAATATTGATAACTCATTAGCATTGTTCCAAGTCAAGTATTCTTATTATATGTACATATGAATAATTGCGATAACGTAAACCACAAGAAATCTATATATTTATAGCCGGCCTTATAAATAAATATGTACATACATATGTTTACAATGACATTTCTCTCACTAAGTTGTGGTTACAATATTGATATGATTATTGAATACTGAAAACTGATAGCGAAAATAACAGCCAATAAAACAATTCAGCCAATCAATAAAACAGCAAATGCACTTGATTACACGAACAGACAGTCGAATATCGCCAAAAACGCACCATCAGTACAGACAGATACTGAAAAAATTCATTAATCATTAAAGCGGCAAAGAACTGTGACTTGTCATATAGAGAAATTACATTTAAAGATTTATTCAGCAGATCAAAATATTTGCCTGGGAAAGTGATGTGTTGTGCGCATTGAATATTACAGTAATGGCTCAGGAAAGGGAAATTTAAGAAATTAGTAATTTTCAATGAAGTGAGAAATAAGAAATAGATGAATCTCCATCAAGCAAATTGGCTTGGGCTTTTATTACTTTTAGTTGAGTCATAGCAAATTGGCAGCCTTAATAAATTTCCTTTTTAAAATAAAATTGTACTGGCATTAATAAAAGAAACATACTAGAAATTTCTATTTTTTACACATTCATTATAAAGACGAAAGTCGGGGTTTATTAAATATGTACTTAAAACGCAATTAATCTTTAAACTTTGCTTTTGAACCTTTTGAACCTTAAATATATATTATATATTTTCCAAAAATACCTATTAATGTACAAATTCCAATGAAAGGGTTCCATTTCCCCTTCGCAGGCGATCACTGTATAGTTTTCTAGCATTTCCATATGTTAAAAAATTGTCCGTCGCCTAACCAAATGTTGAATGCAGTAATTTGTAGTAATTGCAGATAGTTTATTAGCAATTCACTGAAGTGCTGGCCGGCCGCACGACAGTCGAGAGAATTTAACGCTTTCCAGTTATCCAACATTTTGGCCTGGCTGTAAGGCCGATGATGGGGTGGCACAGTTAACAGCTGAGCGGAGCGGCGGTGGCGTGAGTCAATGGATATTTATGTTGGTACCCTTTCTGAGGGTGTTACGATATTCAATAGACTTTGGTAAAGGTCTATTGGTGAGCACCATCATTAGTCGATAAAATACAAGGAGGGACGTCATCCTTCTTCCAGAAATTCCTATGCAAATTAGTTCTTTAGATTCGAAATTACGTAGATGAGACCTTCTTCAGACTCACAGCGCGTAGGCTTGGACCGCTATCATACAATGTCATATAACACTACATATGTATCACATGTCATATATTTACATATGTAAGTATCTACTTAAGAAAAAGCGTTCGTAGGACAAGTCTTGGCAAGAAAAACTAGCTTCCTTTTTGCTTCTGATGAAATCTCAACAAATTCATTTTACCAGATATCATAAGAAACATGCATCTGCAAGGGTACCAAATGCTTCGGCCGCACAAGATAGTCTTCATTTTATGTTATGTTTTGATTCCGCACTCAAGAATTGTGTACATATGTGTGGAGGAAATTACGCCTGCGTCGGCCTGTGGGACGCCCAATGGGCCTGTATGAATAATGGCGCGCTGGTATACGGTGTGCTGGAAGTATCTTGACTTGTATGTACTTACGGCTCTTTTAGTACAGGCGCTATTTTGTAGAGGCAATCGAGGAACTGCTCATCCAGGCACCACACACTCGGCTTCAGAGGCTGACTGTGCACGTTCAGGATGCGAAAGAGTATGCACACGACGACGGCAACCAGAGTCAGGAAGGCAGGGGACATCGTTGGTACGGAGAAGAGTACACTTTTCCCGGAACCTGGCGGCACGCCTGCCTTATCATCCAATCTCCAATTATCCGTTTGGACTCCGTTTATTCCTTCTTTCTATGTGGAAACGCTCCAACTTTTGTGTTTTTTTTTTTGTTTTTATATTGTTTAAATTTTTTTTGGATTAATTTTAGTAGCAGCGTTGAAAATGCTCTCAACTTTAGTGGCGAAACTGAATTTGAATTGAATTTTAGAGACCCGAAACAAAAAATCAACTTGCGTGCGCCTGCTGTTTTGGTTGTACTAGGTAGAGATGGAAAAACATCGATGTAAAATGTTTTACATCGATGTTTTTCCACCTCTAGCGAAGTACTGACGAAAATCGTATTCCTCGCTTTTGATGTTCTGTTTTATATTACTAGCCAACTAGGACCCTCAGGCATAAAAACATAATTTTATAGAATAGATAAAACAATTTTCTACAAGACTGGCTAATTTTAAGGACTCCGTTTGGTTGGATTGTTTATAAAATAACGTTTATAAAACTTAAGTGAGCATGACATGGACGTAAGAAAACGTAAGTGAGCATGGAATGTCACGTCATTTGAAAACAACCGTTTGTATGCACATGTGTATACCCTTTTTCATTTCACTAATGAAAGCTGCCTTTGTATTATATTGTATTTTGCACATATTTACATTTTTTGACCCAATAAGGCATTTGATTATTTTATTAAAAATATCCTTACACCCATTTTCAGTCTTTATAAATGGACCAAAAACCATACAATTTTCTGTGATAGAGACTGACTAGAGTCTGCAATAATTGGTGCCTAGAAAAACAAACTTTTCTTAAATTCTATAATATATAATATAATTATATAATGAAAAATTAAATCATTTAAATATATTTTTACGTGTTTTGAAGTTGTAGATTCGACAGATGGGAATTTGAACGCTGAAACAGATATAAGAACTTATGCTCCTAAATAAGAGCTACAATGACTTCTGGTCTTGTTTATAGTTTTTGATAATCTAAATAAAATATGCCTAAATTTAAATATCCCATGAAAGGGCTTGCTTATATTTTTGTTTATTTATTATTTAGTTTATTTATTTAAATAAAACGACCCAGGACCTTTAAGAAATTTAAGGAAAATTTTGTAAAAATCTATGTTTAATCAATTTTTAACCCTCAAAATATCGAAAACATCGATGTTCGCTAACATCGATATTTCTCCAGCTCTAGTACTAGGTATGTTAAACGTATAGGTAGGTACATGTTTCTGTTAATAATATATCTGTAGGCGATATTTTTTTTGCGATGCCACCAGATAGATAACTTATCAGCGTTATTTTTTGAAAACAACTTTAGGTGTGTGGTGCAAAATATAAAAATGTACGCGATTGGAATGTTTTGGAGATTGGTGGGTATATTACTATTCATATAAAGTTATTTATATAATGGTTCGTACGAAGTAAATTGGCACAATGAAGGAAAAAAGAAATAATAATAGTAAAACATATTCCTGTAATAGAAAAAAGATAAAAGCGCCTTCATGTTGGGATTGGTTAGCTCGGTGAAGTGAAAATTATTTCTTCAAAATCGGTGTTGGTACAAAATTATCTCCACTTAACCGTCTCCGTCACTCTCCGTCACTGACCGTCAATCTCTTTCCTTTTTTTGTGAAAATATCTATTTCAAATCAAAAGCCACAATTCGATACTACCATACCAATAAAGAATAATGAAACAATATTATGTATTCTGTATATTATTCATGAAAAAATACGTATGCTGTAAATAATAAGCCAATAGTATTTAAGCTCACGCTTTTACAAGTTATAGAAATAAACTTCTTGTCTTGGCAATTCAACGAACGAAAACTTTTAGTTGTAGTACGTAATATAGAAATCGTTAGATCACAAAGGCAGCATATATGTACATCTTATCCTTGCAGGTAATCCATTAAAAATGGTTTATCATCGGGCAAGTAAGGTGTGAGGGGTACATCATAAGGCAATGGAAAGGCTGGCACCCCCTCACGATTATTACCCAAAGGAAAAGTGTCCTCGCCAGTCTGAAAAATATAATCAGTTAATGAAGAGCCAAACATTTTAGAGGGCTATGCACAAACCACAAATCTGGGGAGGAAAAGCACACCCGCCTCATAATTGGCAATTCGTAGGCAAGGCTGTATATTCGCATTCTTGTTGAAGGAGCCCCAGGCAGCCTTCGAGAGATTCGCCGAGGTCAACACGAACCAATACACGGACTGATCGGTCAAATTATAGCGTGTATAGCTCTTGATGTGGGGCATGGCCCGCGAGCGATGACGACCGGAGGACTTCCACTGCTGCAGGTGGTCTTTGAGCCACGGCTGCTTGTCGTTGGTGTTTTTGCCATACGGAAGGCAACCGCCTCCGATCATCCCATCATGACTGCCGGAAACGTTGTTGAAGCTCGGGTAAATCATCTTGAAGGGTGGCATCTGGCGGAGTTTTCCGCCAGGAGAAGAGTCCTTGCGTAGACTGTTGACAAAGTCCTGCTGTATCCAAGTCTGCACATTGGCGCCCAGACTACCAATGCTAGAGCTCTGGCAAACGACGGGAATCCTATCTTCTATGGGAGCCGCGTGCTTGGCCAGCAGCGAACCCAGACGGGCATGGCCCCAGGGATGCCCACGTACCGATCCCTCACGATGGCCCCCAGGCACAGAGCCCACAAAAAAGACACTAAAGGAAGATATGGTTAATTTGGGTTATCTTTCAAAAACGATCCCTTACTTGATGGCACTGAAATCACTCTTCCGAATGCGTGCTATCCACGGCTGCAGTTGGCTGATCTTGTACTCTACTAGGTAAAGCATGAGATCCTGCCTGAAACCAGTTGGACTTTCACCTGCTGCCGTATCTGCATCCTCGGACATCGCTGGTAGAAGCGGACTTATCCAGAGGCCCTGAGTGCGATTGTGCCAATCGTCCTCGTAGAGGTTTGCTGTGGAGATGACCACCCGCATCGAGCCATCGGCATAGCCGAGCAGCATCATCTTTGTATGGGATGTGGCAAAGGGTGTGGGCATCTTCACACCTATGGCCGTCACCTGAGGCTTGAATTTTCCAATACCTAAAAGCTCCGGCGATTCGTCGCCATACAGAACCAACAGGGGTTTGTCCCTAGAGAATAAGTGATTATTCTATGGATTGAATGGTTTTAAGGAGATCTTACAGTATCCCTGCAAAATAATAGTGTCCCAGGAGCCAGCCAATATCCACCATAAAATTAATTTGGACGCTGCTCTCGATCTCTCCCAGGCTTTCGTCGAGTATCTCCTGAAGGGTCACGGTCAGCGGCTCCTGGTGAGTGGACTTCGAGTCCGTGATAGCCGTGAGAAACATATTGTAGGGAGCAGCACGCTCCAGCTTCTCGGCCATCCCTCCCCTCTCCACGACGACGGGAATGTAATCCCGGATGTTGCGCTCTGCCAGTTTTTGTTTTTTGGCTAAATTTGAGGTGTCCCTGGCAGCAGCTGCAGAGGTACTTGCATGACTGTTAGAGGAGTTATATGAGGCAGTGCCACTCGACGATGAAGCATTTCTAGGTAATTGAGGTACTGCAGCAGAGGATTCCTTGGCTTCGACAGTCGCCGACTTCGGTAGGACCTTCTCCAGGAGTTTTAATTGTGTCTGAATCAATTCTGAAGAGTACTTGTCGGGTATATCATAGTCCCCGCCTCCATTTCCTTTTTCATAAATGGCATCCACTACAGAAGGCAAACATTTATAGGAACTTGAAGTTGCAACAATAAATGGTTTTCTTACAATGCGCATGGGAAAACTCGCCAAAATGTATGGGATTCTTTCTGTAGCACTTCTCGCCATATGGACATTCCTTCATGTTGCTTATTTTACTAGTTAAATATAAAATCGAACGAAAACCAAATTAAATTAAACAATTTCTTCTGAAAAAAAAGACAAGCGCGCTCAGCTGTTGCTGGCACTTCTTCGATAAAAAATAAATATCACAAAAAATACGGAAAATCGAAGGCAAGGAAATCGATAAGTATCGCTACCAAAGAATCACAACATACACGATAGCCAACAAAAACCAAAATAAGCCTAATACTCAAATCCGAAAATATTTTGCACGCAAAACGTGCCATATAAAACCACTAACGGCCGAGTGTGATCAGGTGTGCAAGTCCTACGGTAACACTGTATAGAAATAAAATAATATAATAAGTGAGCGCTGTGGCGCCGGGGAACGACAATGCACAGATAAAGTACCGCAATATTGGATAAATCCGTTTTTTCTCCTTATAGCTTCTTTGGTTTTGGCTTTTTGCACCGTATTGTTATCGTACTGATAAATATGCACGCACACAACCACAGTTTTACATATATTTTAAAATCTGTGGACCGAGAAAAATACCACAACTACCATGAACGATTTTTCTAGCATATATCTTTATGTGGTTTTGTGGAATTGGGTACTACCACTAACCATATATACAGTATACAGTATACAGTAGTGCTAAAGTGCGAACCCAGGGCTGGGAAAACATCGATAGTGACCTGATACTATCAAATAAATTTAGTCTATGATTAAAAAACCAGTTTTAGCAAAATAATCTAAAAGTGTGACCAAGTGTGCATGCTCTGCTGTAACAATACACCGTCAGCTGTTATTTGTTTACGTTTTTACAGCATAGAAATGACTTTATACAACTTGGCATTGGGGGCTTTTTATGGGGCGGAGGAGGAGAACAACAGTCAGAAAAAAAGAAGACAACATTGAAGAAATCCATATAGAAATCCATTACAGACCGTTCTTATACCTCTTAGCAGCCACAGAATCCCATGCGCTTTTTATTGCTATTGAATCAAAATTTTTCCGATCCGCAAAATTCCAAATCAACTCTCTCTTCTCGACAATTTCTACAAGTTGTATTATTTCTTAGTCGCAAAGCAAATCTTGTATTTGTAATTTTGATAGCCTTTTTGTCTGTTCATCATTTGTTCTTATTGTATTTATACACAATTTAAACTCTAGGGACTGCAAAAAATACCACAAATACCATGAAATACCTTTCCAGCATATATCGGCGTGTTTGCTAGGTGATCTGCATACTACTTTCAAACTGACCCTAGCAAGCGCATTTTGCATTCAACATTTTTTTATCGGATTCATAAGAATATCAGCCCTGATTCTGTTTACTTGCAATTTTTTCGGGTCTCGGCCCTGCCCTTATAGAATGGAATATGTATATAATAGCAATGTTTAATTTTCCCGCTAGCCACAATCGATGGTGTACCAAAACAATCGATGGTCGGCTAATTTTTGAAACAGCGATAGTATCGATGTACTATCGACTATTTTCCCAACCCTATTGTGTGTGCATTTTCATGATAAACAATTTATAAAAACAAATTACCCCCATTTGCGGTGCACTAATCTGATAAAAATGACGAAATAAATCAGCCGGAAGTGTTCGATTTTACGCGTGAGTAGCATTCACAAAGTTTTCAATGATTTTTGCCATCCAAAAACAACATCAGTGCAATTACGTTTGGTGAAAGAAAAAATTTTTCTACGCTTCTTCTTCGCTGCGACCGCGCGCTGCTACTGCTGCTTCTCTGGTCTTGTCCTTGTTGTTGGTGTTGGTATTATATAGTGCCCTGCTCCTCTGGCACCCGCTCTCTGTATATACCTATCTCTCCCTCACTCTGCAGCAGCAGGGACGATTACAGTTTTATTCTCGACTGCAGAGTCGAGCGCCGTTTTTATGCTGCAATATGTGTTTGTGTGTGTGATTTTGTATGTATAAATATGTGTGCGCGCCATTAATTGAACAAAAAAGAGCAGAGAAAACGGAATTTTTCGGGGTAAAACAAGTATAAATACACACAATAAAATTATATTTTTATTATGTTTTGAAAATACTTGAATGTCCGCTTATCTTGGGCACAAAAATTTGCTGCCATTTCCCCGATTTCCTAGACAGAAATCCACTTGAACGATGCCCCTGCCCCGCCACTGATTCTGCTTCGCTTACTGCTGCTGCTCAGCCTGCTTCTTCTGTGAGCGTCTTAGTCTACAGCACAGGTGCGGATTCTAATGCATCTCAAGTGCATTCCCCTCCAAACAAAACGTAAAACTAAACAAATTTTTGGATGATTAATCGAATTAGAGCTAAGCTTTACCTGCGCCACATGCATGACTCAGGTGTATATTTCGCCAGCGCGCATCGTTGGGGCTTTATTGATAATTGTGGCCTGTGACTGGTACTGGGCCACGGGGACGCGGGTAAACAGAATCTTATCGATGGTTGGACAGAGATGTAAACCAGTTCCAAAGAGTGAACCGTTTTGATTATACATACATACATAGGTAAACGGAAATAGCGATATATATTGAGTCAGTATTTATACTTATTCTTTATTTTGGGTCAAAAACCAAGATGAAAATAACTCTATAAAAGTGAACTAATTTTATTGAATATAGTGATGATTCAGTCTTTTACTAATAGAACAATGGGACAGTATTTATAGTTTCCTCACTGCAAATCACCTTTGAGTATAAATGAATCACTGGATCACTAAAAAGATTTTTGATGTTTGAATTTATCAAAATTCGAGTAATTTTTAGTTTGAAGATATTTGTATTTTTTATATCGAACAACTAGTGGTTAATTTATCTTAGATCTTCTTGGATTGCACTGCCCGTACTCCTCTATGTTTACTACCACTGGTTTACTATTCCTAGTTCTTATTACAATTACCTGAGAAGGACCTAGACCCATTCCCCTCCATTACCCTATTATCTCTTGCTCATTCACAAATGTCGCAGTTTCTCAGATTTTTTATTTGTTTTATTTTCCATGCACCTACCACATACTCGTTTACATATGTAGCTGTGTGTGGCTTGTGTGTATGCTTATCTTCGCTACGCTGCTGCTCTTTTTTGTTGCGCTTATTTATTGTTATCAACAGAGCAGCGCTGGCAGCGGCGGCGTCAGCGACAGCGCGGGCAAACCTTTCCGCCATTCCCATAGGCCCACCTTCCCCATATCACCCGCTGACTTTTTTCCGTAGTGACGACAGAAGGCGCCGTGTGCAGTTGCACTCGCAGTAGTCGCAACAACAGCAGCAGCGTCAGCAGAATCAATTGCAGTCAGTTACGCTGTTAGGCAGTTGATGACGACCACGGCCCGTCGGCTGCTGCTCGACTGGGCACAGTCGGGGTCAATGCAGTAGCAGCACTAGCCGATGCAGCACTTCTTTATATGACTTCTTTATATGATGACTTTGAAAAAATGAATGCAACGCATATTTATATGCGTATACATATGTATATCACTATATCATATGAATGTTATAGCAATATTCGCTCAAATCAGCTCAAATGAACCTCCTCCTATCTAATCAAAGAATCTGCAAAGAATCCGAATCTACCCATCTATTCTACTTTTCCTTTGTCGAAGGTAACTGAAGCGCAACCCAAGACGCTGCGTGTCTGTGTTAGTGCACTCGATTCCACTTGGTGGACTCTGTAGTGGCGGGGTGCAGGAGGCGTAGGTGTGTTTGATTTTTCTAGTGGTTCCGATCTCTCTCTCTCTCTCTCTCTTCTGTCTGGTTTCATTTTATTTTATTGTTGCGGTTTGGCTCTCTGATTTACTACAGTAAGCACTGGCTAAGTGCGGGCAGGGGAAAGACCAATTGAGATGATCAAGAGGATGAAAGAATCATTTTAAAGTTACGGCACTAAAGAAGAAAAATCCATAAAAGATTTTCTTAGTAGATACTCCTGTCATATATGTAAATGCATTTATCGCTTTTATATTTTATATTCAATCTGTGACTTACCACTTTTCTGGGTGTATGTATGTATGTACATATCTTCGTATCCAGGAAGTGGACATATTAAACATTTTTTATTTGGAAGAATTTCCTCGCAGCTCTAATATACTGGAAAGAAAATAAATATCCCACACTTCAAGTAATCTCCTAAGATTCTCTCTTGATTTTTGTACCATATTCATTTCACATATGTATGTATCTATTTAATAATTTCCCCATCATCTGTTGGTGAAATATCATGGCGTATTTTACCAATTTTTGGTAGTTGGGGGCTAATTCCCGTAGCAGCGTGATAAATCATTCCGAAAAACGCCGCAAGAAGTTCCAAAACTCTAGAAATTGTGGTTACTCTAAAGGTACGCCCCCGATCTGAGGTTTGCATGGGCTCTACACCCACTCACAGCTCACAGGTAGAGAGACACTGCAGCAGGCCCCACCTACAAATGCTGTAGGTTTTTGTCTTATGTTTTAACTATTATTCTAATTTACGATGCAGATTGTTTAGTTAAAAATTCCCCCCTTTGCCGCCAGAATTGATTGGCAATTCAAATTTGCCAGGCCGAAAATTAAGTGCGCAAAGTCAATATTTCAATTTGAGCATAAACCGAGGAGAAATATCAACTTCAATTCGTATGGAAAATTTGCATATGGTTGGGTTTTCCACATGTAACTGGCTCTCTGAGGAGGCAGCCATCATCCTACGCACTCCACAAAAAAAAACAGAAATGCTGCAAAAAAGATAAGTTGCAAATTCAAACGGGAAACTTTAGCGAGTGTTTTTAAAATGAGCCTCCAAATGGATTTGTCTTTTGGTGGACTGCTTTTGCTGCGTTTTGCTGCTTGCCAAATAATTATGTTATTAATTGGATTTATGCGCAGTTTGTGCAACATGCAACGCAAATTTCCATGTCAGTAACTCAACCAACAGTTCAGCCACTGAGCAAGGCAATTTCAATCCCCCTATCCCCTACATCTCCGTTCACCAAGTCTAACGGCATTGAAATACAGTGCGGTGCGAAAACTGTAATGAAAACACTTGAAGAATCAATCAAATCAAAATTTAATTTATTCTAAAGAAAAGGGTAATTTTGAAGCTTGAAATTTGGCGTGCATGCATAAACGAGAAGAACTGCTACATGACGCGTGATATCTTGAGCGGATCAGGTCCCTTGAGGAATACATAATTTAATTTAATTCCGAAATTTCGGTATCGTATATAAATTGATGATTTACGAACATTCCTTACCTAAAATACGAACCCCCAAAATAGTACTCGTAATGACAGTTATACAACGCACTGTCCCATGGATATCTTGCTATGGCTTATCGCTCCCAACTAATTTTAGATCTATCGAAAGCGTGATTTACGCTTTTCAGTTTTCAGTATCCACCAGTATATTTTTTTCAGCCAGTCAGTGGGCGGCCCCTTCTTGTTATTTTTTGATATCCATATAAATATTTTTGTTTCCGTCCGCTGGGGTCTCCTCAGACCCCTGATCTGCCCTCCTGCTCTTGATCTTCTTGTCGCGATAATCCGTTCGCGCAATGGTAATAAAACGCCAAAGAAACACACAAAAAGAAACAAAAATTGTCAACACGAATTTGAACTTATTTTTAGACCCTGGCGCAATAGGATTTTCTCTTTTATTGTTATAATGCCGACAACAACTTTATTAAGAAGTGCTTGGGAGCAGATTCCTATCATCATTCATGAAGTTGGCTTTTGGGAAAAACACCGAACATTGGCTTTAAATCAAAGATCAAAAGGAGTTTTAAGTTTTAGAGCAAACCGAATCAAGTTATACTCTGTAAAGTGATAACTTAAATTATCATAAATTTATCAAAATAAAGAATATAATTTTATTGAGTGCTGAAAGCTACTTGTGTGTAATCAAAATGTATATTCAATTATTTGTAATGGTATTAAAAATGTTTATGACCTGATTATTGGTTTTTAATTCCCCGTTTATGCAATGAAATTGATTTTATAAGCTTTATAACACTGAACAAGAATCTTCTTTCATCCGTAAAAGTTGTACATACATAAATACATTTGTGAGTATGTAAATAAGAACTAATAGAAAATTTATTATTAATTTAATCTTGGCTTTAGATGGTACTTGCTAATGGTACATTCTATTGAAACTCTACCCGATTTAATCGCTACGATGCATAATATATTATATATCTAGTTCTTTTTTGGTTACAGTATCTTTTGAATCTCTAACTTTAAAGATGTACATATCTGCAATAAAGAGTTCGAGTCTTACATGAATTTCTGAAACGTTACTTCAGAATATATATGTTTTGGGTTCTCCTTATCATCCAGAATGTGACAAAATATATATTATACAACTTTATTTCCGATATTTCAAATGGGAAATATATTATATGAATTTCGTTCCTTAAATGATATCTTTGTATACTCATTATGATTGATTGATTAAATTGGTTGATTAAAAGATTGAGATATGAGAATAGGTATTAAAATATATTCAAATCGGTGAATAGAAATCAAGCCTGATACATATAGTATATCTAACTAGATTTGTAAATAGGATGACTCCGATGGAGTCAATTGGTAGGCAAAGACTTATAGCAAAGGTATGTTTATAGGGGAATAAGAAAGAGCTACAAAATATCGGTAGGACTCTTGTTGACCTTTCTTAGAAGATGAAATAGTCTTATACCACAAAAGGGAATATTAAAAGCGAAAAAAGTCGCCGTAAATATTTAAATAGTTTTGAAATATTACAAGATTTTGCTTTTCAACTTAAACAAAATTTGAATAAAACCTTTCCGACGTTGAATAAAGACTGTGCCTTACAAAGAACTCTATAGTTAATCGTCAAACAGAAAAGTCCCTCTGGATTTGTGTATAAACCAGTAAAAGTGCCACATTCAGTGCACAAAATCGATGCAAGTGGCAGCTAAAAGAGACAAACTGCGCCAAAACTTATGAAAACGCAACTTTAAACTGTAATAAAGTGGGAAATTACAGCGCATAAATCTCTGTCGCTAAACTGTCAGTGAAGTGCAGTGCTATGGGGGGAATCGGTATGGTTATACTCGTAAGTGCGGAGTTGAGGGGAGAGCCAGGGATTGGGAGCCAAGTCATGCAACAGGCTGGCAAGCAGTCAGCCAGCCAGCCAACACCCACACAGAGCTGCTGGATCGTCTTGAATGAATATAGCCCGTAACAAGAGTTTTACAGTTGTGGAGCTACTGGCGATCTATTCGCATTCGTAGTCATTGTAGTGGTTCCCCCTGAATATTAAACACTCACTCAGCCACACACAGTGCTCCCGGTTCCCTCCATGCATGCTGCTCAGGCATTCTGCTCCCATCGCATCGTGTTGGCGCTTCATTGTCCATATAAAACTAATAATTATTGCATTTAAAATCTAATAAATTTTTGCATTGACAATGCGGAGTTTATAAAAGTCGTGCGCGCCTAGAAGGAGATCTTGCGGTGGGCAGAGTTGAAGGCAGCACCAACTCTGCACTTAGCCGCTCCTATTTTAATGGTGTAGATATCCATCAAAGTACATATTAAACAATTACAGACCACATTGATACCATTTAGATGTACCTGTTGTAATTATATACTATCATATGATACTTTTAGTAGAGTGTATACGTATAGTCCTCGAAGATACAAATTGATTAGCTTTTTTCTCGGTATCAAATTTTGACAAATTCCAAAATGAAATACCTTAAAATGATTCTTATTTGAGATCCTAAATTATGAATTAGGTCTAAAAGTCGACTTAAAATTAGGAACCTTAAGAAGGAACACTATTGTAACAGGACTTTTAAGCTGATAGCCTTTTTAAATTATTTTTTCCTTCCAGATCGTCCCTTAAGTCCCAGAATACAGTTCTAAAGTTTAGTCCTTACTTAGTAGCTTATTAGTAATTTTCCATCATTTCACCCTATCCTTAATGATCATCAATCTAGTCGTTATCTGATATTTCTTGAGCTTCTTCCTTTCGTTTTTCTGACTCCTCTTTGGTCCCTGCTTCTGTGGCGCTAGTGTCTCGAGTGAACAGTGTTGCGCTTTGAGCTTTTGACCATAATTGTTGTACTTGTCATTGGTTTGTGTCGCGTTGCCAACTTAAGTACAGCCTGCACTCAAACACACACGCAGTGTCTGTGTGTGAGTGTTAAATACATGTAATTAGCCATGTTTGTGCCATTTAATCCACTCTATTGTGCAACTCCCTCTCTCTCTCTCTCTCTCTCTACCTCCTGCTTTGGATCTAAAAGTGCTCGCTGCTCATCGCGGCGACGCTTTTCTAAGAATTCTTTTACGTTTTGTTTTGGCGCACGCACTAGGCGCCACACAGCAGCAGCACGTTTAACTCACCAGCGAGAAGGAGCTGCAGCGCGCAGGAACGGCGAATGAGGGGGAATGCCACACAGAAAGAAAATACCGAGGGAAAAAACTATTGAAATTGGGGATTAAACACTTCAAATGTGTTTGCAAAATGAAAACTTTATATTAAAGATATCTGTTAGGAACAAATATATTTCTAGGAAAGAATACACATATCTATTTAATTCTAAATTATAGTATCTTAAATATTCTTAATTAAGAGTACTAAGTGGTGATTTCACCTAAAAATGATTTTACTTTTGAAAAACTTTCACGAGTGCAGAACTCTTCAAATCAGATTCGAAAACTCGTCTCTAGTTGGCATTGTTTTTCTCTAAGTGCAGCTAAGAGGACTTGGCGCATACTCCACATATTTATGGCTATTTAAGCGAACCGAACGAATCGTGAATGCCGCCGATGACGAAGATGATGATCGTGGCGGAGGCTGCTCCTTGTTCCAGGTTGCGGGTTGCAGTTGCTGCTACTTTTGTGGTCCGGCAGTCATTGGCATTGATTGGCAGTTGAACACGCAACAATTGTTGCATGTACAGGCGTCGACAATGACGGTACAGGAGCCAACAACCACCACAATCTTTGTTTGTGGCAGTTGAAGTTGCCTTTTGTCACATGTTTGGAGTGCATTTTGTTGCTTATTTAATTGGCTGCAAGTTCACATACAAATTGTGCAGATTTCTTCTATTTTGAAACGCTTGACCACCCAGCAATAGAAAATACAGCAGATATTGGTTTATATGAAGAGGGACTTTTCTGAAAATATTGGTTAAATAGGTTATGACGCTCCTGGAGAATCAAATCAGCTTCTTTCTATTGACGAAACATGTAACTTTTTAGTATTTTTAGAAGAATACTAGTTTTAATCAGATCGACTTTCGATTGTGTCCTTAAGTTTAAAATTGATCAATTTCTTAGGGTATAGAGCTAAATATGTTAGCCCGGTGATTCACTCTACAGTTTGCATTTAACCGATATCCACCTTACCAGCCTCAAAATTTTGGCGGTATGGCCAGTGTTGACAGCTCAATTACATGACAAAGCCCGAGCAGAGCTGCGCGTGCTACCCTGCAATTATCGCAGCAATTATTTGCAATTTGAATGAAGTTCATTTACTTAAACAATAATTTTTCCTTTTTTCCTGTGTGTTGTCCGCATTTTTCCCCCACTGAAGTTTGCACTTTGGCACGTGGCAGTGGATCGAGCGGGAGGGTTCCATATGTGTGTATAATTTGTGTGCATACATTTTTATTGTTTTTTTTTTGGTTGTTGTTTTTGCTGTACTACATAATTATGGTACTGAAAGTTTTATGTATGTTTTTTTTTTTGTGCTTTTTGAGGGTAGTACGCGCCTCATGACTATTTTCGATTTTTACGACGACTGTGTAATGTAACCCATGTTGGCAATAAATTCGCGTTTAGTAGTGCTAAACACGCTATAAAAACTACACTGGGAAATATGAGAAGGGGCAGTGTGACCTCTTATATAGGAAACGAATACATTTTAAGCATAAAGATTAGAGCTAATGTTACATTTTAAATAGTAATTTTGAGTGCACTGAAAATGCCCACAAATTGTTTGCATTTCTGACATATGTATGTATGCATGTACATATGTACATATGTATTACCGTTGGATGTATTTTGTGGTTGATTTGGCAACCCTTGACTGCGATTTTCGGCTCTCCCATCAGCTGTTCTACGCTCCCTCATCCCTACCCCTCCAACAAAAAATAGTTGGCAACGCATTTCTTTTGTTCTTACAGTTATTTTTGTAATGCTCGCCCTGCACACAAATGCACATATACATACATATGTATGTACGTACACATATGTATGTATGTATGCTCATGTACAGAATGTACACCATACCATTAGAGAGATCCATAGAATTTTTGATTCCTCGCCTGTCATTCCGTCCATCCGTCGTCCCGTCCCACGCACGACGCTCCCGCTCCCAATGCCCAATACCCCCACCCCTCCATTCACTTGTTGTGGATGCGGTTGGGGTGTTTACAGTTTGATTGTGGGCCGACGCCGATGCCACCGCCGCCTGCACACAAACACGTTTGCGTTCACGTGCAGACGCCCCTAGCCACATTGCCGATAGAGCATTTGATTTGTTTAAAAACTAAACTTTATTCGTGTGTGTGATTTTGTGTGGACTTGTCTGTTGCTGCTGCTGTGCTGCATTTGGCTGTGGCTTGGCTACACAAACATACACAGTCACGTTAATCAAAGCAGCACCAACACACACACGCAAGCTTTTGAGGCAGCGACAAGAATACGTCACTCAATGGTGATTGGGTATCCAGGGCTGGGCAATAGCAGTTGGAAAAGGGTAAAGTTTGCTTGGTAAATATAAATTGAAAAAATAATAACAAATAAGGTATACAAATACATTAAAATAAGAAAAATAATAGTAAAAAATAAACAAAAATAAAAAATTGAAAAAAAAATTACATAAAATAAAACAAAACAGATAAATTTCTAAAATATTAAAAAATAAAATACACTATAAATTATTGAATAATAAATTGTTTTAAAATAAAAAAGTATGCAACCCAATGAATATTATGTATGGTTTTTGTATGGTTTATCTCTTGATGTGGTTTATTATATTTCCATAGTTATTTTTTATGCTCCCATTTACGCCATCCCTGGTACACCTCCACACTCAAGTCACGCACTCACACAGGGACGACGAACACCCAATGCAGTGCATTTTTCTGTTAGTCAAGAGTAAGTCAACACTTTCCGGACTCTCTGTTCGGGCTCGTTCGGGGCATTCGTCGTTGATCGTTCGTGTCGTGCAGTTCATTTTTGTTTGACTCACGGTTCCGCTCTCGCAGCCACTCTTCCGCTGATCGTGATCATTAAATATTTGCGTAATTTCCCGCAAAAAATATTGAAACAGCATTAATAAATTATATTCTTAAAAACAAAATAAAAAGATTAAATTTGGTTTGTGATTGAATCTCGGTTTCACAGAGTCAGAAATGCAGATCGTAACAAATCGGTCGTCGTGGAGGGTCGTCGGATTTACATACAAATAACATTTTGATTCGGATTGTGATTTGTGCATCTCGGTCTGTCGTATCGTTATCGTCTGTGCCTCCCCCCTCTCACACGCTTGTTTACGTGCCTGCGTGTGTGTGTATGTGCGTGCAATATAAATAAATAATATATTATATCTGCAATCTTTCACTTTAAAAGTCAACCAACAACAACGGAACCAACATCGATACTCAACATGTGTACGTTTTCTTTGCAATACCCTTTGGGGAGAGAGTTTTATGCGGTGGATCAGGTGTTGGGTAGAGATATAAGGAAAGGGAAAGATGTTTTTGGGGGGACAATAGAGATATTCTTTTAGAGATGATTGTGGGATACAGAGATAGTTCTGTGAGATGTTTAAGGAAGTGATAGCTCTCTTGGGAAGATCAGTCTCTTGCAGTAGCCCGTATCCTTTTAAGTTAAATGTGTCCATTTGATAGCTCTATGGCGGAGCGGACCCTTTGTTGCAGAATTCCAGATCATCATTGAGACTTACGTGTAGAGAATTAATTACGAAACGAATAACAGAGTTTACACATGTAGCCACCAAAGAAATGATCAGCTAAGAGATCTTTCGCTATATTCTCTTGAGCACATCATTATCTAAGCGGTTCAGTAATCTGTATAAAACAAGAAGCAGTATTCTTCTTTCACATGTCCCAAAGGTTTTTTAGGAAAAGAAAAAAGTAATATTCGCTATATTTGTATGATTTGGTTTCTTTTCTTAGAATTTTGTTTGTTTTGTCAGTGGAACTAAACATTATCTAAGATTTAATCTTTTGGACAATTCTAAAGAAATTTACCGAAATCGAATGAATGAGTTGGCAGTTGCAATAAAATATGGGACTTACTAGTATTTTTCTAGTAACTAAATATGAAATCTGACAATGGTGGTTCTGAATTCATGGTTTTGGTTCGATAGGAGATTACGAGTGTAAATTCAGATATTTAGCGATATAACCTCGAGACTTTTCGTGAATATGCTCTATACATTATCGAACTATGAAATCATTTTTATACCCGGTACTCGAAGAGAGTATAGGGGTATATTAGATTTGTGGTGATAACGGTTGTGTGTAACGCCCAGAAGGAAGCGTTTCTGACCCCATAAAGTATATATATTCTTGATTAGCATCAATAGCCGAGTCGATATAGCCATGTCTGTCTGTCCATCCGTCCGTCCGTCCGTCTTCATTAGCGCCTATATCTCAGAGACTATTAAAGCTGGAGCAACCAAATTTTGCATCTAGTCTTCTGTGTTATCACACTACTCCAAGTGTATTTCAAAATTTCGGCCCGCCCCCTTCCGCCCGCACAAAGGACAAAAGTCTGTGGCATACACAATTTTAAAGATACGAGAAAACTTTAAACACAGAATCATAGAGAATGACCATTTCTATCAGAGTATTGAATCTGGTTCAGATCTGATTATTAATATAGCCACAAAGACGAAAACCATTTCGAAAGTTATCGTTCCCTCTCGCTCTCTCTCACACGCGACCCCATCTGCTTTACCCATTCGTATTTTTTGACGCCTAGTTCTCAGAGACTATAAGAGCTAGAGCAACCAAACTCTCTATCCTAACTCCTGTGATATCATACCAGCACGAGTTTATATCAAATCATTATATCACCACGCCCCCTTCCGCCCCCACAAAGGACGAAAATCTGTGGAATCCACCATTTGTAAGATACGAGAAAACCAAGAACGCATAATCATGGAATTATCTACCAGATTGCCGAATCTTGATCAGGTTGAACCACTATTATAGCCAGAAGGAACAAATTAAATTTCAGTGGCTACCCAACGAGAGCCAAGCGATTCCCTCTCTCTCTCGCACACACTTCCATGTCTCTTGTGTATATTATACATGTGTATGTAAAAATGTAGCAGCCGACGTAAAAATGATATGTAAATAAAAATGGAATCAGATAACTTCTAAAATATAAAAATACAGGGTTCGACTTAATTTTTTGAAATTTTCCATTTTGGCCAAAATTTAATTCGTCTCTTTTGCGAACATATAATTAATTAAATAAATCGTAAGCTCATATGTATACATAAATACGTATATACTGACTGAGTACCGGGTATAATGTAGAGCCGCGGCCATTGCCGCGGCTCACAACGTTCCCTCTCGTTTAATTATGCTATTTCATAGAACCCTAATTATTTCAAAGGGTATCTGAACTTCAATGAAAACAACCTAAACTTTTCCTGAATTTTCTTTAATTTTAAACATTTTCTGGTTGGGTTTTCGTTGGTCGGTCTTCTGCCCTCCCGTTCTTTATCTGTTTCGTTTGTCTGCCTTTCCGATTGTGTGTTGCATTGTTTGTTTATTTTTAAACAGCCATGTCCAAGTCCCTATATCTTTTTTTGTCTGTCGATTTTTCTGCTCTGCTCTGCTCTTCTCTTCTCCCTTTTTTGCCTGTTTTTCAATGGCAAGCAGCGGAAGTGCTGCGATAAGTTGGCTACTGTGGCCCCCTTCCTCTTCCACTGTCACTGCCACTGCATTTTCCCCCAACTACCGCGACTGGTTTGCTACCTAGCTAGGGAGATGATTTACGCTTTATTGTCATTGCAGCATTTATGATTGATTATTGATTGGAATTATATGATACTCTCGGTCGTACGCATGCACGAATGCGTGCCTGCCATACAGGAGATCTCCCTGGCGTCGCTGGGACTTGGTCGCAGTCTCGCACTTGAGTTATGATCGGTTGATCGCTGATCATTGATCGGGGGGTTTCTTGGAAGAGAGGAGCCCCCAGCACATGGCCACAGAGCCACAGAGAGTGCGCTAGTTTTGGGTGGGGCTGAGTGCTCAAGAGTGTACGTGCTCAGGTGATATGCAATTGAGAATTACGATTATTTGAATTTAATTGATTGGGGAATGTTCCTCAGCGGACAATGGATCACAAAGAAGCTGAAATTACAAGAAATAATCATTTCTGTTGTCCGAAGCAGAACTTAACTTATTTATAAAGATATATCTTCGTTAGAATCCGCACCTGAAATCAATTGCGTCGAATGCTTTGCACAAACAGGCCAAAGGCATTATCAAAATTTGTATGCTTACCCCCACAATCAATCGAATTCCGAAATCCACAAGACACCATTGCCACTAAAAACCACACAAAACAAGCCATTCAGCTGGACAAATATACACAAGCCTACATATGTATGTATATATGTACATATGTATGTACTCCCCCTCCCCTTTGTGATCCGAGTCCCCGGACACCCTGCCAAGTGTCACTCTTGTGGTATCTCTTTGAGTTCCTACAAAACGAAACGCAGGAAAAAAATTTCTGCGATGTGAAGCGGTGGTTGAATGCTCTGACATGAAGCTTGGGCAAATGAAAGATGATTTCGTTTTCAATAAAGATGGGGTTTGAATACTTCGTGATATACCTCTGATAGTTAAGAATTAGTCTAAGAATGTCTACTTCCTATAGATATGTGCAAAAATATTAAAGCATAGACGACTTTGTATCCAGTTATAAAACAGATTTCTTAGCTTTTTCTGTATATTCAAGTGATATTCTCAGATAAATCAGATAATAGGAATTTTTTAATTATTCATATATGTACATCTTAAATAACTTTATTATTTATTAATAGTCGCGGCTAACAATCTACTGTTAGATAGTTTCTTTGATCGGAAAAGGATCTTCTTTTGTCAAACAGATCAATGACTCATACACACAATGCCTCTGAATTTTCTATATAATATAATATATGTATGTATTTTCTATTCAACTTCCTTCACTTCTTCGATCTCCAATTCAACAATGCGCGCACTTCTTAATCTTCCAAATATAACCAATCCAATCTAGAGTATTTTTCTACTCGTTTAACACCTCAGGCTCTGGGTGACTTTGGGCAATTAAAAAATCGAACGGCCTGCATCGAGCTGAAGCACTTGCTTAGAACCAAAGTTATACGTAGTCGTAGTCCCAGAGATCTTGCCAGCCCAGACCAGCCCCAGTTCGTTCTATCAGTAGCAAATTGTCAATGCAGCAAAAATCGGACAACGCCCCGAGTGTTAGGCCGCAGTCGAGGAAAATCGAAATTAATTCACGCAATTTTGGCTGGCTAATTTGACCAGAAATATGCGCCATTGGGTCTGGCAGCCGTATACGAGAGGAGAAGGGAGGTGTGCGAGGTAGAGGTGTTTTCTTGTTGTCCGAAGTGCTCTGCACTTGTTGATTTATAGACGGCATTTAATTGCTTTTGAAATTGGATTTACTTGCCACTGCCTGCTTGCCTGCCTCTTGCTGCTGACTGGCTGCCACTTGCACCACAAAAAGATACTGAGAATGAAGTTGAGAGTCAGAGGCGCCTCGTGTGTAGTGGCTAACATTTTTTGTGCTCCAACCTGCACAAATTAATTGCTACTACAAATTTTCATTCAATTAGATTTTGTCACTTTTAAATTTAATTAAAATCTTTTGACACCTCGAGGGGAAATCTAAGATTGCATCGGTGGGGCAGACACTTCAGACCAAACCAAACCAAACCAGACCTTCCTTCATGCAAATGGGAGGGAAGGAGGGAGACCTTCTCGTACCTACCGCTGCTGCAACCTGGGGCGAAAAAATCTCTTTGGAAATGCTGTTAACATTGAAATGTCATAATTGAAATTGAATTGTTGTCTTTACCGTTGCTCATATTGCCGTATCAAGGGTGTAAAAGCCACACACATAGAGAAGGTAGCAGAAGGTAGAAAATAGCAACAGCTAGACCCACATTTGCGGTGCTGACAAGTTGTAAACCATTTGGTTATCATTTGTGCTAATTATGAGATGCCAGTGCCAGTGTCAGTGACAGCTCTCAACGGGGTACAGTGAAGCGAATCACATGTGGGATGCTGTGTAAATGGAAATTGTATAGGGAATCGTACTCGTATGCCATGGGTGGGGCTTGAGAATGCTAAAGAGATCGAAATGGAAACAAATGATGGTGAAATTCCTTAGCTAATCAGCATTTCTATGGCTGAAATGGAATGTTGGGGAAATCTAAATCGGATAAACACATTTTTAGGGCTTATAGGGTCGAGGATCTCAGAGAACTTCGTTCATTAAATGTGTTTATAAATTCATATGCTGGACTCATAATTCTCCCTCGGAACGCTCTGGTCCCCGCCATAGAAGTGACGTCAATGGACAAACGATCACAATTTTCTGTCGAAACAGAGTTTCCGTTAATACGTAAACGCACGCGGGCCCGTAGAACAAACAATACTCTAGGGGCACCACAGAATAATAATTCTAAATAAAAAAAAAATGTTGCAAGTAATTTGCATGCAATTGGTTGCCCGGAACGAACGAAAGGTGGGAGGAGTCAAATCTAGTCTCGGGCATGATCGAAACCACCTCCCAACAGCGACTTCATTCATGATGCAGCCACAGTCTCTGGTCACATGGCCAAGAGTCGTTAGATTTTTGCATGCGTTGGGGGCGTTTCCGCGCACTAATCTTAACTCGATGATGAATGTATTATAGTTAATTTTTGTATTTATTACTCTTTTTACAGACTATCCGCCCGCTGATAGCTATACCGGTTATCGGGTGACTCCACCCCAAGGCAACAGCAACAACAACAACAACAATAATATCCATAACCATAATCACACAAACAACATCAGCGGCAGCAACAACAATAGCCACAGAATGGACACCGACGATGTGGAATCGAATACCAGCAGCGCCATGTCCACCCTCGGCACACTCTTCTCGTTCACATCCCCGGCGGTAAAAAAGCTGCTGGGCTGGAAACAGGGCGACGAGGAGGAAAAATGGGCCGAGAAGGCCGTAGACAGTCTCGTGAAGAAGCTAAAGAAGCGCAAGGGAGCCATTGAGGAGCTGGAGCGTGCACTGTCTTGTCCCGGCCAGCCTTCCAAATGTGTGACCATTCCACGATCATTGGATGGCCGATTGCAGGTTAGTGACACTGAAAAAATCATTTCAGAGATATCCAATAAACCTTATTTGATACTTTGTAGGTTTCGCATCGCAAAGGCCTGCCACATGTCATTTATTGCCGCGTGTGGCGCTGGCCTGATTTGCAGTCGCATCATGAACTGAAACCGCTCGAAATTTGCCAATATCCATTCAGCGCCAAACAAAAAGAGGTCTGCATTAATCCGTATCACTACAAGCGTGTAGAGAGTCCAGTCTTGCCGCCAGTTCTAGTGCCGCGCCACTCTGAATTCGCCCCAGGACACTCGATGCTGCAGTTCAATCACGTGGCCGAGCCCAGTATGCCGCACAATGTGAGCTACTCAAACACCGGCTTCAATTCACATAGTCTCAGCAACAGCAACACATCCGTGGGCAGTCCCAGCTCCGTCAACTCCAATCCGAACTCGCCATACGACAGCCTGGCCGGCACACCACCACCTGCCTACAGTCCCTCGGAGGATGGCAATTCCAACAATCCAAATGATGGCAATCAACTGCTTGACGCCCAGATGGGAGATGTGGCGCAAGTTAGCTATTCGGAGCCGGCCTTTTGGGCCTCCATTGCCTACTATGAGCTCAATTGTCGGGTGGGCGAGGTGTTTCACTGCAACAACAACTCCGTCATTGTCGATGGCTTCACGAATCCATCCAACAATTCTGATCGCTGCTGTCTCGGCCAGCTGAGTAATGTGAATCGAAACAGCACCATAGAGAATACGCGACGTCATATAGGTGAGTTTTGTCTATCGGATGTTTAAGAAGATTTTATTTGAAGTTGTTTTAAGAATGAAAGGAACCACGTACAAGATTCTGAGGATGAAGTTCTTCAGCATTTCAACTTTCAATTTATAATCATGCCTTACCACACTCAACCAAACTTAACAAAAGTTCGTTTTTTCATAAGAATTTCTGATAAGGAAAACTGATTGCGAGTGCTATCATAACTTATTTAGATTATTATTTGAATGGTCTTAAATTAGAATCTTAAAATGGTTCTATAATTAAATACTCATCGAATGCTCTTATCAGTTCATTCAAAGATGCGTTTTCGATAGGATGATAGAACAGAAAGAAACAGGTGAATTTTTCTTCATCAGAACGATAAGTATTTGTTGATATAATTAGATATTAAACTGAGAATCGAAATAATATATATTTAATGAAGGTTTGTGCTATATTATACATGTATAAAACATAAATATGATGAACTTAAGTTAACGATTAATAATTTACGCTAAATATTTATTATATAATAAAATCATACGATTAAATAACTTATTTAAAAGGTTATTCGACAAACTAAACTAATTGAAACCCATCATCTCATCTTTTCTCATCTTCAGGTAAAGGCGTTCATTTATACTATGTGACCGGCGAAGTGTATGCCGAGTGTCTCTCAGATTCCGCCATATTCGTGCAGTCCCGAAACTGCAACTACCACCATGGGTTCCATCCGAGCACCGTGTGCAAAATACCACCCGGATGCTCACTCAAAATCTTCAACAATCAGGAATTTGCTCAACTCCTCTCACAGTCTGTGAACAATGGCTTCGAGGCCGTCTACGAGCTGACTAAAATGTGCACTATTCGTATGTCGTTCGTCAAGGGCTGGGGGGCGGAATACCATCGACAGGATGTGACGTCAACGCCCTGCTGGATCGAGATCCACTTACACGGGCCGCTGCAATGGCTGGACAAGGTGCTCACCCAGATGGGGTCGCCGCATAATGCAATTAGTTCGGTATCCTAAATTTAAGATACAAAACATAACACGGAAAAAATGCAAAACCAGTAGCTAAATGAGTATGTGTATGTGTACGCAATGTAGAGCAAGAGTAAAGTATGTAAAAGACGTAGAAACAGGACAGAGAAGAGATCCCAACTAAAGGGATAAAAGTATATATAGTGCCTGAAGATGATCATAAGAATTGACATTTTAATGTCTATGTAATGTGTTTGTGTAAGCATAGATCTATGCCCCATACAAACTATGTAGATCTATCCATTTATTTGTGGATATATAGATGTGTATGGAAAGCTACTCAAAAACCCGCCCTTTTATATATTTTATAGTTTATCGTATGATTTTCTATGCGAATGTCATTCCTAACGCTAAAAAAAAACAAAACACGAAAAACGCAAAAAAATGAACAACAATTTTAGTAGAAACCAATCACAAAATGGTAATACTATATACACATGATCTATATAAAATAATGATCTACAATCTATGCAATGCTATATGCCCATTGGCAGAAACATTGTTGGTAAAGTCTATTTCAAGTGCTTCTTATGTGTCATTGTAAAAGCTACTTTAAATAAAAGAAAGCACCTAATTAAACCTATCCACTTAAAGTACATAAGCTAAAGAAAGAGTTTACATAAGAATACTACAATGAAAATTTTTGCAATACATTTCTTAAAATGATTTTTTTATAGAAAAAACTCCCATTTATGTTCTCATTCTATTGCGGTTGGCCTTTGATCAACTAATT
The DNA here is from genome assembly GCA_005876895.1 of Drosophila azteca. NCBI lineage: Eukaryota > Metazoa > Arthropoda > Insecta > Diptera > Drosophilidae > Drosophila > Drosophila azteca. The sequence continues at coordinate 17,660,366 of VCKU01000091.1, forward strand.
CAATGTTTTACAAAAGTTGATTGAAATGTATGGTTTAACTAATTTTAAGTTGATACAAAAATATAGAAAAACAAAAAATACACACTGCAATTGAAACATTTTAATTTTAATTAATTACTTTTTGAAAACAATGATCTTTTGTTATCTTACGTACATAATTACGTTTAATTGAGGAAGGAAGCAATTAATTTGAAAAAAACAATTTTTTCATCTATAAATATGTTTAATTTTTATAAACTTTAAAGTAAATACATGTAGATTTTGGTTAGCTTGTATGATTTTTTTATGCATTCTTGTTTAGATCCTTCAAATTTGTGTGTTCCAAACCATCATCAGTAGATGACAAAAAAAAAAAAACTACATATACAGAAAAAACCAATCAAAACCCACAAGAAACTCTTAATTTGAAATAAAAATGTTTTTTGACTTAAATATTTAGTTTATCATTTATTTATTGGAATTTTTCAACAGTTATAGACATTTTACTATAAAAATACTTAAATATGAAAATGTAAATTTAGCTGTATATTAGAGGCTTGGGCAAGACACGGGCCTATATAAGCTATGTAATAATTGTGCCTATTTAAAATTTTACTTGCGCCTTTGATGTTTGTACACGTATAGTCAGTTTTTACTGAATAATCGGAATAATCCAAGTGGTTACTTACCGTAACCTCAAACTACTTAAAATACTCAAGCAGAAATATGCAAAGCGCCTTAAAGTTTACACATTTTAGCAGCCAACACTATACAAAATACTATATGAATTGCCTTAAACACATTCTATTGAAAATGCCTTGCTTGCCATTTAATGTATGTATGTATTATTGTAAAACTATAAAAAAAAATTAAAGTAAACTGTTTATTTCATTTAAAATTTTTAAAAATTGTGCCCAACGCACAACTATCGATTTTCCTGTGCATGATATCGAAAACTTTAGTCGATAGTCAGTATTTCAGTATTTTTTTTTAGAAAAATAAAGACTAGACAACAGGGCTGGAATTAAAAAAAAAAAATTAAAAATTGACTAAATCTAATACCCGGTCTCAAAGAGAAGATAGGTTTATTACATTTATAGCTGAAGTTAGCGCGTTATCCCTATGGTACACTTGAATATAAGTATTTATAATCATATAAAATATAAAAATCATTTAAATATTGATTTGACAATATATATCGATATATATTTGAATCTCTTAAAAGAAGTCGTTTTTAGCGATAGTACATCACTATTGTTTTTTCTGTCAACATGAACGTCTCGCCCGTAAACGATCCATTGGAATTATTGACGAATAAGGGCAATCGCCAGGCTTCTTTCCTTTCGCCCATATGGAATCCCTTCGCCTGCACCCTGGCCGGCTTCGGTCTAGCCATTTTCGTCAACTGGGGCTTCCGTAAACCCGTGATGTCTGGTAGGTCTTGCGCTGTCTCCATATGACGTAACATTGTTTTTGTGCCTTAAATCTAATAATTAAATGGGTTCTAAACGTTCTCCAATAGGCATCCAGAAACATATTGCCTTTGCGGCCATTGGCGGTGGTGCCGGCTACTATTTCGACCAGAAACGAAACGAATATCTGGCCAAACGCGATGCTGTGCTGCGGCACTACATCGAGTTGCATCCCGAGGACTTTCCCGTGAAGGGTAAGTGGACTACAGAGTTTTCCTTTAGTCCCAGAGTGAAGCCTCATACATTGCTTTCCTTGTGTTCATATTTCAGATCGCAAGAAGTACGGCGATGTCTTGGAGAGCTGGGTTCCAGTGCGTTGATGTGCGTGCACGAAACACGCAGTTATGTTGTGAATCAAACAATGCTCTGCAACGCATTGTCCATATAGTTAATAAAGAAGCTTTAATTGTAATATTGAATACGAAAATGGATAAGATGCGATCAAATTTTTACAATTTATTGAAACAAAAATTTGGTTGGAATATTGTCGATTGTTGTTGTGGTTTTGTATGTCGGATCTGAAAGCTGATTCTCAGTGTATTCTGGGCTGTTTATTCAATCTTAATTTAAATAAATACCAGACATACATATGCTATTGTAAATGGGCCACGCCAGAAGAAATTTTGAAGTCCACATCAGCGGATGTCGACTTCTCACACGACTATTGGTACTTTTCTAATTCACAGGCAGTTTGCAAGGATTGCTATTTCATATTTAAGGAATAATAATAATAAATAACAGTTCTTCTAATATTGTGAGGCAAACATTTTCAAAAAGTGACACTTTGTGTCATTTCATATACAGCTGTGTTCATGGAAATAGCAGTGCTGCACGTCACCACCTTCAAACTCATTTTAGAGATATTTCTAGTCTTCCAAATTAAGCAAATGATACTTTTTTAGAAAGCCTGGAATGTAAGCATATAATCCTGAAATTTCATTACATTTGCATTCCATCTTCTTTTTTTTCATTACTTTAGACAATTACCCATGAAATCTGCTGTTCACTGAAATAGCAGTGCGGGGTGAAAAATATTTTTTAAAAATTAAAAACCAAACAAATAATTTTAAAAATGTCACCATCAGTAGGCTTTATTTAGTTATTGAATATTTTGATAAAAGAAATTTTTGGATATAGCGGTACTTATATTTTTGGAGCATAATAGAAATCATTGCTGGGTCCAGAAGAGGAGACCTACGAATTTGACTAAAAACTAAGGGCAGGATGCTTATAGCGATTGAAACTAAGCTGTTTTAGAATCTCACTATTGTATTTAAACCAAATAACTATAAAAAGTTTACTTAAAATCGAATTGCTAGTCGAAAAAGACGCTTTTACAGGTTGGTCAAAGTGAGCAATACAGGCCGACCAAGCCTACAATACCCTCAAAAAATATGAAAGAAAATTTATTTCGTTATGTCAGCTATGTGACAGTTAGTAGATGACTGATCACACATTATTTAAATGCAAGAAATCCAAGAAAGCTACGCGCTTGGTTTTTGAGAACACATGGGAACACGACTCAAGTTTGCAAAAACGCATATGGACTGGCCTGTGTTACAGCGAAAAAACACTGTGGGCTGATCAGGGTGAAATGGTATTATATACTCAGATAGACTTCATAGAATATGTTTGGCGTTCACGGAAACCAGATAACCACACAAAATTTTGAAAAAACTGAGTTAGGTATCTGGGCTGCGTACTTTGAGGAGCAGCCCATTTGGGTTAGTACCTCCAACTTTTGTTTTGGCAAAAATTTGACGAAAATGTGTACTTGGGAATACATTACAGTCATATTCCAATTGAAAAATGCATTTGAGAAGAATTTTTTAGTAGGACAATGATCCAAAACACTTACGAAAGCTCACTAGAAATTGGGTTGCATACAAAAATATCGACGGCCATCCTCTGAAATCGTAATTATGTATGTAAACGGCGAGCGCCAAGCCAACAAAGTTTGAATATGCAAAGACATATGCTTTTATGTCTTGATTTGGATTTTTGATTTCTATTTTATTTTATTTTTCAGCATATTTAAATGTATGGGTAAACATGCATTCTCACGTACTCTGCGTGTTTTATAGTAGACAGTAGGGCCCTAGAACTACAATTTTGGGTGTTGCTTTGAGTTGGTTGATTTCTAAGCTCACGTGACCCCTTTACTTTAGCATTTTTAGAGTCGACGCTTTTTAAAGAAGCTTACCCGACAATATCTGTGTTGAACTACCGAGCTTTTTCGGCAGCGTAGTTTGCGATATGTATATTAAATAAAAAAGACGAGAGTTTAGTTTGATACTGTTTATTGTCAAGTCCAGACACTGCAAGGGAAGGCGGTCTGAATTGCCCGTGCTCTAATGCGAGCTCTAGTGCGACAGATCGAGAGGAGAGAGCAATAGCGAAGACGAAATATCGAGATAGTGATTTAGAAGTTACAGCTATCAACGACTATAAAATCTGGACTAAAACCAAGAGTAAGCTGAAATATTTTCAAATCCTTTGTACGAACGCAACAAGAATATGCTATGACCACTTTTGTAGACATGGGAATAGGTGCAACAAAGGATATGGACATTGCACAGTCGGGGGTGCTAAGAAGATGTGTAGGGGTATCTCCTAACACGAGTAAACATGAAATCTTTGCTTTAGCAGGAATAATGCCACCGTCTTTTAGGGCAAAATGGCTTACAGCTAAAAAACTGTTTAAAATAAAAACGTTCAACCCTGAGTTCTTTAAAAGATTGTTAGAGACGGATAAAATAAAATAAAAGCTATACCTTAACTTTAAGAGAATTTAGATATTTTTTTTAGTAACACGAGTATCTGTTACGGCTAGTGGAAAAATTAATGTAAAAGATAGAACAAAATAAAAATGAATATGCTGACGAAGAGATTAGAGCCAGGTTTTATGAAATTTTAATAAAATATAAAACAGAAGGATGGAATATATGCATGCATATATGTACATATATGCACAGAATCATCTGTGGGCATCTGTCACCTCAAATGGCAGTGGTGTAGGAATTTTCGAAATGCCAATTAAGAAAACACACATGTACATACAAAACGGAAATACCAGTATGATCGGTGGGGGCAGAGCTAGTTGGATTCAAGCTAGCATGTGATATTGTTAAAAAATAAATATACAAAAAAACTGTATTTATGTGTGATGGGTTAGGTTCGATAACGTTAGTAAGTAAGAAAAATACAGACTCATACATAGTAAAAGTAAAAAAGTAAAAGTAATTGGGCACTCAGAAGTAGATATTTTGGACATTTTATGGTTTCCAGGACACAAAGGAAACATTATAAATGAAAAAGCTGATAGTTTAGCGAAGGCAGCTATAAATAGAGAAGAATATGTACATACTTATGTATGTGTACATTTTAGCGTAAAAAAGGCATTAAGAGAAAAGAATAATAAAATAAAGGAAGGCTGGAACGATGATTATATAAGCAAATGCCATGCTAGAGGCTATTTTCCGAATTTACCAAAAAAAACCATGGCATCACAATTTAGAATGGAAAGCAAAAAGTATCAAAGTAATAAATAGACTAATGACAGACCACACGTATGACAAGGTTTTCCTGCATCGCACAAAGCATGCGATACAAATATCTGTGAAACATGTAATGTAAATACTACTACTAATACTACTATTTAGATTAAATTTTCTTAAAAACAGAACCTCTACATTTGGGGGAACTTGCCAAATTTATAAGTGCAGCTGACTTTTCATTTTAGGAACCACTGGTCTTTGAAACACCAAACACTAACTTTCCCTTTTTAAATATTTTATATAATAACAATTTTTCTTTTCCACTTTTTGACTGCCACAAACCCACGTACATATAAACTCTACCAACGGAAGTCGTCTACTACTCCACGCTACTCTCTATTTTTTTCTTTTCTATTCTATTCTATCCTCTCTATTCTCCTTTTTTCTATTCTTTACTCTTAAAATAAAAAGGAAAAAAGAAAGAAAAAAGATAACAAATTAAAAAAAATATTTGAAAAAACATACATACATACATATATGTAGGTATATATAAAAGTATTACAAAAAAAAATTATAATAATAGTAATAATAACAAAAATAGGTGTATATTAAATACATGAATGTAAAAAAGAAGCAACTAAATCAAAAGGAAGATAGAGCATATAAAAACAGAGCACAAAAAGACAAAAAAAAAAATTTTTTTAGTTTCAGATAGACACATTAATTAGGCGTCGTTTAAGGTATCGTTTATAAAAATCGATGAATAAACGGCCAAGCTGCAACCATTTGGCCAAAACTTCATATGGTACCAAACACCATCCCAAATCCATTTTACCGTTAAAACTGTTACAATTTGTAACTTACAAACACAAATTTTTGGTATTTTTCAGGGGAAAAAAAACGGTTTTACGTTGGCTAACGAAATTTATCGGCGAAATTATACAACCAGTTGTAGGAAACTTAAATTATGCGAAAAAATACCAATAACTCTGAAAAAATATTAGATTTTTAAAAAAATCTTAATAAAAAACCATATTTGGAAAAAAAAACATAGTTTTTAAACCAAATCTATCAGAAGAAGTCATTTTCAGCGACAGCGGAAAAAAAGTTGAATTTTGTTGAGTAGTGTATTTAAATATTTTCATAAAATTAGGGGAGTGTAAGGTATAGTGGCGGACACTTTGATTTTTGCATCTCCCTCTCTCAAAAATTAATATTTTTCAAAATTTCAAAAGCAGGCAGTTGCTGACATCTATTGAGCATATTTCTGTCAAAAGCGCTTGCTTACATTTAAATGGAATGCAATTTTGCAGCTCTTCGCGCAAACCATTAATTTTTTGCATTTTTGAAAATTGTAAGGTATGGTGCCGGATTAACTAAAACATTATGTAGATCTGAAAATAATTTATTTAAACTATGGGAACTAATGAAAAATAACAGAACAAGATAGAAACGAGAGGGAACGTTGTGAGCCGCGGCAATGGCCGCGGCTCTACTTTATACCCGGTACTCAGTCAGTATATACGTATTTATGTATACATATGAGCTTACGATTTATTTAATTAATTATATGTTCACAAAAGAGACGAATTAAATTTTGGCCAAAATGGAAAATTTCAAAAAATTAAGTCGAACCGTATGCTGTATTTTTATATTTTAGAAGTTATCAGTTTCCATTTTTATTTACATATAATTTTTACGTCGGCTGCTACATTTTTACATACTCATGTAAAACTACATACAAGAGACATGGAAGTGTGTGCGAGAGAGAGAGGGAATCGCTTGGCTGCCGTTTGGTAGCCGTTGAAATTTAATTTGTTCCTTCTGGCTATAATAATGATCCGATATGATCCAGATTCGGCAATCTAATAGATACGGATATTTTCCATAATTCTGCGCTTTTAGTTTTCTCTTATCTTAAAAATTGTGGATTCCACAGATTTTCGTTCTTTGTGGGGGCGGAAGGGGGCGTGGCAAAATTTTGAAATAAACTTGTATTGAAGTGATATCACAGGAGTTTGGATAGAAAGTTTGGTTGCCCTAGCTCTCATAGTCTCTGAGATCTAGGCGCTCATTTCGACGAATAGGCAAAGAAGACAGGGTCGCGTGTGAGAGAGAGCGAGAGGGAACGATGACTTTCGAAATGGTTTTCTTCATTGTGGCTATATTAATAATACGATCTGATCCAGATTCAACACTCTGATAGAAATGGTCATTCTCTATGATTCTGCGTTTTTAGTTTTTTCGTATCTTCAAAATTGTGTATGCCACAGACTTTCGTCCTTTGTGGGGGCGGAAAGGGGCGAAATTTCGAAGTACACTTGGAGTAGTGTGATAACACAGGAGACTGGATACAAAACTTGGTTGCTCTAGCTTTAATAGTCTCTGAGATATAGGCGCTAATGAAGACGGACGGACGCACGGACGGACGGACGGACAGACAGACATGGCTATATCGACTCGGCTATTGATGCTGATCAAGAATATATATACTTTTTGGGGTCGGAAACGCTTCCTTCTGGGCGTTACACACATCCGTTATCACCACAAATCTAATATACCCCTATACTCTTCGAGTACCGGGTATAAAAATAAAAACTCGTTCATCAAGACCGAAATCATTTACACAAATTTATTCTAAGCAACTTCTTCTTTCTACCCTCTCTCTTATATTACATTTTTTTTCTCCTTCTCCCTCTCTTTCTACTTTATCTGTCCCCCAATTTATTTTCCTCTAAGTGCAGGCGACAGCGCACCAGTACTCGATAAGTACAGGTGATAGCATAGGAAAGGGGACAGCATATACATACATAGGTGAAAGGGAATGCGGCGGGCGTCAAAAAGCAAAGAGTAGGGAATAAACAGACAGAAAAAAGAAATATATAAAAAAAGGGCTGCTTGACCTGTCCAAATCGATCGCACTGCGATATATGTACATATGTATGTAGTTTTTTGAGTGTGTGTAATTGCAGGTCGGGACCTAAATCGGAAGCGCTTCGTCGATGGAGGTTCCTATAAGTTGTTTTAATTATTAACTTTTAAGTCCACATTTTTATATTGGTGGCCAATGAGCACACATTCTCTCAAGAGAAAGTCTGTTCGTTGTCCGTTCCCAAGTGTAGTCATTGTCTTTTGTTTTAAGAGTTGTGCTTTTTGTCCGGTGATACTTGGCTTTTTTTTAATTTTAAAATAATGATATGGTAGGCTCAGCTTAGCATAAAAGTGTTATCCTTATAAAAGTGAGTTATCCTCCCTATTTTCTGCGAAATTTTCATCTCCGCAACCATCCAGCCAAAATCGGCAAATGGTGCAAAGTTTTGCAATGGCAGATCTGATTTCTGACTGATTAAAGTCAGCAGGTTGTTGAGCTGTTGTTTTTTTCCGACGCTTCTATCCTTCTATCTATTTTGATATATGGTCGAATATTCACATACGTAAGTCTATATCTGAACTAAATTGAAATTAAATCAATTTGGAAGACTATGAAGAAGACAAAAAGTGCCGTAGCGCTTTTAAAACACACAAGACATAGTCTTGCACATACAATTTAACTTTCATTGCAATTTACTTACAACCATATACAGTCGTAAAAATAATTACATTTTCCATATTTGTTATTTAATTTTTTTTCAGTCTGGGGGAGTCGAGGTTTTACATCTGTCAAAAAATCCAACACTCCCCCATAATGTGCTTCTCCTTAATGTGCTGTGTGGGAAAAGGCTGTTTTTGAAACAAAATTCGAAGTAATTTTCAACGTAAACGCTATTGCCACCGTTTCAGTTCGAAATATAGAAAATTCAAGTTACAGACGTTTGAATTCGGAAAGTTCAACTGAATATTGATTTAAAACCTGCTTTTTATATACAGCACAGCTCAAAATAACACAAATTTCCTTAACAAATTAAAAAGTTTAAGTAATAGCCTTTTTACACTATCGCATCATTGTCGAAGGTGAGCAAAAATTATGCGAGGCGTTTACACTTAGGCCGCATCATTTTAGCATCATTTTGTCAGCTATTGTTGGCTCCACTGAACAAAATTTACGTGCTGCTGACTTTAATTTTCAAGTGTCAGCGCGTCCAAAAAGACCTTGCAAGTCATTGTGTTACTAAGTATTTTCTTGCTTGCAATCAGACTTATTTGAATTGAAATGTTCAGGAATGGTTGGACCGCTCAACTTTAAGTTGAATTTATTGTTTTGTAAAATTTTAGTATTTTGTAAAAATACATGTTAGAATGCGGTAACACTTGCGAATAATGCGCCGAATGTTGTATCATGCGGCCGCATCATTGTCTTCTTCTAATTACAGAGCTCTTATGGGCATCATTGTCGCATGTTCCATTTAACGGAAAAATCCAATGAAGCGCCCTATTGTAAAAAGGGTACAACGTAAGCTCCCGTAACCACATGAACACAAAAAACAAAACAAAACTAATCACAAAAAACGATTCCTGAGGGTATGCAAAATAAATAATATCCAAAACTACCAACAGCAAAATCACCAGCTAATCCAGTGATTGTGGCCAAAACGGCAGTGAAGCCGAAAAAACTCCTTTATCAGAACCTATAAATAAGGAGACAGGTCTACCGGTCTTTTAACGTTGTTTTCCTAGTGACAGTTTGACGATTTGGACTTACTAAATTCAGTCGTTGCTTAAAATGTTCATAAATACTAACAAAGCTTCTTTGCTATACTCAGTACGCTCACCTGGAAACGGCATACAGCGTTTAAAGAGATACACAGCCGTGCAACCGTTACATACAAGAATACATTATGGATCCGCTGCTGCTCTCCCTCTCCCGATCAACGTGGATACCGCTGAAACAACGCGCCTCTCATCACAGCGCTCCAAAAACATCAAGTGCACAGTAATGATGGCACAGATACCCAACTCAATTATCGACATTACCACGGATAACAACGGCAGTGCCAACCTGGCCGGTTCATGGTATCAGGATGCCCATGTCCACGCGTATGACTGCTCCGGTTCGATACGCCTTAACTCAGTGAAGCAAAACAATATTCCTACACCATTTGGTGGAATGCACAAGTTCTTGCATCACAACGTGCCTGGAGGCCAATGGTCGAAGGAATCTAAGTTTAAATCGCAGAAGCTCCATAGCTCTTATTACAGGGCTCTTCATGATAGCGCTCGTGCGGATTGGGGGAGCTACGATCAGAGTGCAACCCTTGGAACCAACAAAGGCTTGTCCACCCGGCGCAAGTATAGTACACATTCTGCTCCACCTTCGTCTGAAACAACTCCATCACCGACGAGATCAGCAACAATAGATCCCCCAACAGAAGCTAAATTGAGTAAAATAGAGAAACTGAAGCAGGCATTCCAGGAGTATGGCACTACCATAATAACAATCCATGTAGGCATCTCGTTGATTTCGCTTGGAAGCTTATATTTACTGATGTCCAGTGGAATAAATTTGGTGCCCGTGCTGGGATTCCTCGGCATCCCCTCAACAGCGATTGCGGAAAAGGTTGCCAGTGGTTCGACCTTTTTCGTGGCTCTTGTCGTTCATAAAGTTATTGCTCCTGCCAGAATAAGCATTACGTTGAGCGCCATTTCCGCTTTTTGCGCTCAAAGGGATTCCTGAAGTAAAAATCAAACATTCGAAAACATATACTACATATGTACATATGTATACATATATCTCTCTATCAGTATACCATGATTTATATATTATCACTGCATGCAATGTGATCGTTATTCAAAAAATAAAATAAATAGTGACGTACGAGCAAAATACTAAAACGTTAACGACAACGTTAACTAAAAAAACCACAATAAAGTTCACCAAAGCCAACTGTTCCAAAAAATAACTATCAAAACATAAATACAGCTGACATAGATAACGACGTGCATACCTTAACAAATGCTATAGCCCGAGGCCTGGATTCTGATGAGCAATCCCAAAAATTACAGTAAACCCAACTAACCTAAATTATCTATACATACAACATAGCACCTACTGTCTAAACTTAATCAAAAGAAAACGTAAACTTGGACGCACACTTTTCCGCCGCGTAGCCGCATTAACACCCAATCAACGAAATCAAATAACGCAACAAAAGGCTTGGAAATACAAATTAATTGCCACATAGAATTTGCTGAGCTAAAGTCAATAGACCAAAAACTACGCAAAATAAACCCAAGTAAAATCAGGCAGAAGTCACTCCAAGCGCTCAATCCAAGCACGCCACCAAAAGAACAACTAGCCCATGATCTACTACTAACCAACGAGGAAGCAGCATTAATAGACATAGATCTAGATAACAGCTCCTCCCCAATAACATAACATAACATCCACAAGTTCAAAAATCAATGCATTAGCCTGGTCTTTCGAAAGAATTCATAGCCAAAACGAAAATATCACCAACTCAGACACTGTCCTCAGAGCCCACACAGCCACTATAAATGAAACCATAGCCCAAACCGCATCCACAACAGTAAACTCATGCAAACTACATGACGAACAAGCAGCTCTACTCATTAACAAAAACAACAAGGATAGACAGACTTTTGTTCCAAATTTTGGAAAAACTAACTGAAAGAGACAACATGATACAAACCGAAATACATGCAAACTACCCCACTGATTGCCTGACTGCCCACCATATAAAGCACCTAATGGAAATGGGTATCATCTATGACAATACCCTCATCTTTCACCACAGACGACAGCGATTCCTAAATCACGCGGACGGGCTGTTATATAATATCAGCCAATAAGCCACTCCACCCCACAACCACCTGTAAATACTCCCCTCCTCACCTCCCATATCCTAGTTCCATCCAAAGATTAGAATAAGCCTAGTTCGTAAATTAGCCCGTAAGACTTAAACAAACACAAAATCAAATTTTATTCAGGTTTTTAGCATAACCATTTTTTCCTGAAAAACACTCCAAACCACTAGACTTTAAACCATAACATAACCTAAACTAATCATAAGATAAACTAACTGATATAATAGTAACTAAAGGACTATCACTCTGATAAGCTTAAAGCGCAGAGTAAAATCATACACATAAGTTAAAGTAAGCTTGAAAATAGTAAAATAGTAAAATGCCGCCCAAGACTAGTGGAAAGGCAGCCAAAAAGGCTGGAAAAGCTCAGAAGAACATCACCAATAATGACAAGAAGAAGAAGCGCAAGAGGAAGGAGAGCTATGCCATCTATGTCTACAAAGTCCTGAAGCAAGTCCATCCTGACACTGGTATTTCGTCGAAAGCGATGAGCATCATGAACAGCTTTGTAAATGACATCTTCGAGCGCATTGCTGCCGAAGCGTCTCGCTTGGCTCATTACAACAAGCGCTCAACCATCACCAGTCGGGAAATCCAAACGGCTGTGCGTCTACTGCTGCCGGGAGAGTTGGCCAAGCACGCTGTTAGTGAGGGAACCAAGGCTGTCACCAAGTACACTAGCTCCAAGTAAATTTGGTTGCTCATCGATTCTCTGCAGAACCTTGCAAAACCCAAAAAGACCCTTTTCAGGGCCACAAAATTTTCTCCCAAAGAAATTCCATTTTCAATATAACCAAACGAATAAAAATCAATTTAATATTAAAATCTGTCAAATTAATTTCTTCGATATGCAAGAAACCATAACCATAACCATACATTCATATGTATGTACATAAGTTCATCCAAATATAAAAACTTGATTCAATTGCCGACCGACCCGACGACTACTATGCTAAGGTACAGCGTCTATGTAAACGCTTTTCAATACACATCCGAACGAATAACGAATTTGATTCGGTTCGGTCAAAATTCGTTTTAAGTTTGAACTGGATGCTAAACATACATATAAACGTATCTGTATCTGTACAAAAGCATCTGTAGGCTCGATAATTTCCATCTCTTTTGATATAGTTTTGTAGCCCTGAAAAGGGCTTGTTTAAATCAATTTCAGATGCATCCATCTAAAATTTCGAATGCGACCATGCGACCATGTACACACCAACGTGCACACTTTCACAATTTACTTCTTGGCCGCCGTCGTCTTGGCTTTCGGCTTCTTTACGGTGGCGGGAGCCACTGGCTTCTTCGTTGTCTTCTTGGGCTTGGCAGACGCCGCTGCAGCTACAGCCTTTGCTTTTGGCTTGGGCTTGGCCTTTGCCGCTGCTGGTTTCGCCTTCACGGTTCCAGTTTTCTTCGCATCCTTAGCCTTTGCCTTCTCAGTTTTCTTCTTCTCGGCGGTCTTCTTGGTGGCGACTGACTTCTTTACCTTTAGCTTCTTGTCACCGGCTCCGGCTGCTTTTTTGGGGCTTGCTGTCTTCTTGGCTGCTGCCGATGCCGATGCCGATGTCGATGACGCCACCTTCTTACTTTTAATTTTCTTCTCCACAGACGCAACCTTTGGCTTGGGCTCCTTTTTGGCGGAAGCAGAGAGCTTGAACGAACCAGATGCACCTTTTCCCTTTGTTTGGATCAGCTTTCCATTGGCAACAGCCGACTTCAAGTACTTCTTGATAAATGGAGCCAATTTCTGGGCATCGCATTTGTATTCGGCAGTAATATATTTCTTGATTGCCAAAAGCGATGAGCCGCCACGTTCCTTCAAGCTCTTAATCTAAGCGTCAACCATTTGCTGAGTTGGGGGATGCGTTGGTGGAGCTGTGGGCTTCTTTGCCTTTGTAGTAGCAGCACCGGATCCAGATGCCTTCTTAGCGGCCACCTTCTTCTCAGCTGTTACTGGTGGAGCAGCCACTGGAGACGCGGATGTTGCAACTGCAGAATCAGACATTATTATTCACAAAATTACACTTTTCAATGAAAAAACGTTGTTGCCATTAATTTTCCATTAATTTTTATTCGTCATTGTTGAGGTAGTTTACAGTTTAGTATACCTTATATTATCGTACAGTGGTTGACAAATTCCAGAGACATTAGAGTTAGGGGTGTATGTTGTCTTGTGCTTTACGCTTTTCCAGACTTTTTTCTTCATTGAGATTTGCTTTTATATAAATTTGTATTTATCTTGTTTTGTGGTTTGTGTTTTTTGAACATTTGAGTTGTGTGGGTGTACATTATATAGGAAAAATTCTTTTGAGAAAAAACCTATTTTACATTGATTTTTGTTTGGTTTGGTTGGTATGCTTACTAACTACTTAACTACTATCTTAACTAGTGTGATGTGGATGAGAGAGTGAGTGAGCTATGTACATAGGGTGGGGGGGGATGGGGGGTGATGATGTTTTATTGCCTTATGTTATATACTAAGTCTTTTGGGTTTCTGTTTCTATCTTTTTTGTGATAGAAAATGAGGTCATCACAGGCGTTATACATGATACCTAATTCAATTAAGTGTTCTATGTGTTTGATTGTTAATAAGTCATTTTTTAAGTCTAATGGTATTTTTATTTGTCTTACTGTATCAGAGATCAAGGGGTTTATGCTATTTTTATTGTTATCTACAAATTTTTGTATTATTTTAGTTGTTTGTGTGTCTATTCTTTTTATATTTGTTAGTTTGTATAGTGTTTTGTTATTTATGTATTTCTTAGTTTGGGGGTTTCTGGCTGAAGCGCCTATGGCACGTCTGATGCAGCGTCTTTCAAATACTCTAAGTATTTCCATTTGACTAGATTTCAGGCTGAACCAAGCTGTACTTCCATACGTTAGAATTGGTTGAACTAGTTTTTTGTATATTAGACATCTTATCTTTCTTACTTGATCATTATTTTCATTGTTCATTGTTCCTGTGGCTCGATCTATGATTGCTACTTGTTTTCTTGCTTTTCCTATAGTGTTGCTGATGTGCATTTTAAAGTTCATTTTTTGGTCATATGTAATTCCAAGGTATTTGATAGTTGGTTTAAATGTTATTTGTGTGATGCTGTCAATGTTGATTTGTGGTTGGAATGTCCTTGTGTTTGCGTGCAGTTTGCTGGGTCTTGGCCCCTTGATCATGCACCCCTCACATTTGGCCGCGTTAAGTCTGAGCTTCCACTTTAAGAAGTATCTTCCTAGCTGCTGCATATATTTGTTGAGATCAGCTTCAGTGCTCGTCATTTTCGCCCCAGTTGCCAGCAGCAGTATATCGTCTGCGTAGACTAGCGGCTGTATGTGGGCTGTTGATTTTGAGTTGGTGTCTCTTTCGAAATAAGGCAGATCTGCAAGGTATATATTGTATAACACTGGGGCTAGAAGTGAGCCCTGTGGTACTCCTGCTGTTATGCTTCTAGTATTTGATTTGATTTTGCCATCTTGGCTGCATGCTTGAAAGGTTCTGTTTGTAAGGTAGCTGTGAATTACCTTGGTCATGCTCAAGTGGAATTTATGAAATGTGTGCATTTTATATATTAGTCCATTTGTCCATACAGTATCAAAAGCTTTTTCAAAATCAAGTGCCACAGCTATAGTGGGTTTCCTTCTTTCTAAATTATTGAGTATATAGTTGGTGGTAATTGCTAACGAGTGGTTTGTTGAGTTTCCTTCTCTAAATCCAAACTGGAAGTCTTGTAATGTTTGGGATGTGACCAGTTGGGTTTTTATGTTCTCTAGTAGCATTTTCTCGAAAAGGTTGCTTATGGCTGATAGGATGGAGATGGGTCTGTAGCCTTTAAGGCTTTTATGATTGGCGTTTGGTTTATCAATTGGAATAATTTTGCTTTGCTTCCAAGCTGCTGGGAAGTAGCCAATGTTGAAGCAGTTGTTGAATATTTTTGCCAGGTGGTTTAAGATGATGAGGTTACATTTTTTTAATAAGAAATTGCTTGTACCATCTGGTCCTTGTGATTTTTTGTTGTTTTTTTGTTTGAGCCATTGAAGTAGTTGGCTAGATGTGGTGAAGCCCAGTGAATTGGCTCCCTCCCATGTCCCATCCGCTGTTCTGTTGGGTCCGAACTGTGTGATGATCTTATGGGATGCGAGGGCATCCTTAACTGTGTCATCAACATTTTTACAGTGGCTTATTAGGTCTGGGGATGATGTTGCCATATCGTCATTTTGCTTATGTACCTTTTCAAAGGACCAGGCTAGCGCATTAATCTTGTCAAATTGGTTTGTTATTGTCGGGTTCGTTTGAAAGTCAATGGTGTTTTGTTCTGCTGGTGTTAACTCAATGTCCAGTTGGAGGGTTTTTTTTGGCTGGCTAAGTGCTTTAGCACTTATCTTGCATGGGTCCATCTGTTCAATTAATTTTTCGATATTTTGTATATGAGCGGCTTCAATATATAGTTTTATTTGCATACTCATTATTCTAACGTGGTTTCTAATGCGGCTTCTCTGGTCGTCTGTCAGGGTCCCATATCTCCTATGTAGAAGACGATTGAGTGCACGTCGCTGCCTTATTAGTTTGATTGCGTGTCGATTAATGCGTATGGTTCTGATTGGTTTAGATGGGTCAATGTGAAAACTGGGTATAACATCGGTGGAGTTTAGCGCTTTGTCGACCGCTCTATTAAGCGCCTCTATATGGTGGTCTATCTCATCAGCGGTTATGTTCAGATCGTTGGGGATGTGCGATACGTGCTTCATTAGCATCATGTTCCATTTGTCGATGTTGATTCTGTTGAAGTTTTTCATTACTTTCGGGTCTTGTTGTATCAGTTGATGGCGGCCTAGGCGGAGCTTGAGTTCTATTCCGAAGTGGTCTGATGTGAAGTCGCTAATTATTTTGAGTCCCTGTTCGATGTCAGCGGGTAGTTCTGTTGAGCATATGAAGTAATCTATAGAAGTGTGTCTTCCTGTGACGTTGTTTCTTCTGGTAGGCTCTTCAGATGGGTATAGCACAAGGTTCGGCTGTTGATTTAACCAGTCATGGAGGACTCTTCCATCAGTGTTAATGTGTAATGGGCTTTGATCTGGTATGTGCCAACTTGGGTGCTTGGCATTTAAATCGCCTGCCACAATGATTGGGCTTGTGGTTTGTTTCTCTATTGAAGAGATTAGTGCGTCTAAATCTTGGGCCATGAGCTTATCTTTGGGACGTTTATACAAGCTTATTATTACAAGGGAATTTTGTTTTCCTGTTGATTGTCTATATGTGAGCTCGATGGCTATTGCTTCTAGGAAGCGTAGTGGCTTGATATTCAGTTGTTTATATACGACACCTTTTTTGATACATATCGCTACCGAAGTTCCTCGGTTTTCAGGCCGGGCCGCTTGGCGGGATGATGCTCTTGTGTCTGTTGCATATGTTGTTTGTTTTATGAGGTCATAGTGCGTTAGTTTTACTGTATGTTTGCTGCTAAGTCGGTGCTCAGCAATGAGCATAACATCTGGTTTGTGTTGTGTTAGCATTTCATTGAGTTCATGTCTCTTATGAAGAGATATGAGTGAATTGACATTTTGGAAAATGCATTTGAAGTGGGTCATTTTAGTTGGTGGATATTTGAAGAAGAAAATCTAGGATTATTTGCTGCTTTAGGCTTTTCGGGTTGTCTCTATTCTGAATGCCTGTATATTTTTGTGTAACGTTTTGCATTATTTGGATGCATGACATGAGATCTTTGCCGAAGGCTTCGATAGCATCACTGTTAAAGTCCTCAAATGAGAGACTTGATGCTTGGTGTTTTTGGGGTTTGTTTTGTTTTTCGTTGAGCCTATCTGTCATGTATTTGTGAAGTTTGGGGTTGCTTGTTGCTACTGTATTTTGTTTAGCTGCAGGTGTCGCTGCTGTTCCTGATTTTTGGAGCAGTGATGCATAGCTTGTGTTTGTTTTGACTGTCTGACTTGCCCTGTATATTGCCTTGTCTGTTTTATTGTTTATAATCTCCTTTCTTTGTTTTATTTTTTCTAATAACGCTAGCCTAATTGGACATATTTTTGCATTTGCTGTATGGTCTTGCTTGCAGTTGACGCACTTGACTTCCTTGGTTGGGTTTTCGTTATTATTATTGTTGTTATTTTTTTTAATTTGGCATTGCCCTGGGCCATGCTCATTGAGACATTTGACGCATCTATATTGCAATTTGCAATTGCTGGCTATATGCGAGAAACGTTGACAGTTGCGGCACTGTAGGATTCGGTTTTTGCCTGGTTCGAGGGTTTCTATTGATATGCGACAGTTTAAAAGCGTCTTGACATTCAGGAGTTTTTTAATTTTATTTGTGTCCCTATCAATCTGGATTAGCCAAAATTTGTCTTTAAAGGTTTTTATATTTTTGATTTCTAAATCTGGTAAGATGTCATATAGTGCCCCCTTGATCTCTTCTTGCTCATAGACGTTTACACGGGATTTTCTTTATAATGCATGTGTACGGTTTTAACACCTTAGGAGTATATGAAAAGTATTTTATTTGGTTTATGTCTAATGTTTCCTTAGTTTTGATGAATGTTTTTAAGTTTGTAGTTTTTAAATGTGTTAAATTCTTATTTTTAATATCTAATGTGTAATTAATGTTCTTATCTTTAAGTATTTTAGATAGTATTTTAGGGTTATAGTTGTAAACCGATATGTTTGGCACATATGGTGCCTTTGTTACCCCCGCTGGTTTAGCCGCTGCCGCTGCCGATGATAGTGTTGCTGCTGCTGCTGTTGTAGATGATGATGATGATGACGACTGCAACGATAGCGACGATGTGGTTGGCATTGACATTGAGGCGCGTGAGCGTTTAGTTTTTTTGGGTTTTTGATTTTTGGACCTCTTTCCTCCGAGCACTGGAAAGTCAGTGTCGGATTCAGAGTCCATGCTTTTCTCAAAATTTTTCAGGTCCTCGATTGTCTTGTTCATGTTGATGATTCTTTGTTTCAGTTGCTCGTTTTGGTTTTTCAGGTATTTCACTTCGGCTATTATTTTGTTGAGATCACTCGTGGTTGTTGTATGTATTTTTACCGTTATATTCAATGTCAATGCCATTGTCAAGCTCCATCGCGTCGCTATCACTGTCCCCGCTGTCGATGCTGGCATTCTCCATGTCTTCTTCTTCTTCTTCTTGCATTTTTTGATGTTTCATTTGTTGTTGATTTTGCACTTTTTTTAGTGTTTCTACCGTCAGACAGCCGTCCTCCGGCAGCCAGGTCACTGGTCTTATATGCTTATGTCTGTTTCGCTTTTTTATGGTGCGCCTATTACTAGACCGTCCACCAGGTCCACTGGCACCAGCACTAGCACTAGCACTAGCACCAGCACCAGCACTGACACCAACACTGCTGCTATTCGTTCTTAGTCTAGCTTTGGCCGCAGCCCTTGCCAATATTTGCCACTGTTCTATTTTTTTATCCGCTTTTATTTCTCTTTCTATATTTCCCAAGTTTTTGGGAAATTTTATTGTTACTCTTCCACTTTTCTTCTCTTCTTCCACTGTTATACTTTTCACTTTTCCTTTTCCGTCTTAATTGTTTTTTAATTGTTTTTTAATTGTTTTTTAATTGTTTTTTGTTTTTAATTAACTGTAATGAGAAGCGAGTAGAAGGGCAGTACGATGATGATTTTAGCATTGGTGATTTGTTTCGAAAAAGTTTCATTGAACGTCTGAATTATTTCTACTTTTCTATATATAATTATTAAATAATTTAAATATTTTTTCATTGATTCATATTCTTAAATATTTCAAATATTATTGTACATCATTTATTTTATAAATATCATCCATTATCGATTTTTAATACCTGTGCAAACTTTGACAACATGATCTCCAACTCTTATATTTGGAATTCAATTACATTAATAAATAACAATTTTAGTTTATTTTGCTAAACATATTTTTGAAAAATAAAATTTGATAAATTTACTTTAAGAGGCATTAAACATATATTCACATATCGGTTGGTATGGTATTTTAAAATCGTTTTGAAGATAACGCTATCGAGTACAAAAGTACCACTTTCTGGGTATGTTCAGCATTGAAATTAGGGGTCAAAAAATATAAATGTTTAAAAATATATTATTGTTACCCATTTTTCTTAAGGAAATCAAAACGATTTTCCATTTAGTATTATTTCTGATCAATTTTTGCAAATTTTTACCCAAAATTAACAAACTTTCTTACCCACATAGCAGTACCAACTAAGTTGGATCTCAATGTAAAAATCGAAATAATCTATTATACGCAAATTTTATTGTCTACACCGATTTATACAAATCTTAAAAACATATTTCCTTTACTTTTGTTGAATATTCTTAATTATTTGTATTTTTTAACGAACGGTCTTTTATTATATCCGAGCATTACGAATAGTACCTTCGTCAAAATGTCTTCTCTTCAGGTGTGTAAGAATATTTTTAATATTTATAACAAAAAATGTATTGTTGGTTGTTTTTTGGTCATTAAAAAATCGTATATGTATGTATTTGCAACTCAACTAACAAAGGTAGTCCGGCAAAAAGTAAATACAAATGGTTTCTATTTTAGACTAGCCTTTTTAAGACTTTCTTAAACAGCTTCAGCTGTCTGTTCCTGATAAGTTGATCACAGAAAAGCATGTTTTGTTTCTAAATAAATCAAAATCACATACATATTGCATATGTTTCATTAAGATTTATTTGAAATTATCCCCTTTTTAGAGTTCTATCGAACCGTATTCTTTAATGAAAAATCGAGGTAAGGTAGCGAAAACATTTGTCAAAATGCCTTCAGGCCAAATGAATATACAGAGGTGTTAATACATTTAATACGGAATGAATAATGTATGGTATGAATTCGCCAAATCCAATTCTTTATCGTTTTGTATCTAAAACAATGTTATCCTATCGTACAATATTGTGTAATTAAACAGCTATGGCAAAGCAAAGACAAAATCAAACATATGTATTAGTAAAAGTAGAAAAAATGGAAAAATTAGTAAAGTAGAAAGTAGCAGAAATAAAAAATCTCAATGAAAATTATATTGTGGTCCTGAAAAGGACCGATTTGTAGAAAATTGATATGTGATATGCGCCTCACGAAGAAATATCAACTTAAGCACGCTCGCCACGAATACGTCTGGCCAGTTGGATGTCCTTGGGCATGATTGTGACACGCTTGGCGTGGATGGCACACAAGTTGGTATCTTCGAAGAGACCGACCAGATAGGCTTCGCTAGCTTCCTGGAGTGCCATTACTGCCGAGCTCTGGAAGCGCAAGTCAGTTTTGAAATCCTGAGCGATTTCACGAACCAAACGCTGGAAAGGCAATTTGCGGATCAGCAGCTCGGTACTCTTCTGGTAGCGACGGATTTCACGCAGGGCAACAGTGCCGGGGCGATAACGATGAGGTTTCTTCACGCCACCGGTTGCTGGAGCACTTTTGCGTGCAGCCTTGGTAGCCAGTTGTTTGCGTGGCGCCTTTCCACCAGTCGATTTACGAGCAGTCTGCTTGGTACGGGCCATTTTCACTGTTCACTGTTCACTATTCACTATTCACTTTCAACGTTTAAATTCAGAATAAGCGATCAAAATTCTCGCTGCTAGCTTATATAGCATTCTTCTGTTGGAGGGTTGAAACGAGAGAGCAGCCGAAGCATGCTGTTTCATTTCCCGAGCCGAGCGAGATGCACATATCATTCGGTCTCACTCGTGTTTTGGTGGTGTTTGGTATAAATACAAGCGATAAACATTTTGGTGCCATTCGTTCCTTGTGTCTCGTGTCGTAAAGTGAAAGAAAATGACTGGTCGTGGTAAAGGTGGCAAAGGCTTGGGAAAGGGAGGCGCTAAGCGTCATCGCAAGGTTCTGCGTGATAACATCCAGGGTATCACGAAGCCCGCTATCCGCCGTTTGGCTCGTCGTGGCGGTGTAAAACGCATTTCTGGACTCATCTACGAGGAAACTCGTGGAGTGCTGAAAGTGTTTTTGGAAAACGTTATCCGTGATGCCGTCACCTACACCGAACACGCCAAGAGGAAGACAGTCACAGCCATGGATGTGGTTTATGCTCTGAAGAGACAAGGCCGCACGCTGTACGGCTTCGGCGGTTAAGAAAATTTGTACAGTCTGCTGTTCAAAAGTAAACAATAAACAATCGGTCCTTTTCAGGACCACAAAAGAATCAAAAAGAGAGGCATATTTTCAAATTGTATTGTATTTTAATATTATCAAGTTGAATAAAAGTCAAGTCGACAGAAAACCAGGTGCACTGCTCCCATCTAATACTTAATACGCTACTTAATATTATTATACATACATAGCTGATGATGTTATGTGCTCAAAAGGAAGGGAAGCATGCATTCTGCGCACCGTTCGTTTATCCCATTATGTATTTAAATATTCTGATAAATCCGTAAAATTTGACGAATTTATCGTAGACCGGTGCTATACTTTTGGTAAAGGAAAAAAAAGGCGTAAAGTTCACAAAGTACATTCGTATCAGGTAGGTTGCATTGCATTTCACGTAGGTAAAGAAAATATGTTTTTTTTTTCTTTCGAGCTCTATCGCTTGGTCCCAGTCCCCCAGACACGCATAGAAACCCAACCTTAAATTTCATCATGTTTTCCAGATGCCTCGACCGCAACTGTACTTTCTTTTAGGCCCTATCCTATTAATAGAAATCTGCGTGTTTTATTTCTACTCTAGAATGATAATCAATTATGAAAATTCTCTCAATTCTTTAGTCATGGTTTGGTCGTCCTGAAAAGGACGTTTTGGTTTATATATGTACATATGTACAAGAACGTAAATTGTTTTTTCCCATTGGAACATTTATGCCTTCTTCTCGGTCTTCTTGGGCAGAAGAACGGCCTGGATGTTGGGCAACACACCACCCTGAGCAATGGTGACGCCTGAGAGCAGCTTGTTCAACTCCTCATCGTTGCGGATGGCCAGCTGCAGATGGCGAGGGATAATTCTCGTCTTCTTGTTATCACGGGCAGCATTGCCAGCCAACTCAAGAACTTCAGCGGCCAAGTATTCCATCACGGCAGCCAGGTAAACAGGAGCGCCGGCACCGACACGCTCCGCATAGTTGCCCTTGCGAAGTAGACGATGAATACGACCAACAGGGAACTGAAGACCGGCACGGTTCGACCGAGACTTTGCCTTTCCCTTCACTTTGCCACCTTTACCACGACCAGACATTGTAGTAGATTCTTGTTTTTTTCACTATTCACACACGAATGTTGTGCAAACCAAACCTACGCTATATTTATACTTTTTCCGTCTGCATGAGCGTTCAACCAAGGGGTGTGTTTTTCGCCTGCTACAAACTGTATGTTAAACCTGAACAGACTGCTCAAATAAAAGTTCATATAGGGCATTGCGTTTCATAAATTGTAAATTGTGGTATTGTGGTACTGTGAAGTGAAATAGAATACAAGTAAATAGTGAAATGCCGCCCAAGACTAGTGGAAAGGCAGCCAAAAAGGACTAAGCAGAGTGCACAAGTGACTTGAAGTGGAAGTGACTTGAAGAGGAAGTGACTTGAAGCGGAAGTGACTTGAAGCGGAAGTGACTTGAAGAGGAAGTGACTTGAAGCGGAAGTGAAGTGGAACAAGTCAGAGGATCGCATGAATTGCAAAAGGAAAATCTGAACTTTATAAACAATAGTGATCTGTGGTTGTGCAACAAAAACAATAAACTGCGAGACGCAGAGTGCCAGCTGTCAAGTGTAACTTGATATGCCTGTGGAAAGTGTTTGCCAAACAAAGTGAAGACACACCAACAAAATGGCAGAGCATTCAGAGGAAGTGATAATCGAAAACGAGGCAATGGATGCCGAAAATGAAAATATAAAAAGATCAAGAGCTGAAGCACAATCATCTACCTCAGACAGTGAAAGTGAGGAAACAAGTGAGTTCACAAGCGATGAAATAAGTGATTGTGAGTCAGAAAATGATACGGTGATAATGGACCGCGATCGGCTGGATGAAATTATGAAAGAGTTAAATTATCTCCGTGCGGAAAATATAAAATTTCAAAAATACATCGAAGCCTCAAGCAATAGGTCCGGCTCGACATCAACATCAACACCAACAACACCTACATCAGCATCAGTACCTCCATCATTACCTAGACCAACACCAACATCAACACCAAAAACCATAAAAAGCAAATCTGAGAGTGTGCAAAAAAGTGCGAAAAGTGGAAAGCAGCCATCTCCCAAAAAACCGGCCAAATCAAGTGAGCAAGAATACCCAAGTCTACCAAATCCAGCAAAACCAGTGAATGGGGAAAAAATTACAGTGACACCAAAGAGGACACGCGTAGCAGACCCGGAAAATAATAATAATAATAATGATAAAGGGCTACCGGTCATCGTAACATATCAACAAAATGTAAAAACCCTAACGACACTGCTGAAGGAAGCAACGAAAAAATTCATGCTGAACGTAATTAACAAAAACGTAATTCATGTGAAGGTCTTCTCCCTAGTTGATTTTAATAAAACTAAAGAAATGTTCAACATACAAAAAGTGCTGTATTATAGTTTCACGCCCAAACAAATAAAGCCACATACGTTAATAATGAAAAAACTCCCGATCGAAGTATACAATGCTGACGAAGTAAAAGCTGCACTAGCTGAGGCCGTGCCTGAGCTGAACATCCTGGCAGTAAAGGCCTACAAAGACAAAATGTGGATGGTGCAAGTGGAGAAAACAGAGAAAATTAATGTTATTTACAAAATAACAACACTCCTCAACTGCCGAATCAGCATCGAGGGCTTTAAAACACACCCAAACGCAATTAAGCAATGCCACAATTGCCAACGATTTTGCCATGTAGCAAGCAATTGCAAAATGGCATTCCGGTGTGTTAAATGCACAAAAACACATGCCCCAGGACAATGCAGCCTTAAGAAAAGAGACGAAAAAGTGAGCCAAGAAGAGCCAACCCAAAAAACGCAATGCGTGAACTGCTCAGGGGACCATACGGCTAATGCAAAGATCTGCCCAGTTCGAATGGAATACATTAAAAAAACAACTGAAAGGCGTAATACAATTCAAAAGAAAAACAACAAGACAATCATAAAGGCAGCTCTCCCACAAAGCCGGATTGAAAAGGGACGAAGCTTCGCCTCAGCAGCCAAAAGCGGACCGATGCCTCCACAAGCGAAACAAACACCCAAAACACGCCAGGAAAAACCAAAGACGGCCAGAGAAAACGTCAGTTTCTCATTCGAGCAACTGAACGAAGATTCCGTGGAAGCATTCGGAAAAGATCTCCTTACCTGCTTCGACATTATGAAAACGCTCGTAAAAAAATACCCCGATTCCAGCTCGGATAAAAAAGGAAAGCAACAACTGATTTTGGACTTTCTAATTCAAATCGCGCTAAACTAAAATGCCGGTAAAAATCTTGTTCCAAAATGTAAATAGCATCGTTCAATTGAGAAAACGAAAGGAACTCAACGAGCTATTAAATAAACACAGGCCAGATCTGATGCTCCTCGCTGAACACCATCTGCGAGCCACGCACTCATCAGGGCTAACAAACTACCAATTTGTGAGACAACAGGTACCAAGTTTAGAAACCACGCGGAACAACACAAGTTTCCCTGGAACGTCGGTAGCCATCTGTGTGAGAAATGGTATCAATTTCCAACGAGTGAAAATCGACCAAATGCACTACATCGAGGCTGTGGCAGTGCAGATCTTCCATACCAACGGAAATAATAGGAGAACGGGACTGATTGCAATTTCACTATATCTGCGCCCCCAGCATCCTCTACTAAGCTCAGACTTGGACATTCTGATGAACTCGCTAGCTAAGATAGAGGACCATGAGCAATACGTGATCGGATGTGACTTGAACGCGAAACATCCATCTTGGAATAGGCCCACACACCGTCCAAGTCACATCAACACATCAGGAAAACGCTTGGAACAATGGCTGTCAAACCAACCATTTGTAACCCTACACCCAACCCAAGAACCCACGCATCCAAATCGGATGGAAGACTCCTCCATCGATTTCTTCTTAACATCTTCCTCAACACCAATCGACTACCAATTATTTACACACGGCTGCAAAACCATTAAAGACTTCCCATCAGATCACTTTGGAATAGCTATGACAATAAACCTAAGACGGAGCCGACTATTATACAACCCACCAAAATCCTACCACAATTTTCAGAAAATAAATCCGATACACTGGAACACTATAATATTACAAAACCTTAGAAACATCCCAAACACCCAAAACATAAACACAGATGACATAGATAGCCACGTCCATATTTTAACAAACGCAATAGCCAGAGCCCTTAATTCAGATGAAGCAATCCCAAAAATAACACTAAACCCAACTAACCCAAATAACCCATCCATCCAACTTAGCACCTACTGCCTAAACTTAATTAAAAGAAAACGTAAACTTAGACGTACACTCTTCCGCCGCATAGCCACACTAACACCCAATCAACGAAATCAAATAAATAGCACAATAAAAGACTTGGACACACAAATTAAATGCCACATAGAATTTGCTGAACTAAAGTCAATAGACCTAAAACTACGCAAAATAAACCCAAGTAAAATCAGCCAGAAATCACTCCAAGCACTCAATCCAAGCACGCCACCAAAAGAACAACTAGCCCATGATCTAGTACTAACCAACGAGGAAGCAGCATTAATAGACATAGATCTAGATAACAGCTCCTCCCCAATCATAACATCGACAAGTTCAAAAATCAATGCATTAGCCTGGTCTTTCGAAAGAATTCATAGCCAAAACGAAAATATCACCAACTCAGACACTGCCCTCAGAGCCCACACAGCCACTATAAATGAAACCACAGCCCAAACCGCATCCACAACACTAAACTCATGCAAAATTATTTTTAATATTTCTAGAACAGCAGACGGTAACTGGCCCGAGTCTCATGAATGTGGGTTCACAAACGCCGAAGAACTATTTGAGATTCTGAAGCAAAAAAACTCAAAGAAGACTATGGGACCAGACGGCACCAGCAACTTCCTGTTGAAACGCTGCAATATGCCTATTTTACATCATTTGGCAACATTGTTCAACCACTGCCTCAACTTGGGATACTTTCCGTCCGAGTGGAAGAACAGCAGTATAATCCCTATCCAAAAACCAGGAACAAATCCGCAAAGCCTTCGGGCCTACAGACCTATTGCCCTTCTATCTGCAATAAGTCTGCTACTAGAAAAAATAATAATGGGACAAATCCAGAAGCACATGGACTTGAATAGCACATTGAAGGATACTCAGTATGGTTTCAGAGCGAAATCATCTACCAACCATGCATTTATCGCAGCAAATAATTTCATCTTTGAGAATGTTTCCCGCAGATGTGCTACAATTTCCTGTGCTCTGGACTTTGAAAAAGTATTTGACACAGTCTGGACCAGCGGACTTATTTACAAGATGACGCAATTAAATTTTAATCCTGATATCATAAAAATAATACATAATTATCTAACAAAACGAACATTTCAGGTATGCAGTCCAGTTGATGAGGATCGGTCCCTAATAAGGTCGATCGCAGCAGGAGTTCCACAAGGATCACTGCTGGCACCTATCCTCTACAACATCTACCTGGCAGACATACCCGAATACCAAGCTCCTACCGGCTCGAACATAAGAATCAAGGCGCTTATATACGCCGATGATATCCTGCTCTTGGCTTCCTCAGGCTCAATACGTACCGCGGAAAGAGAGCTTAACGGGTACCTGAAAGTGCTATGCAGTTACTTCACTAAATGGCATCTTAAACTCAACGCAAACAAATGCAGCTCCTCAACTCTAAGAGGACCTCGAGTGGGCGACCTGTATCCGAATGCGAGAAGATATAAGCCCAGCCTGTACATCTACAACCGTCTGCCTATCAAATATGAAAAGCAGTTCAAGTACCTTGGCGTCGTCTACGACGAAAAGCTCAACTTCAAGATACACACAGAAGCTGCCCGAAGGAAAGCATGTGCAATGATGAGTAAGATTCAGCACATCTACAAGCCAATACAAGCCTCCACCTATGGGAACATCGATCAACTTACCAAAATCTGCGCTCTAGCCTACAGAAAACTAATTCAACCAGTTCTTATGTACGGCTATGTAGCGTGGATGAACATACCGTCTTCCGGAATGGAAGAGCTGCGACGATTCGAACGCAAAATATTACGCAAATCAATTGGAACCCAAAGCCGAAACGCATTGACAGGCCACTACATAACGAACAAGCAGCTCTACTCATTAACAAAAACAACAAGGATAGACAGACTCATGTTCCAAATTTTGGAAAAACTAACTGAAAGAGACAACATGATACAAACCGAAATACATGCAAACTACCCTACTGATTGCCTGACTGCCCACCATATAAACCATCTAATGGAAATGGGTATCATCTATGACGAAGACAATAACCTCATCTTCCATCACAGACGACAGCGATCCCTAAGTCACGCGGACGGGCTGTTATATAATATCAGCCAATAAGCCACTCCACCCCACATACACCTGTAAATACTCCCCTCCTCACCTCCCATATCCTAGTTCCATCCAAAGATTAGAATAAGCCTAGTTCGTAAATTAGCCCGTAAAACTTAAACAAACACAAAATCAAATTTTATTCAGGTTTTTAGCATAAACATTTTTTCCTGAAAAACACTCCAAACCACTAGACTTTAAACCATAACATAACCTAAACTAATCATAAGATAAACTAACTGATATAATAGTAACTAAAAGACTATCACTCTGATAAGCTTAAAGCGCAGAGTAAAATCATACACATAAGTTAAAGTAAGCTTGAATTTGTCACTCATGTATCACTAGATAACTAAGCAGAAGCTGTGCTACTGTAGATTGATAAATGACAATAAATAAATTTAGCAAAAAAATTTTAAATTGTAAATTGTGGTATTGTGGTACTGTGAAGTGAAATAGAATTCAAGTAAATAGTGAAATGCCGCCCAAGACTAGTGGAAAGGCAGCCAAAAAGGCTGGAAAGGCTCAGAAGAACATCACCAAGAATGACAAGAAGAAGAAGCGCAAGAGGAAGGAGAGCTATGCCATCTATATCTACAAAGTCCTGAAGCAAGTCCATCCTGACACTGGTATTTCGTCGAAAGCGATGAGCATCATGAACAGCTTTGTAAATGACATCTTCGAGCGCATTGCTGCCGAAGCGTCTCGCTTGGCTCATTACAACAAGCGCTCAACCATCACCAGTCGGGAAATCCAAACGGCTGTGCGTCTACTGCTGCCGGGAGAGTTGGCCAAGCACGCTGTTAGTGAGGGAACCAAGGCTGTCACCAAGTACACTAGCTCCAAGTAAATTTGGTTGCTCATCGATTCTCTGCAGAACCTTGCAAAACCCAAAAAGACCCTTTTCAGGGCCACAAAATTTTCTCCCAAAGAAATTCCATTTTCAATATAACCAAACGAATAAAAATCAATTTAATATCAAAATCTGTCAAATTAATTTCTTCGATATGCAAGAAACCATAACCATAACCATACATTCATATGTATGTTCATCAAAATATAAAAACTTAATTCAATTGCCGACCGACCCGACGACTACTATGCTAAGGTACAGCGTCTATGTAAACGCTTTTCAATACACATCCGAACGAATAACGAATTTGATTCGGTTCGGTCAAAATTC
Source organism: Drosophila azteca (assembly GCA_005876895.1). Taxonomy (NCBI): domain Eukaryota; kingdom Metazoa; phylum Arthropoda; class Insecta; order Diptera; family Drosophilidae; genus Drosophila; species Drosophila azteca. The sequence continues at coordinate 17,689,772 of VCKU01000091.1, forward strand.
GTTTTAAGTTTGAACTGGATGCTAAATATACATATAAACGTATCTGTATCTGTACAAAAGCATCTGTAGGCTCGATAATTTCCATCTCTTTTGATATAGTTTTGTAGCCCTGAAAAGGGCTTGTTTAAATCAATTTCAGATGCATCCATCTAAAATTTCGAATGCGACCATGCGACCATGTACACACCAACGTGCACACTTTCACAATTTACTTCTTGGCCGCCGTCGTCTTGGCTTTCGGCTTCTTTACGGTGGCGGGAGCAACTGGCTTCTTCGTTGTCTTCTTGGGCTTGGCAGACGCCGCTGCAGCTACAGCCTTTGCTTTTGGCTTGGGCTTGGCCTTTGGCTTTGCAGGGCTCGACTTGGCCTTTGCCGCTGCTGGTTTCGCCTTCACGGTTCCAGTTTTCTTCGCATCCTTAGCCTTTGCCTTCTCAGTTTTCTTCTTCTCGGCGGTCTTCTTGGTGGCGACTGACTTCTTTACCTTTAGCTTCTTGTCACCGGCTCCGGCTGCTTTTTTGGGGCTTGCTGTCTTCTTGGCTGCTGCCGATGCCGATGTCGATGACGCCACCTTCTTACTTTTAATTTTCTTCTCCACAGACGCAACCTTTGGCTTGGGCTCCTTTTTGGCGGAAGCAGAGAGCTTGAACGAACCAGATGCACCTTTTCCCTTTGTTTGGATCAGCTTTCCATTGGCAATAGCCGACTTCAAGTACTTCTTGATAAATGGAGCCAATTTCTGGGCATCGCATTTGTATTCGGCAGTAATATATTTCTTGATTGCCAAAAGCGATGAGCCGCCACGTTCCTTCAAGCTCTTAATCGAAGCGTCAACCATTTGCTGAGTTGGGGGATGCGTTGGTGGAGCTGTGGGCTTCTTTGCCTTTGTAGTAGCAGCACCGGATCCAGATGCCTTCTTAGCGGCCACCTTCTTCTCAGCTGGTACTGGTGGAGCAGCCACTGGAGACGCGGATGTTGCAACTGCAGAATCAGACATTATTATTCACAAAATTACACTTTTCAATGAAAAAACGTTGTTGCCGGCTCTCAGCTAAGGTCCCTCGTTCGAATGAGAAGCGAGTAGAAGGGCAGTACGATGATGATTTTAGCATTGGTGATTTGTTTCGAAAAAGTTTCATTGAACGTCTGAATTATTTCTACTTTTCTATATATAATTATTAAATAATTTAAATATTTTTTCATTGATTCATATTCTTAAATATTTCAAATATTATTGTACATCATTTATTTTATAAATATCATCCATTATCGATTTTTAATACCTGTGCAAACTTTGACAACATGATCTCCAACTCTTATATTTGGAATTCAATTACATTAATAAATAACAATTTTAGTTTATTTTGTTAAACATATTTTTGAAAAATAAAATTTGATAAATTTACTTTAAGAGGCATTAAACATATATTCACATATCGGTTGGTATGGTATTTTAAAATCGTTTTGAAGATAACGCTATCGAGTACAAAAGTACCACTTTCTGGGTATGTTCAGCATTGAAATTAGGGGTCAAAAAATATAAATGTTTAAAAATATATTATTGTTACCCATTTTTCTTAAGGTAATCAAAACGATTTTCCATTTAGTATTATTTCTGATCAATTTTTGCAAATTTTTACGCAAAATTATCTGGTCTGATGAGCGCGTGAGGTGGATCAGAGGGGGCCTAGCTGAGGCCACCGGACGGGTCGCAGGTTGCGGATAGCGAAAGGCCTACCCCCCTAAAAGAGGTAGGTCAGCTGTGAATAATCGGTCATCTCTAGGCAGATGACCGAAAATAAGCAGTCCCGGACAGCCAGCGGGTGTTCGCGAAGCAGCAACACTGACGATGCGCTTGTGGTGCCGCCTCGTATAAGTAGCTCACACACTCCTACTCCCCACACAATACCTACCCACATCCCATCCTCCACACTCACCTCACACCGGGCTGGGCTAAGGTGATGCCTTACCCGGGCAACGTGGATCTCTGCCTGGACTGACCGTTCCCTTTCTCTGCATCTCGTAGGATGTAACATGTATAACAATAATAACAAAAATAAAAAACAACAAAAAAACAAACAAGAGTCTGACACTCCCCAAATGTCAAACGGGAGCAATCCCCCGCATGGGAAGGCAGCGTCCCAAAGGCCTGGCCCGACCAGCTCTAAAGCAGGACAGACCTGCAAGGCGGAAAGCGCTGGGGTGAATCCTAGTGGGTCCCATCCCGAACATGGGGTGGGTGGCGGACCATCTCCCAACACTGACACCTCGGAAAGGCGGCTAAGCAATATTGCGGCTGCCCAACCCTCTGGTAAAGTGGAGGGGGATGATCTGCCTTCAACCAGCGCCCAGGCCAAAAAGCAAACCTACGCCGAAAGGAGGAGTGCAGGGAACATACTCCGTCGGCAAAATGCCAACAAAGAAGCCAGTCCATCAGCTGACTGGCTAAAGAAGGTGGAGTGGGCCACAACGGTGCTCCCACACTTCACAATGGTCTCACAACCCAGGGACAACGGTCGCAAGAAACACCCGGCCCGGCTGCGAAAAGGTCGAGGGTGACGCCAAATATCTCCTTCGCGCAGATTGCTAAGGAGAGGATGCTGATTGGTGTCCTCGATAAAGGCAGAGCGGAGGGCAAGATTCCAAGGAGCCAATGGAAGTGGGTGGAAGCGGCACTGGCCGACCGCTGCTTCGAGTTGCTCGAGAAGGACCCAGGGCCACCGCCAGTCTGCAAAGACATGGGGTGGTTTCAGGGTAGTATTAAAGTCAGAGCGCTCCGTGAAGCTGTACAAAGCAGCGGTGGCGCATATCGGAGAGGTCTACGCTGGGGCGAATCTAGTCGCGGTAAATTGGAGGGAGGTGCCCAACAGACCAAGGGCCAGAATATGGGTGCCGGCTACTATTAAGGAGCCTGAGCGCATCCTCAAGATGCTGCAGAGGTGCAACCCAACACTGCCAACCCAAGATTGGAGGGTGGTCAAGGTAGAGGAGACAAAGGGGCCGACAAATCAGGCCGTCATCATCCTCAACAAGGAGTCGCTGGCCCCCATAGAGGCAGCAAAAGGAGAGCTGAATTTCGGCTTCAGCTCGGTCGCCATAAAGGTGTATAAGTCGGACGCTGCCTCGGCCGATGCTCGTCCTGTCGACAACCCAGTCGTGCAGGATGTTGCCTCGGAGATCGAGGCACCCGACAACGAGCTGGAGCCGACAAAAGAAGGCTACTCCTCTGACGCATAGCTGATGCGTGATTGTGAGGCGATGTGTCGAGACGAAGTATCCGACCACTCAGATGCCGACACTACAGTGGTGGAGATTCCTCAGGATGTCTCTGAGGCTTCTTCAAATAAATCTCCACCACTGTAAAGCAGCATCCGCTGCACTCATACTCCGCTTGGATGCAAGGGGAGCCGACGTCGTCCTAATCAAGGAGCCTTGGATAGTCGAAGCCAAGGTCTGTGGGTTGGCGACGAGAGAGTACAAGCTCATTGTACCCCAAACCGAAGGTAAAACGTACCTGCATTCTTGCAAGAAAGCACCTTAATATCTTTCTGCTACATAACTTCAGCAATGGCGACAATACAGCGGTAAGCCTAGAGCTAAAGGGGACACGTCTGAGGCTGATGTCGTCCTACATGGCCCATGAGGAAAGCGATCCTCCCAATGACCTCGTCTGTAAGCTGGCCAGCAACAGCGAGAGGTCCAACATAAGCCTACTAATAGGCTGCGACGCCAATGCTCACCATACTCAATGGGGGAGCACGGACACAAATGTAAGGGGTGAGTCACTTTTTAGCTTTATCCTAAACTCGAACTTAACAATATGTAACAGGGATAACGACCCCACTTTTATTATAAAAAACCGACAGGAGGTTATTGACCTCACACTAGTATCTCACAATCTGTTAGACAAGGTCAAAAGCTGGAGAGTCCTAGAGGACCATTCCTTCTCTGACCATAGGTATATCGAGACGACCTTATCCCTCGAGAGCCCTAAACCCACCGACTACATTAACCCCAGAAAAACCAACTGGGTTAAATATAGCTCAGTATTGGAGAACCTTCTCCCCAATAAAGCACCAATCAGCCCAGACACTCAAGACGAGTTAGATCGTACAGTGAACGGGTTCACGAAAGCATGCAACAAGGCCTTCACGGCGGCTTGCCTGCCACACAAGTCAAGGGGTAAACAGAAACCCCCCTGGTGGTCGAAACAAATCGACATCCTAAGAAAGAGCTGCAGGACTCTCTTTAATAGAGCCAAAAGCTCTAACGAAGAGAAGCATTGGGTAGACTACAAAGTCAGTCTTGCCCAATACAAAAAAGAAACACGAAGAGCAAAAAGGGCGTCTTGGCAAAAATTCTGCTCGGAGATAGAGGAGACGTCAGAAGCCGCAAGGTTGCGCAAGCTTCTCTCAAAAACCACCCCCTCGGTAGGGTACCTTAAAAGGAATAACGGTACGTGGACCAATTCCAGCGAGGAGTCGCTCCACGTACTGCTTGAAACACACTTCCCTGGGTGCACAACCATCGACCCGGCGGCGCAAATCCGCAGAGGAGGCCAATTGCCACGATGGACCACATCCTTACCAAACGGAACATAAGCTGGGCGGTAAACAGAGTTTGAGGAGGAATTTACTCCGAACAGCTCGAAATTAAGCACTCCTTCTGGCTCCCAGATCACTGCAGTGTGTTCCAAGCGGAAGTCATTGCGATCATGGAGGCACTGAAGCTCCTTCAAACAGCCGCAAAGGCTTCATTATCAACAACAACTGTAAAAATTTACAGCGATAGCCAAGCTGCGATCAAATCACTTCACGCGATTTCTTCGAACTCGACAACAGTGACAAATTGCCGCAAATCTCTTCACGAGATGGCTCAACAATTTGACATTAGCCTGATTTGGGTCCCGGGTCACCGGGATATCGAAGGCAACTGCAAGGCAGACGAGCTGGCCAGATCTGGCACCACAATACCCCTTCTCCAAGATAAGGAGGATATTTGCATGCCAATGGCCACCTGGAAGCTTATCATAAAAGAGATATATATGGGACGGGCAGACAATGCGTGGCGCTCAGCACCATTATGTCGCATAACCCGGCAAACATGGCCGGCCATTGACAGAAAGAGCACACTAGAGCTTTGTAAGCTGGGCAGAAAAAGGTGCAGCGTAATCATCCGCTCCCTCACGGGGCACTGGCTGTAGAGATGAGGAGGAGGAGAAAACGGTAGAACACCTGTTCTGCTCCTGTCCGGCTCTCAGCAGGAGGAGGCTACAATACCTGGGCTTGCCCTATGTCTCAGACATTTCAGAAATGTCCAAAATCTGTCCCAGAAAGATTGCAAACTTCATAAGAGCATCAGGTTGGGATAACTGCTGACATGTTCGGTTCTCATGAGGTGGGGAAAAAACAGGGAAGCACCTCCTGCGGTATCACAACGGGCCGAAACCGGCCCAAGGCTCCTGTGGAGCCTGACAGCCGCCTTAACCTAACCTAACCTACCCAAAATTAACATACTTTCTTACCCACATAGCAGTACCAACTAAGTTGGATCTCAATGTAAAAATCGAAATTATCTATTATAGGCAAATTTTATTGTCTACACCGATTTATACGAATCTTAAAAACATATTTATGCGAGGCGTTTACACTTAGGCCGCATCATTTTAGCATCATTTTGTTAGCTATTGTTGGCTCCACTGAACAAAATTTACGTGCTGCTGACTTTAATTTTCAAGTGTCAGCGCGTCCAAAAAGACCTTGCAAGTCATTGTGTTACTAAGTATTTTCTTGCTTGCAATCAGAATTATTTGAATTGAAATGTTCAGGAGTGGTTGGACCGCTCAACTTTAAGTTGAATTTATTGTTTGATTCGACAAAAATACCCCGATACCACGTCGAAACACCGAATAATTTTAGTATTTTGTAAAAATACTTGTTAGAATGCGGTAACACTTGCGAATAATGCGCCGAATGTTGTATCATGCGGCCGCATCATTGTCTTCTTCTAATTACAGAGCTCTTATGGGCATCATTGTCGCATGTTCCATTTAACGGAAAAATCCAATGAAGCGCCCTATTGTAAAAAGGGTACAACGTAAGCTCCCGTAACCACATGAACACAAAAAACAAAACAAAACTAATCACAAAAAACGATTCCTGAGGGTATGCAAAATAAATAATATCCAAAACTACCAACAGCAAAATCACCAGCTAATCCAGTGATTGTGGCCAAAACGGCAGTGAAGCCGAAAAAACTCCTTTATCAGAACCTATAAATAAGGAGACAGGTCTACCGGTCTTTTAACGTTGTTTTCCTAGTGACAGTTTGACGATTTGGACTTACTAAATTCAGTCGTTGCTTAAAATGTTCATAAATACTAACAAAGCTTCTTTGCTATACTCAGTACGCTCACCTGGAAACGGCATACAGCGTTTAAAGAGATACACAGCCGTTCAACCGTTACATACAAGAATACATTATGGATCCGCTGCTGCTCTCCCTCTCCCGATCAACGTGGATACCGCTGAAACAACGCGCCTCTCATCGCAGCGCTCCAAAAACATCAAGTGCACAGTAATGATGGCACAGATACCCAACGCAATTATCGACATTACCACGGATAACAACGGCAGTGCCAGCCTGGCCGGTTCATGGTATCAGGATGCCCATGTCCACGCGTATGACTGCTCCGGTTCGATACGCCTTAACTCAGTGAAGCAAAACAATATTCCTACACCATTTGGTGGAATGCACAAGTTCTTGCATCACAACGTGCCTGGAGGCCAATGGTCGAAGGAATCTAAGTTTAAATCGCAGAAGCTCCATAGCTCTTATTACAGGGCTCTTCATGATAGCGCTCGTGCGGATTGGGGGAGCTACGATCAGAGTGCAACCCTTGGAACCAACAAAGGCTTGTCCACCCGGCGCAAGTATAGTACACATTCTGCTCCACCTTCGTCTGAAACAACTCCATCACCGACGAGATCAGCAACAATAGATCCCCCAACAGAAGCTAAATTGAGTAAAATAGAGAAACTGAAGCAGGCATTCCAGGAGTATGGCACTACCATAATAACAATCCATGTAGGCATCTCGTTGATTTCGCTTGGAAGCTTATATTTACTGATGTCCAGTGGAATAAATTTGGTGCCCGTGCTGGGATTCCTCGGCATCCCCTCAACAGCGATTGCGGAAAAGGTTGCCAGTGGTTCGACCTTTTTCGTGGCTCTTGTCGTTCATAAAGTTATTGCTCCTGCCAGAATAAGCATTACGTTGAGCGCCACACCATTTATTGTCCGCTTTTTGCGCTCAAAGGGATTCCTGAAGTAAAAATCAAACATTCGAAAACATATACTACATATGTACATATGTATACATATATCTCTCTATCAGTATACCATGATTTATATATTATCACTGCATGCAATGTGATCGTTATTCAAAAAATAAAATAAATAGTGACGTACGAGCAAAATACTAAAACGTTAACGACAACGTTAACTAAAAAAACCACAATAAAGTTCACCAAAGCCAACTGTTCCAAAAAATTACTATCAAAACATAAATACAGCTGACATAGATAACGACGTGCATACCTTAACAAATGCTATAGCCCGAGGCCTGGATTCTGATGAGCAATCCCAAAAATTACAGTAAACCCAACTAACCTAAATTATCTATACATACAACATAGCACCTACTGTCTAAACTTAATCAAAAGAAAACGTAAACTTGGACGCACACTTTTCCGCCGCGTAGCCGCATTAACACCCAATCAACGAAATCAATTAACGCAACAAAAGGCTTGGAAATACAAATTAATTGCCACATAGAATTTGCAGAGCTAAAGTCAATAGACCAAAAACTACGCAAAATAAACCCAAGTAAAATCAGGCAGAAGTCACTCCAAGCGCTCAATCCAAGCACGCCACCAAAAGAACAACTAGCCCATGATCTACTACTAACCAACGAGGAAGCAGCATTAATAGACATAGATCTAGATAACAGCTCCTCCCCAATAACATAACATAACATCCACAAGTTCAAAAATCAATGCATTAGCCTGGTCTTTCGAAAGAATTCATAGCCAAAACGAAAATATCACCAACTCAGACACTGTCCTCAGAGCCCACACAGCCACTATAAATGAAACCATAGCCCAAACCGCATCCACAACAGTAAACTCATGCAAACTACATGACGAACAAGCAGCTCTACTCATTAACAAAAACAACAAGGATAGACAGACTCTTGTTCCAAATTTTGGAAAAACTAACTGAAAGAGACAACATGATACAAACCGAAATACATGCAAACTACCCCACTGATTGCCTGACTGCCCACCATATAAAGCACCTAATGGAAATGGGTATCATCTATGACAATACCCTCATCTTTCACCACAGACGACAGCGATTCCTAAATCACGCGGACGGGCTGTTATATAATATCAGCCAATAAGCCACTCCACCCCACAACCACCTGTAAATACTCCCCTCCTCACCTCCCATATCCTAGTTCCATCCAAAGATTAGAATAAGCCTAGTTCGTAAATTAGCCCGTAAGACTTAAACAAACACAAAATCAAATTTTATTCAGGTTTTTAGCATAACCATTTTTTCCTGAAAAACACTCCAAACCACTAGACTTTAAACCATAACATAACCTAAACTAATCATAAGATAAACTAACTGATATAATAGTAACTAAAAGACTATCACTCTGATAAGCTTAAAGCGCAGAGTAAAATCATACACATAAGTTAAAGTAAGCTTGAATTTGTCACTCATGTATCACTAGATAACTAAGCAGAAGCTGTGCTACTGTAGATTGAAAAATGACAATAAATAAATTTAGCAATATTTTGGTGCCATTCGTTCCTTGTGTCTCGTGTCGTAAAGTAAAAGAAAATGACTGGTCGTGGTAAAGGTGGCAAAGGCTTGGGAAAGGGAGGCGCTAAGCGTCATCGCAAGGTTCTGCGTGATAACATCCAGGGTATCACGAAGCCCGCTATCCGCCGTTTGGCTCGTCGTGGCGGTGTAAAACGCATTTCTGGACTCATCTACGAGGAAACTCGTGGAGTGCTGAAAGTGTTTTTGGAAAACGTTATCCGTGATGCCGTCACCTACACCGAACACGCCAAGAGGAAGACAGTCACAGCCATGGATGTGGTTTATGCTCTGAAGAGACAAGGCCGCACGCTATACGGCTTCGGCGGTTAAGAAAATTTGTACAGTCTGCTGTTCAAAAGTAATCGGTCCTTTTCAGGACCACAAAAGAATCTAAAAGAGAGTCATATATTTTCAAAAATTGTAATTTAGTAATAAAAGTTATTATAACGTCAATTATAAATAATTGAACAGAAACCGAGGTGTACTGTGATCAAAGAGAACAGAACCGATGCATTGTGCGTTTTCAGTATAACCGAACGAATAAAAATCAATCAAAATGCAAGAAACCATCTACATAAGCTAAGACACAGCGTCTGTTCGAACGGTTTTTCTTACACATCCGAAAGAATAGCGAATTTGATTTCGTTCGGTTCGGGCAAAATGCGTCTTACGTTTGAACTAAATGCTAAAAATGAAATATGCATGTACATATGGGGTCTGGTCTGTAGAATATGTATGCAATATGTACATATGTTCGATAATTTTCATCTCCTTTGATATAGTTTTGTAATTGTAATTGTGGTCTGTGAAGTGAAATAAAATACGAATAAAACAGTAAAATGCCGCCCAAGACTAGTGGAAAGGCAGCCAAAAAGGACTAAGCAGAGTGCAAAAGTGACTTGAAGTGGAAGTGACTTGAAGCGGAAGTGACTTGAAGCGGAAGTGAAGTGAAGTGGAACAAGTCAGAGAATCGCATGAATTGCAAAAGAAAAATCTGAACTTTATAAACAATTGTGATCTGTGATTGTGCAACAAAAGCAATAAACTGCGAGACGCAGAGTGCCAGTTGTCAAGTGTAACTTGATATGCCTGTGGAAAGTGTTTGCCAAACAAAGTGAAGACACACCAACAAAATGGCAGAGCATTCGGAGGAAGTGATAATCGAAAACGAGGCAATGGATGCCGAAAATGAAAATATAAAAAGATCAAGAGCTGAAGCACAATCATCTACCTCAGACAGTGAAAGTGAGGAAACAAGTGAGTTCACAAGCGATGAAATAAGTGATTGTGGATCAGAAAATGATACGGTGATAATGGACCGCGGTCGGCTGGATGAAATTATGAAAGAGTTAAATTATCTCCGTGCGGAAAATATAAAATTTCAAAAATACATCGAAGCCTCAAGCACTAGGTCCGGCTCGACATCAACATCAACACCAACAACACCTACATCAGCTTCAGTACCTACATCATTACCTACACCACCACCAACATCAACACCAAAAACCATAAAAAGCAAATCTGATAGTGTGCAAAAAAGTGCGAAAAGTGGAAAGCAGCCATCTCCCAAAAAACCGGCCAAATCAAGTGAGCAAGAATACCCAAGTCTACCAAATCCAGCAAAACCAGTGAATGGGGAAAAAATTACAGTGACACCAAAGAGGACACGCGTAGCAGACCCGGAAAATAATAATAATAATAATGATAAAGGGCTACCGGTCATCGTAACATATCAACAAAATGTAAAAACCCTAACGACACTGCTGAAGGAAGCAACGAAAAAATTCATGCTGAACGTAATTAACAAAAACGTAATTCATGTGAAGGTCTTCTCCCTAGTTGATTTTAATAAAACTAAAGAAATGTTCAACATACAAAAAGTGCTGTATTATAGCTTCACGCCCAAACAAATAAAGCCACATACGTTAATAATGAAAAAACTCCCGATCGAAGTATACAATGCTGACGAAGTAAAAGCTGCACTAGCTGAGGCCGTGCCTGAGCTGAACATCCTGGCAGTAAAGGCCTACAAAGACAAAATGTGGATGGTGCAAGTGGAGAAAACAGAGAAAATTAATGTTATTTACAAAATAACAACACTCCTCAACTGCCGAATCAGCATCGAGGGCTTTAAAACACACCCAAACGCAATTAAGCAATGCCACAATTGCCAACGATTTTGCCACGTAGCAAGCAATTGCAAAATGGCATTCCGGTGTGTTAAATGCACAAAAACACATGCCCCAGGACAATGCAGCCTTAAGAAAAGAGACGAAAAAGTGAGCCAAGAAGAGCCAACCCAAAAAACCCAATGCGTGAACTGCTCAGGTTACCATACGGCTAATGCAAAGATCTGCCCAGTTCGAATGGAATACATTAAAAAAACAACTGAAAGGCGTAATACAATTCAAAAGAAAACCAACAAGACAATCATAAAGGCAGCCCTCCCACAAAGCCGTATTGAAAAGGGACGAAGCTTCGCCTCAGCAGCCAAAAGCGGACCGATGCCTCCACAAGCGAAGCAAACACCAAAAACACGCCAAGAAAAACCAAAGACGTCCAGAGAAAACGTCAGTTTTTCATTCGATCAACTGAACGAAGATTCCGTGGAAGCATTCGGAAAAGATCTCCTTACCTGCTTCGACATTATGAAAACGCTCGTAAAAAAATACCCCGATTCCAGCTCGGATAAAAAAGGAAAGCAACAACTAATTTTGGACTTTCTGATTCAAATCGCGCTAAACTAAAATGCCGGTAAAAATCATGTTCCAAAATGTAAATAGCATCGTTCAATTGAGAAAACGAAAGGAACTCAACGAGCTATTAAATAAACACAGGCCAGATCTGATGCTCCTCGCTGAACACCATCTGCGAGCCACGCACTCATCAGGGCTAACAAACTACCAATTTGTGAGACAACAGGTACCAAGTTTAGAAACCACGCGGAACAACACAAGTTTCCCTGGAACGTCGGTAGCCATCTGTGTGAGAAATGGTATCAATTTCCAACGAGTGAAAATCGACCAAATGCACTACATCGAGGCTGTGGCAGTGCAGATCTTCCATACCAACGGAAATAATAGGAGAACGGGACTGATTGCAATTTCACTGTATCTGCGCCCCCAGCATCCTCTACTAAGCTCAGACTTGGACATTCTGATGAACTCGCTAGCTAAGATAGAGGACCATGAGCAATACGTGATCGGATGTGACTTGAACGCGAAACATCCATCTTGGAATAGGCCCACACACCGTCCAAGTCACATCAACACATCAGGAAAACGCCTGGAGCAATGGCTGGCAAACCAACCATTTGTAACCCTACACCCAACCCAAGAACCCACGCATCCAAATCGGATGGAAGACTCCTCCATCGATTTCTTCTTAACATCTTCCTCAACACCAATCGACTACCAATTATTTACACACGGCTGCAAAACCATTAAAGACTTCCCATCAGATCACTTTGGAATAGCTATGACAATAAACCTAAGACGGAGCCGACTATTATACAACCCACCAAAATCCTTCCACAATTTTCAGAAAATAAATCCGATACACTGGAACACTATAATATTACAAAACCTTAGAAACATCCCAAACACCCAAAACATAAACAAAGATGACATAGATAGCCACGTCCATATTTTAACAAACGCAATAGCCAGAGCCCTTAATTCAGATGAAGCAATCCCAAAAATAACACTAAACCCAACTAACCCAAATAACCCATCCATCCAACTTAGCACCTACTGCCTAAACTTAATTAAAAAAAAACGTAAACTTAGACGTACACTCTTCCGCCGCATAGCCACACTAACACCCAATCAACGAAATCAAATAAATAGCACAATAAAAGACTTGGACACACAAATTAAATGCCACATAGAATTTGCTGAGCTAAAGTCAATAGACCAAAAACTACGCAAAATAAACCCAAGTAAAATCAGCCAGAAATCACTCCAAGCACTCAATCCAAGCACGCCACCAAAAGAACAACTAGCCCATGATCTACTACTAACCAACGAGGAAGCAGCATTAATAGACATAAATCTAGATAACAGCTCCTCCCCAATCATAACATCCACAAGTTCAAAAATCAATGCATTAGCCTGGTCTTTCGAAAGAATTCATAGCCAAAACGAAAATATCACCAACTCAGACACTGTCCTCAGAGCCCACACAGCCACTATAAATGAAACCATAGCCCAAACCGCATCCACAACAGTAAACTCATGCAAAATTATTTTTAATTCTTCTAGAACAGCAGACGGTAACTGGCCCGAGTCTCATGAATGTGGGTTCACAAACGCCGAAGAACTATTTGAGATTCTGAAGCAAAAAAACTCAAAGAAGACTATGGGACCAGACGGCACCAGCAACTTCCTGTTGAAACGCTGCAATATGCCTATTTTACATCATTTGGCAACATTGTTCAACCACTGCCTCAACTTGGGATACTTTCCGTCCGAGTGGAAGAACAGCAGAATAATCCCTATCCACAAACCAGGAACAAGTCCACAAAGCCTCCGGGCCTACAGACCTATTGCCCTTCTATCTGCAATAAGTCTTCTGCTGGAAAAAATAATAATGGGACAAATACAGAAGCACATGGACTTGAATAACACATTGAAGGACACTCAGTATGGTTTCAGAGCGAAATCATCTACCAACCATGCATTTATCGCAGCAAATGATTTCATCTTTGAGAATGTTTCCCGCAGATGTGCTACAATTTCCTGTGCTCTGGACTTTGAAAAAGCATTTGACACAGTCTGGACCAGCGGACTCATTTACAAGATGACGCAATTAAACTTTAATCCTGATATCATAAATATAATACATAATTATCTAACAAAACGAACATTTCAGGTATGCAGTCCAGTTGATGAGGATCGGTCCCTAATAAGGTCGATCGCAGCAGGAGTCCCACAAGGATCACTGCTGGCACCTATCCTCTACAACATCTACCTGGCAGACATACCCGAATACCAAGCTCCTACCGGCTCGAACATAAGAATCAAGGCGCTTATATACGCCGATGATATCCTGCTCTTGGCTTCCTCAGGCTCAATACGTACCGCGGAAAGAGAGCTTAACGGGTACCTGAAGGTGCTATGCAGTTACTTCACTAAATGGCATCTTAAACTCAACGCAAACAAATGCAGCTGCTCAACTCTAAGAGGACCTCGAGTGGGCGACCTGTATCCGAATGCGAGAAGATATAAGCCCAGCCTGTACATCTACAACCGTCTGCCTATCAAATATGAAAAGCAGTTCAAGTACCTAGGCGTCGTCTACGACGAAAAGCTCAACTTCAAGATACACACAGGAGCTGCCCGAAGAAGAGCATGTGCAATGATGAGTAAGATTCAGCACATCTACAAGCCAATACAAGCCTCCACCTATGGGAACATCGATCAACTTACCAAAATCTGCGCTCTAGCCTACAGAAAACTAATTCAACCAGTTCTTATGTACGGCTATGTAGCGTGGATGAACATACCGTCTTCCGGAATGGAAGAGCTGCGACGATTCGAACGCAAAATATTGCGCAAATCAATTGGAACCCAAAGCCGAAACGCATTGACGGGCCACTACATAACGAACAAGCAGCTCTACTCATTAACAAAAACAACAAGGATAGACAGACTCATGTTCCAAATTTTGGAAAAACTAACTGAAAGAGACAACATGATACAAACCGAAATACATGCAAACTACCCTACTGATTGCCTGACTGCCCACCATATAAACCATCTAATGGAAATGGGTATCATCTATGACGAAGACAATAACCTCATCTTCCATCACAGACGACAGCGATCCCTAAGTCACGCGGACGGGCTGTTATATAATATCAGCCAATAAGCCACTCCACCCCACATCCACCTGTAAATACTCCCCTCCTCACCTCCCATGTCCTAGTTCCATCCAAAGATTAGAATAAGCCTAGTTCGTAAATTAGCCCGTAAGACTTAAACAAACACAAAATCAAAATTTTATTCAGGTTTTTAGCATAACCATTTTTTTTCCTGAAAAACACACCAAACCACTAGACTTTAAACCATAACATAACCTAAACTAATCATAAGATAAACTAACTGATATAATAGTAACTAAAAGACTATCACTCTGATAAGCTTAAAGCGCAGAGTAAAATCATACACATAAGTTAAAGTAAGCTTGAATTTGTCACTCATGTATCACTAGATAACTAAGCAGAAGCTGTGCTACTGTAGATTGAAAAATGACAATAAATAAATTTAGCAAAAAAAAAAAAAAAATTAGCATAAATTGTAAATTGTGGTATTGTGGTACTGTGAAGTGAAATAGAATACAAGTAAATAGTGAAATGCCGCCCAAGACTAGTGGAAAGGCAGCCAAAAAGGCTGGAAAGGCTCAGAAGAACATCACCAAGAATGACAAGAAGAAGAAGCGCAAGAGGAAGGAGAGCTATGCCATCTATATCTACAAAGTCCTGAAGCAAGTCCATCCTGACACTGGTATTTCGTCGAAAGCGATGAGCATCATGAACAGCTTTGTAAATGACATCTTCGAGCGCATTGCTGCCGAAGCGTCTCGCTTGGCTCATTACAACAAGCGCTCAACCATCACCAGTCGGGAAATCCAAACGGCTGTGCGTCTACTGCTGCCGGGAGAGTTGGCCAAGCACGCTGTTAGTGAGGGAACCAAGGCTGTCACCAAGTACACTAGCTCCAAGTAAATTTGGTTGCTCATCGATTCTCTGCAGAACCTTGCAAAACCCAAAAAGGCCCTTTTCAGGGCCACAAAATTTTCTCCCAAAGAATTTCCATTTTCAATATAACCAAACGAATAAAAATCAATTTAATATCAAAATCTGTCAAATTAATTTCTTCGATATGCAAGAAACCATAACCATAACCATACATTCATATGTACATATGTTCATCCAAATATAAAAACTTAATTCAATTGCCGACCGACCCGACGACTACTATGCTAAGGTACAGCGTCTATGTAAACGCTTTTCAATACACATCCGAACGAATAACGAATTTGATTCGGTTCGGTCAAAATTCGTTTTAAGTTTGAACTGGATGCTAAATATACATATAAACGTATCTGTATCTGTACAAAAGCATCTGTAGGCTCGATAATTTCCATCTCTTTTGATATAGTTTTGTAGCCCTGAAAAGGGCTTGTTTAAATCAATTTCAGATGCATCCATCTAAAATTTCGAATGCGACCATACGACCATGCGACCATGTACACACCAACGTGCACACTTTCACAATTTACTTCTTGGCCGCCGTCGTCTTGGCTTTCGGCTTCTTTACGGTGGCGGGAGCCACTGGCTTCTTCGTTGTCTTCTTGGGCTTGGCAGACGCCGCTGCAGCTACAGCCTTTGCTTTTGGCTTGGGCTTGGCCTTTGGCTTTGCAGGGCTCGACTTGGCCTTTGCCGCTGCTGGTTTCGCCTTCACGGTTCCAGTTTTCTTCGCATCCTTAGCCTTTGCCTTCTCAGTTTTCTTCTTCTCGGCGGTCTTCTTGGTGGCGACTGACTTCTTTACCTTTAGCTTCTTGTCACCGGCTCCGGCTGCTTTTTTGGGGCTTGCTGTCTTCTTGGCTGCTGCCGATGCCGATGCCGATGTCGATGACGCCACCTTCTTACTTTTAATTTTCTTCTCCACAGACGCAACCTTTGGCTTGGGCTCCTTTTTGGCGGAAGCAGAGAGCTTGAACGAACCAGATGCACCTTTTCCCTTTGTTTGGATCAGCTTTCCATTGGCAACAGCCGACTTCAAGTACTTCTTGATAAATGGAGCCAATTTCTGGGCATCGCATTTGTATTCGGCAGTAATATATTTCTTGATTGCCAAAAGCGATGAGCCGCCACGTTCCTTCAAGCTCTTAATCGAAGCGTCAACCATTTGCTGAGTTGGGGGATGCGTTGGTGGAGCTGTGGGCTTCTTTGCCTTTGTAGTAGCAGCACCGGATCCAGATGCCTTCTTAGCGGCCACCTTCTTCTCAGCTGGTACTGGTGGAGCAGCCACTGGAGACGCGGATGTTGCAACTGCAGAATCAGACATTATTATTCACAAAATTACACTTTTCAATGAAAAAACGTTGTTGCCGTTAATTTGCAGTTAATTTTTATTCGTCATTGTTGAGGTAGTTTACAATTTAATATACCTTATATTATCGTACAGTGGTTGACAAATTCCAGAGACATTAGAGTTAGGGGTGTATGTTGTCTTGTGCTTTACGCTTTTCCAGACTTTTTTCTTCATTGAGATTTGCTTTTATATAAATTTGTATTTATCTTGTTTTGTGGTTTGTGTTTTTTAACATTTGAGTTGTGTGGGTGTACATTATATAGGAAAAATTCTTTTGAGAAAAAACCTATTTTACATTGATTTTTGTTTGGTTTGGTTGGTATGCTTACTAACTACTTAACTACTATCTTAACTAGTGTGATGTGGATGAGAGAGTGAGTGAGCTATGTACATATGGTGGGGGGGGATGGGGGGTGATGATGTTTTATTGCCTTATGTTATATACTAAGTCTTTTGGGTTTCTGTTTCTATCTTTTTTGTGATAGAAAATGAGGTCATCACAGGCGTTATACATGATACCTAATTCAATTAAGTGTTCTATGTGTTTGATTGTTAATAAGTCATTTTTTAAGTCTAATGGTATTTTTATTTGTCTTACTGTATCAGAGATCAAGGGGTTTATGCTATTTTTATTGTTATCTACAAATTTTTGTATTATTTTAGTTGTTTGCGTGTCTATTCTTTTTATATTTGTTAGTTTGTATAGTGTTTTGTTATTTATGTATTTCTTAGTTTGGGGGTTTCTGGCTGAAGCGCCTATGGCACGTCTGATGCAGCGTCTTTCAAATACTCTAAGTATTTCCATTTGACTAGATTTCAGGCTGAACCAAGCTGTACTTCCATACGTTAGAATTGGTTGAACTAGTTTTTTGTATATTAGACATCTTATCTTTCTTATTTGATCATTATTTTCATTGTTCATTGTTCCTGTGGCTCGATCTATGATTGCTACTTGTTTTCTTGCTTTTCCTATAGTGTTGCTGATGTGCATTTTAAAGTTCATTTTTTGGTCATATGTAATTCCAAGGTATTTGATAGTTGGTTTAAATGTTATTTGTGTGATGCTGTCAATGTTGATTTGTGGTTGGAATGTCCTTGTGTTTGCATGCAGTATGCTGGGTCTTGGCCCCTTGATCATGCACCCCTCACATTTGGCCGCATTAAGTCTGAGTTTCCACTTTAAGAAGTATCTTCCTAGCTGCTGCATATATTTGTTGAGATCAGCTTCAGTGCTCGTCATTTTCGCCCCAGTTGCCAGCAGCAGTATATCGTCTGCGTAGACTAGCGGCTGTATGTGGGCTGTTGATTTTGAGTTGGTGTCTCTTTCGAAATAAGGCAGATCTGCAAGGTATATATTGTATAACACTGGGGCTAGAAGTGAGCCCTGTGGTACTCCTGCTGTTATGCTTCTAGTATTTGATTTGATTTTGCCATCTTGGCTGCATGCTTGAAAGGTTCTGTTTGTAAGGTAGCTGTGAATTACCTTGGTCATGCTCAAGTGGAATTTATGAAATGTGTGCATTTTATATATTAGTCCATTTGTCCATACAGTATCAAAAGCTTTTTCAAAATCAAGTGCCACAGCTATAGTGGGTTTCCTTCTTTCTAAATTATTGAGTATATAGTTGGTGGTAATTGCTAACGAGTGGTTTGTTGAGTTTCCTTCTCTAAATCCAAACTGAAAGTCTTGTAATGTTTGGGATGTGACCAGTTGGGTTTTTATGTTCTCTAGTAGCATTTTCTCGAAAAGGTTGCTTATGGCTGATAGGATGGAGATGGGTCTGTAGCCTTTAAGGCTTTTATGATTGGCGTTTGGTTTATCAATTGGAATAATTTTGCTTTGCTTCCAAGCTGCTGGGAAGTAGCCAATGTTGAAGCAGTTGTTGAATATTTTTGCCAGGTGGTTTAAAATGATGAGGTTACATTTTTTTAATAAGAAATTGCTTGTACCATCTGGTCCTTGTGATTTTTTGTTGTTTTTTTGTTTGAGCCATTGAAGTAGTTGGCTAGATGTGGTGAAGCCCAGTGAATTGGCTCCCTCCCATGTCCCATCCGCTGTTCTGTTGGGTCCGAACTGTGCGATGATCTTATGGGATGCGAGGGCATCCTTAACTGTGTCATCGACATTTTTACAGTGGCTTATTAGGTCTGGGGATGATGTTGCCATATCGTCATTTTGCTTATGTACCTTTTCGAAGGACCAGGCTAGCGCATTAATCTTGTCAAATTGGTTTCTTATTGTCGGGTTCGTTTGAAAGTCAATGGTGTTTTGTTCTGCTGGTGTTAACTCAATGTCCATTTGGAGGGTTTTTTTTGGCTGGCTAAGTGCTTTAGCACTTATCTTGCATGGGTCCATCTGTTCAATTAATTTTTCGATATTTTGTATATGAGCGGCTTCAATATATAGTTTTATTTGCATACCCATTATTCTAACGTGGTTTCTAATGCGGCTTCTCTGGTCGTCTGTCAGGGTCCCATATCTCCTATGTAGAAGACGATTGAGTGCACGTCGCTGCCTTATTAGTTTGATTGCGTGTCGATTAATGCGTATGGTTCTAATTGGTTTAGATGGGTCAATGTGAAAACTGGGTATAACATCGGTGGAGTTTAGCGCTTTGTCGACCGCTCTATTAAGCGCCTCTATATGGTGGTCTATCTCATCAGCGGTTATGTTCAGATCGTTGGGGATGTGCGATACGTGCTTCATTAGCATCATGTTCCATTTGTCGATGTTGATTCTGTTGAAGTTTTTCATTACTTTCGGGTCTTGTTGTATCAGTTGATGGCGGCCTAGGCGGAGCTTGAGTTCTATTCCGAAATGGTCTGATGTGAAGTCGCTAATTATTTTGAGTCCCTGTTCGATGTCAGCAGGTAGTTCTGTTGAGCATATGAAGTAATCTATAGAAGTGTGTCTTCCTGTGACGTTGTTTCTTCTGGTAGGCTCTTCAGATGGGTATAGCACAAGGTTTGGTTGTTGATTTAACCAGTCATGGAGGACTCTTCCATCAGTGTTAATGTGTAATGGGCTTTGATCTGGTATGTGCCAACTTGGGTGCTTGGCATTTAAATCGCCTGCCACAATGATTGGGCTTGTGGTTTGTTTCTCTATTGAAGAGATTAGTGCGTCTAAATCTTGGGCCATGAGCTTATCTTTGGGACGTTTATACAAGCTTATTATTACAAGGGAATTTTGTTTTCCTGTTGATTGTCTATATGAGAGCTCGATGGCTATTGCTTCTAGGAAGCGTAGTGGCTTGATATTCAGTTGTTTATATACGACACCTTTTTTGATACATATCGCTACCGAAGTTCCTCGGTTTTCAGGCCGGGCCGCTTGGCGGGATGATGCTCTTGTGTCTGTTGCATATGTTGTTTGTTTTATGAGGTCATAGTGCGTTAGTTTTACTGTATGTTTGCTGCTAAGTCGGTGCTCAGCAATGAGCATAACATCTGGTTTGTGTTGTGTTAGCATTTCATTGAGTTCATGTCTCTTATGAAGAGATATGAGTGAATTGACATTTTGGAAAATGCATTTGAAGTGGGTCATTTTAGTTGGTGGATATTTGAAGAAGAAAATCTAGGATTATTTGCTGCTTTAGGCTTTTCGGGTTGTCTCTATTCTGAATGCCTGTATATTTTTGTGTAACGTTTTGCATTATTTGGATGCATGACATGAGATCTTTGCCGAAGGCTTCGATAGCATCACTGTTAAAGTCCTCAAATGAGAGACTTGATGCTTGGTGTTTTTGGGGTTTGTTTTGTTTTTCGTTGAGCCTATCTGTCATGTATTTGTGAAGTTTGGGGTTGCTTGTTGCTACTGTATTTTGTTTAGCTGCAGGTGTCGCTGCTGTTCCTGATTTTTGGAGCAGTGATGCATAGCTTGTGTTTGTTTTGACTGTCTGACTTGCCCTGTATATTGCCTTGTCTGTTTTATTGTTTATAATCTCCTTTCTTTGTTTTATTTTTTCTAATAACGCTAGCCTAATTGGACATATTTTTGCATTTGCTGTATGGTCTTGCTTGCAGTTGACGCACTTGACTTCCTTGGTTGGGTTTTCGTTATTATTATTGTTGTTATTTTTTTTAATTTGGCATTGCCCTGGGCCATGCTCATTGAGACATTTGACGCATCTATATTGCAATTTGCAATTGCTGGCTATATGCGAGAAACGTTGACAGTTGCGGCACTGTAGGATTCGGTTTTTGCCTGGTTCGAGGGTTTCTATTGATATGCGACAGTTTAAAAGCGTCTTGACATTCAGGAGTTTTTTAATTTTATTTGTGTCCCTATCAATCTGGATTAGCCAAAATTTGTCTTTAAAGGTTTTTATATTTTTGATTTCTAAATCTGGTAAGATGTCATATAGTGCCCCCTTGATCTCTTCTTGCTCATAGACGTTTACAGGGATTTTCTTTATAATGCATGTGTACGGTTTTAACTCCTTAGGAGTATATGAAAAGTATTTTATTTGGTTTATGTCTAATGTTTCCTTAGTTTTGATGAATGTTTTTAAGTTTGTAGTTTTTAAATGTGTTAAATTCTTATTTTTAATATCTAATGTGTAATTAATGTTCTTATCTTTAAGTATTTTAGATAGTATTTTAGGGTTATAGTTGTAAACCGATATGTTTGGCACATATGGTGCCTTTGTTACCCCTGCTGGTTTAGCCGCTGCCGCTGCCGATGATAGTGTTGCTGCTGCTGCTGTTGTAGATGATGATGACGACTGCAACGATAGCGACGATGTGGTTGGCATTGACATTGAGGCGCGTGAGCGTTTAGTTTTTTTGGGTTTTTGATTTTTGGACCTCTTTCCTCCGAGCACTGGAAAGTCAGTGTCGGATTCAGAGTCCATGCTTTTCTCAAAATTTTTCAGGTCCTCGATTGTCTTGTTCATGTTGATGATTCTTTGTTTCAGTTGCTCGTTTTGGTTTTTCAGGTATTTCACTTCGGCTATTATTTTGTTGAGATCACTCGTGGTTGTTGTATGTATTTTTACCGTTATATTCAATGTCAATGCCATTGTCAAGCTCCATCGCGTCGCTATCACTGTCCCCGCTGTCGATGCTGGCATTCTCCATGTCTTCTTCTTCTTCTTCTTGCATTTTTTGATGTTTCATTTGTTGTTGATTTTGCACTTTTTTTAGTGTTTCTACCGTCAGACAGCCGTCCTCCGGCAGCCAGGTCACTGGTCTTATATGCTTATGTCTGTTTCGCTTTTTTATGGTGCGCCTATTACTAGACCGTCCACCAGGTCCACTGGCACTGGCACCAGCACCAGCACTAGCACTAGCACCAGCACCAGCACTGACACCAACACTGCTGCTATTCGTTCTTAGTCTAGCTTGGGCCGCAGCCCTTGCCAATATTTGCCACTGTTCTATTTTTTTATCCGCTTTTATTTCTCTTTCTATATTTCCCAAGTTTTTGGGAAATTTTATTGTTACTCTTCCACTTTTCTTCTCTTCTTCCACTGTTATACTTTTCACTTTTCCTTTTCCGTCTTAATTGTTTTTTAATTGTTTTTTAATTGTTTTTTAATTGTTTTTTGTTTTTAATTAACTGTAATGAGAAGCGAGTAGAAGGGCAGTACGATGATGATTTTAGCATTGGTGATTTGTTTCGAAAAAGTTTCATTGAACGTCTGAATTATTTCTACTTTTCTATATATAATTATTAAATAATTTAAATATTTTTTCATTGATTCATATTCTTAAATATTTCAAATATTATTGTACATCATTTATTTTATAAATATCATCCATTATCGATTTTTAATACCTGTGCAAACTTTGACAACATGATCTCCAACTCTTATATTTGGAATTCAATTACATTAATAAATAACAATTTTAGTTTATTTTGTTAAACATATTTTTGAAAAATAAAATTTGATAAATTTACTTTAAGAGGCATTAAACATATATTCACATATCGGTTGGTATGGTATTTTAAAATCGTTTTGAAGATAACGCTATCGAGTACAAAAGTACCACTTTCTGGGTATGTTCAGCATTGAAATTAGGGGTCAAAAAATATAAATGTTTAAAAATATATTATTGTTACCCATTTTTCTTAAGGAAATCAAAACGATTTTCCATTTAGTATTATTTCTGATCAATTTTTGCAAATTTTTACCCAAAATTAACAAACTTTCTTACCCACATAGCAGTACCAACTAAGTTGGATCTCAATGTAAAAATCGAAATAATCTATTATACGCAAATTTTATTGTCTACACCGATTTATACAAATCTTAAAAACATATTTCCTTTACTTTTGTTGAATATTCTTAATTATTTGTATTTTTTAACGAACGGTCTTTTATTATATCCGAGCATTACGAATAGTACCTTCGTCAAAATGTCTTCTCTTCAGGTGTGTAAGAATATTTTTAATATTTATAACAAAAAATGTATTGTTGGTTGTTTTTTGGTCATTAAAAAATCGTATATGTATGTATTTGCAACTCAACTAACAAAGGTAGTCCGGCAAAAAGTAAATACAAATGGTTTCTATTTTAGACTAGCCTTTTTAAGACTTTTTTAAACAGCTTCAGCTGTCTGTTCCTGATAAGTTGATCACAGAAAAGCATGTTTTGTTTCTAAATAAATCAAAATCACATACATATTGCATATGTTTCATTAAGATTTATTTGAAATTATCCCCTTTTTAGAGTTCTATCGAACCGTATTCTTTAATGAAAAATCGAGGTAAGGTAGCGAAAACATTTGTCAAAATGCCTTCAGGCCAAATGAATATACAGAGGTGTTAATACATTTAATACGGAATTAATAATGGAAATATGGTATGAATTCGCCAAATCCAATTCTTTATCGTTTTGTATCTAAAACAATGTTATCCTATCGTACAATATTGTGTAATTAAACAGCTATGGCAAAGCAAAGACAAAATCAAACATATGTATTTTATTTGGAAAAATTAGTAAAGTAGAAAGTAGCAGAAATAAAAAATCTCAATGAAAATTATATTGTGGTCCTGAAAAGGACCGATTTGTAGAAAATTGATATGTGATATGCGCCTCACGAAGAAATATCAACTTAAGCACGCTCGCCACGAATACGTCTGGCCAGTTGGATGTCCTTGGGCATGATTGTGACACGCTTGGCGTGGATGGCACACAAGTTGGTATCTTCGAAGAGACCGACCAGATAGGCTTCGCTAGCTTCCTGGAGTGCCATTACTGCCGAGCTCTGGAAGCGCAAGTCAGTTTTGAAATCCTGAGCGATTTCACGAACCAAACGCTGGAAAGGCAATTTGCGGATCAGCAGCTCGGTACTCTTCTGGTAGCGACGGATTTCACGCAGGGCAACAGTGCCGGGGCGATAACGATGAGGTTTCTTCACGCCACCGGTTGCTGGAGCACTTTTGCGTGCAGCCTTGGTAGCCAGTTGTTTGCGTGGCGCCTTTCCACCAGTCGATTTACGAGCAGTCTGCTTGGTACGGGCCATTTTCACTGTTCACTATTCACTATTCACTTTCAACGTTTAAATTCAGAATAAGCGATCAAAATTCTCGCTGCTAGCTTATATAGCATTCTTCTGTTGGAGGGTTGAAACGAGAGAGGAACCGAAGCATGCTGTTTCATTTCCCGAGCCGAGCGAGATGCACATATCATTCGGTCTCACTCGTGTTTTGGTGGTGTTTGGTATAAATACAAGCGATAAACATTTTGGTGCCATTCGTTCCTTGTGTCTCGTGTCGTAAGTGAAAAGTGAAAAACACAGTGAAAGAAAATGACTGGTCGTGGTAAAGGTGGCAAAGGCTTGGGAAAGGGAGGCGCTAAGCGTCATCGCAAGGTTCTGCGTGATAACATCCAGGGTATCACGAAGCCCGCTATCCGCCGTTTGGCTCGTCGTGGCGGTGTAAAACGCATTTCTGGACTCATCTACGAGGAAACTCGTGGAGTGCTGAAAGTGTTTTTGGAAAACGTTATCCGTGATGCCGTCACCTACACCGAACACGCCAAGAGGAAGACAGTCACAGCCATGGATGTGGTTTATGCTCTGAAGAGACAAGGCCGCACGCTGTACGGCTTCGGCGGTTAAGAAAATTTGTACAGTCTGCTGTTCAAAAGTAATCGGTCCTTTTCAGGACCACAAAAGAATCTAAAAGAGAGTCATATATTTTCAAAAATTGTAATTTAGTAATAAAAGTTATTATAACGTCAATTATAAATAATTGAACAGAAACCGAGGTGTACTGTGATCAAAGAGAACAGAACCGATGCATTGTGCGTTTTCAGTATAACCGAACGAATAAAAATCAATCAAAATGCAAGAAACCATCTACATAAGCTAAGACACAGCGTCTGTTCGAACGGTTTTTCTTACACATCCGAAAGAATAGCGAATTTGATTTCGTTCGGTTCGGGCAAAATGCGTCTTACGTTTGAACTAAATGCTAAATATGAAATATGCATGTACATATGGGGTCTGGTCTGTAGAATATGTATGCAATATGTACATATGTTCGATAATTTTCATCTCCTTTGATATAGTTTTGTAATTGTAATTGTGGTCTGTGAAGTGAAATAAAATACGAATAAAACAGTAAAATGCCGCCCAAGACTAGTGGAAAGGCAGCCAAAAAGGACTAAGCAGAGTGCAAAAGTGACTTGAAGTGGAAGTGACTTGAAGTGGAAGTGAAGTGAAGTGGAACAAGTCAGAGAATCGCATGAATTGCAAAAGAAAAATCTGAACTTTATAAACAATTGTGATCTGTGATTGTGCAACAAAAGCAATAAACTGCGAGACGCAGAGTGCCAGTTGTCAAGTGTAACTTGATATGCCTGTGGAAAGTGTTTGCCAAACAAAGTGAAGACACACCAACAAAATGGCAGAGCATTCGGAGGAAGTGATAATCGAAAACGAGGCAATGGATGCCGAAAATGAAAATATAAAAAGATCAAGAGCTGAAGCACAATCATCTACCTCAGACAGTGAAAGTGAGGAAACAAGTGAGTTCACAAGCGATGAAATAAGTGATTGTGAGTCAGAAAATGATACGGTGATAATGGACCGCGGTCGGCTGGATGAAATTATGAAAGAGTTAAATTATCTCCGTGCGGAAAATATAAAATTTCAAAAATACATCGAAGCCTCAAGCACTAGGTCCGGCTCGACATCAACATCAACACCAACAACACCTACATCAGCTTCAGTACCTACATCATTACCTACACCACCACCAACATCAACACCAAAAACCATAAAAAGCAAATCTGATAGTGTGCAAAAAAGTGCGAAAAGTGGAAAGCAGCCATCTCCCAAAAAACCGGCCAAATCAAGTGAGCAAGAATACCCAAGTCTACCAAATCCAGCAAAACCAGTGAATGGGGAAAAAATTACAGTGACACCAAAGAGGACACGCGTAGCAGACCCGGAAAATAATAATAATAATAATGATAAAGGGCTACCGGTCATCGTAACATATCAACAAAATGTAAAAACCCTAACGATACTGCTGAAGGAAGCAACGAAAAAATTCATGCTGAACGTAATTAACAAAAACGTAATTCATGTGAAGGTCTTCTCCCTAGTTGATTTTAATAAAACTAAAGAAATGTTCAGCATACAAAAAGTGTTGTATTATTGTTTCACGCCCAAACAAATAAAGCCACATACGTTAATAATGAAAAAACTCCCGATCGAAGTATACAATGCTGACGAAGTAAAAGCTGCACTAGCTGAGGCCGTGCCTGAGCTAAACATCCTGGCAGTAAAGGCCTACAAAGACAAAATGTGGATGGTGCAAGTGGAGAAAACAGAAAAAATTAATGTTATTTACAAAATAACAGCACTCCTCAACTGCCGAATTAGCATCGAGAGCTTTAAACACACACCCAAACGCAATTAAGCAATGCCACAATTGCCAAAGATTTTGCCACGTAGCAAGCAATTGCAAAATGGCATTCCGGTGTGTTAAATGCACAAAAACACATGCCCCAGGACAATGCAGCCTTAAGAAAAGAGACGAAAAAGTGAGCCAAGAAGAGCCAACCCAAAAAACGCAATGCGTGAACTGCTCAGGGGACCATACGGCTAATGCAAAGATCTGCCCAGTTCGAATGGAATACATAAAAAAAAACAACTGAAAGGCGTAATACAATTCAAAAGAAAACCAACAAGACAATCATAAAGGCAGCCCTCCCACAAAGCCGTATTGAAAAGGGACGAAGCTTCGCCTCAGCAGCCAAAAGCGGACCGATGCCTCCACAAGCGAAGCAAACACCAAAAACACGCCAAGAAAAACCAAAGACGTCCAGAGAAAACGTCAGTTTTTCATTCGATCAACTGAACGAAGATTCCGTGGAAGCATTCGGAAAAGATCTCCTTACCTGCTTCGACATTATGAAAACGCTCGTAAAAAAATACCCCGATTCCAGCTCGGATAAAAAAGGAAAGCAACAACTAATTTTGGACTTTCTGATTCAAATCGCGCTAAACTAAAATGCCGGTAAAAATCATGTTCCAAAATGTAAATAGCATCGTTCAATTGAGAAAACGAAAGGAACTCAACGAGCTATTAAATAAACACAGGCCAGATCTGATGCTCCTCGCTGAACACCATCTGCGAGCCACGCACTCATCAGGGCTAACAAACTACCAATTTGTGAGACAACAGGTACCAAGTTTAGAAACCACGCGGAACAACACAAGTTTCCCTGGAACGTCGGTAGCCATCTGTGTGAGAAATGGTATCAATTTCCAACGAGTGAAAATCGACCAAATGCACTACATCGAGGCTGTGGCAGTGCAGATCTTCCATACCAACGGAAATAATAGGAGAACGGGACTGATTGCAATTTCACTGTATCTGCGCCCCCAGCATCCTCTACTAAGCTCAGACTGGGACATTCTGATGAACTCGCTAGCTAAGATAGAGGACCATGAGCAATACGTGATCGGATGTGACTTGAACGCGAAACATCCATCTTGGAATAGGCCCACACACCGTCCAAGTCACATCAACACATCAGGAAAACGCCTGGAGCAATGGCTGGCAAACCAACCATTTGTAACCCTACACCCAACCCAAGAACCCACGCATCCAAATCGGATGGAAGACTCCTCCATCGATTTCTTCTTAACATCATCCTCAACACCAATCGACTACCAATTATTTACACACGGCTGCAAAACCATTAAAGACTTCCCATCAGATCACTATGGAATAGCTATGACAATAAACCTAAGACGGAGCCGACTATTATACAACCCACCAAAATCCTTCCACAATTTTCAGAAAATAAATCCGATACACTGGAACACTATAATATTACAGAACCTTAGGAACATCCCAAACACCCAAAACATAAACACAGATGACATAGATAGCCACGTCCATATTTTAACAAACGCAATAGCCAGAGCCCTTAATTCAGATGAAGCAATCCCAAAAATAACACTAAACCCAACTAACCCAAATAACCCATCCATCCAACTTAGCACCTACTGCCTAAACTTAATTAAAAGAAAACGTAAACTTAGACGTACACTCTTCCGCCGCATAGCCACACTAACACCCAATCAACGAAATCAAATAAATAGCACAATAAAAGACTTGGACACACAAATTAAATGCCACATAGAATTTGCTGAGCTAAAGTCAATAGACCAAAAACTACGCAAAATAAACCCAAGTAAAATCAGCCAGAAATCACTCCAAGCACTCAATCCAAGCACGCCACCAAAAGAACAACTAGCCCATGATCTACTACTAACCAACGAGGAAGCAGCATTAATAGACATAAATCTAGATAACAGCTCCTCCCCAATCATAAAATCCACAAGTTCAAAAATCAATGCATTAGCCTGGTCTTTCGAAAGAATTCATAGCCAAAACGAAAATATCACCAACTCAGACACTGTCCTCAGAGCCCACACAGCCACTATAAATGAAACCATAGCCCAAACCGCATCCACAACAGTAAACTCATGCAAAATTATTTTTAATTCTTCTAGAACAGCAGACGGTAACTGGCCCGAGTCTCATGAATGTGGGTTCACAAACGCCGAAGAACTGTTTGAGATTCTGAAGCAAAAAAACTCAAAGAAGACTATGGGACCCGACGGCACCAGCAACTTCCTGTTGAAACGCTGCAATATGCCTATTTTACATCATTTGGCAACATTGTTCAACCACTGCCTCAACTTGGGATACTTTCCGTCCGAGTGGAAGAACAGCAGAATAATCCCTATCCACAAACCAGGAACAAGTCCACAAAGCCTCCGGGCCTACAGACCTATTGCCCTTCTATCTGCAATAAGTCTTCTGCTGGAAAAAATAATAATGGGACAAATCCAGAAGCACATGGACTTGAATAACACATTGAAGGACACTCAGTATGGTTTCAGAGCGAAATCATCTACCAACCATGCATTTATCGCAGCAAATGATTTCATCTTTGAGAATGTTTCCCGCAGATGTGCTACAATTTCCTGTGCTCTGGACTTTGAAAAAGCATTTGACACAGTCTGGACCAGCGGACTCATTTACAAGATGACGCAATTAAACTTTAATCCTGATATCATAAATATAATACATAATTATCTAACAAAACGAACATTTCAGGTATGCAGTCCAGTTGATGAGGATCGGTCCCTAATAAGGTCGATCGCAGCAGGAGTCCCACAAGGATCACTGCTGGCACCTATCCTCTACAACATCTACCTGGCAGACATACCCGAATACCAAGCTCCTACCGGCTCGAACATAAGAATCAAGGCGCTTATATACGCCGATGATATCCTGCTCTTGGCTTCCTCAGGCTCAATACGTACCGCGGAAAGAGAGCTTAACGGGTACCTGAAGGTGCTATGCAGTTACTTCACTAAATGGCATCTTAAACTCAACGCAAACAAATGCAGCTGCTCAACTCTAAGAGGACCTCGAGTGGGCGACCTGTATCCGAATGCGAGAAGATATAAGCCCAGCCTGTACATCTACAACCGTCTGCCTATCAAATATGAAAAGCAGTTCAAGTACCTAGGCGTCGTCTACGACGAAAAGCTCAACTTCAAGATACACACAGGAGCTGCCCGAAGAAGAGCATGTGCAATGATGAGTAAGATTCAGCACATCTACAAGCCAATACAAGCCTCCACCTATGGGAACATCGATCAACTTACCAAAATCTGCGCTCTAGCCTACAGAAAACTAATTCAACCAGTTCTTATGTACGGCTATGTAGCGTGGATGAACATACCGTCTACCGGAATGGAAGAGCTGCGACGATTCGAACGCAAAATATTACGCAAATCAATTGGAACCCAAAGCCGAAACGCATTGACGGGCCACTACATAACGAACAAGCAGCTCTACTCATTAACAAAAACAACAAGGATAGACAGACTCATGTTCCAAATTTTGGAAAAACTAACTGAAAGAGACAACATGATACAAACCGAAATACATGCAAACTACCCTACTGATTGCCTGACTGCCCACCATATAAACCATCTAATGGAAATGGGTATCATCTATGACGAAGACAATAACCTCATCTTCCATCACAGACGACAGCGATCCCTAAGTCACGCGGACGGGCTGTTATATAATATCAGCCAATAAGCCACTCCACCCCACATCCACCTGTAAATACTCCCCTCCTCACCTCCCATGTCCTAGTTCCATCCAAAGATTAGAATAAGCCTAGTTCGTAAATTAGCCCGTAAGACTTAAACAAACACAAAATCAAAATTTTATTCAGGTTTTTAGCATAACCATTTTTTTTCCTGAAAAACACACCAAACCACTAGACTTTAAACCATAACATAACCTAAACTAATCATAAGATAAACTAACTGATATAATAGTAACTAAAAGACTATCACTCTGATAAGCTTAAAGCGCAGAGTAAAATCATACACATAAGTTAAAGTAAGCTTGAATTTGTCACTCATGTATCACTAGATAACTAAGCAGAAGCTGTGCTACTGTAGATTGAAAAATGACAATAAATAAATTTAGCAAAAAAAAAAAAAAAATTAGCATAAATTGTAAATTGTGGTATTGTGGTACTGTGAAGTGAAATAGAATTCAAGTAAATAGTGAAATGCCGCCCAAGACTAGTGGAAAGGCAGCCAAAAAGGCTGGAAAGGCTCAGAAGAACATCACCAAGAATGACAAGAAGAAGAAGCGCAAGAGGAAGGAGAGCTATGCCATCTATATCTACAAAGTCCTGAAGCAAGTCCATCCTGACACTGGTATTTCGTCGAAAGCGATGAGCATCATGAACAGCTTTGTAAATGACATCTTCGAGCGCATTGCTGCCGAAGCGTCTCGCTTGGCTCATTACAACAAGCGCTCAACCATCACCAGTCGGGAAATCCAAACGGCTGTGCGTCTACTGCTGCCGGGAGAGTTGGCCAAGCACGCTGTTAGTGAGGGAACCAAGGCTGTCACCAAGTACACTAGCTCCAAGTAAATTTGGTTGCTCATCGATTCTCTGCAGAACCTTGCAAAACCCAAAAAGGCCCTTTTCAGGGCCACAAAATTTTCTCCCAAAGAATTTCCATTTTCAATATAACCAAACGAATAAAAATCAATTTAATATCAAAATCTGTCAAATTAATTTCTTCGATATGCAAGAAACCATAACCATAACCATACATTCATATGTACATATGTTCATCCAAATATAAAAACTTAATTCAATTGCCGACCGACCCGACGACTACTATGCTAAGGTACAGCGTCTATGTAAACGCTTTTCAATACACATCCGAACGAATAACGAATTTGATTCGGTTCGGTCAAAATTCGTTTTAAGTTTGAACTGGATGCTAAATATACATATAAACGTATCTGTATCTGTACAAAAGCATCTGTAGGCTCGATAATTTCCATCTCTTTTGATATAGTTTTGTAGCCCTGAAAAGGGCTTGTTTAAATCAATTTCAGATGCATCCATCTAAAATTTCGAATGCGACCATACGACCATGCGACCATGTACACACCAACGTGCACACTTTCACAATTTACTTCTTGGCCGCCGTCGTCTTGGCTTTCGGCTTCTTTACGGTGGCGGGAGCCACTGGCTTCTTCGTTGTCTTCTTGGGCTTGGCAGACGCCGCTGCAGCTACAGCCTTTGCTTTTGGCTTGGGCTTGGCCTTTGGCTTTGCAGGGCTCGACTTGGCCTTTGCCGCTGCTGGTTTCGCCTTCACGGTTCCAGTTTTCTTCGCATCCTTAGCCTTTGCCTTCTCAGTTTTCTTCTTCTCGGCGGTCTTCTTGGTGGCGACTGACTTCTTTACCTTTAGCTTCTTGTCACCGGCTCCGGCTGCTTTTTTGGGGCTTGCTGTCTTCTTGGCTGCTGCCGATGCCGATGTCGATGTCGATGACGCCACCTTCTTACTTTTAATTTTCTTCTCCACAGACGCAACCTTTGGCTTGGGCTCCTTTTTGGCGGAAGCAGAGAGCTTGAACGAACCAGATGCACCTTTTCCCTTTGTTTGGATCAGCTTTCGATTGGCAACAGCCGACTTCAAGTACTTCTTGATAAATGGAGCCAATTTCTGGGCATCGCATTTGTATTCGGCAGTAATATATTTCTTGATTGCCAAAAGCGATGAGCCGCCACGTTCCTTCAAGCTCTTAATCGAAGCGTCAACCATTTGCTGAGTTGGGGGATGCGTTGGTGGAGCTGTGGGCTTCTTTGCCTTTGTAGTAGCAGCACCGGATCCAGATGCCTTCTTAGCGGCCACCTTCTTCTCAGCTGGTACTGGTGGAGCAGCCACTGGAGACGCGGATGTTGCAACTGCAGAATCAGACATTATTATTCACAAAATTACACTTTTCAATGAAAAAACGTTGTTGCCGTTAATTTGCAGTTAATTTTTATTCGTCATTGTTGAGGTAGTTTACAATTTAATATACCTTATATTATCGTACAGTGGTTGACAAATTCCAGAGACATTAGAGTTAGGGGTGTATGTTGTCTTGTGCTTTACGCTTTTCCAGACTTTTTTCTTCATTGAGATTTGCTTTTATATAAATTTGTATTTATCTTGTTTTGTGGTTTGTGTTTTTTAACATTTGAGTTGTGTGGGTGTACATTATATAGGAAAAATTCTTTTGAGAAAAAACCTATTTTACATTGATTTTTGTTTGGTTTGGTTGGTATGCTTACTAACTACTTAACTACTATCTTAACTAGTGTGATGTGGATGAGAGAGTGAGTGAGCTATGTACATATGGTGGGGGGGGATGGGGGGTGATGATGTTTTATTGCCTTATGTTATATACTAAGTCTTTTGGGTTTCTGTTTCTATCTTTTTTGTGATAGAAAATGAGGTCATCACAGGCGTTATACATGATACCTAATTCAATTAAGTGTTCTATGTGTTTGATTGTTAATAAGTCATTTTTTAAGTCTAATGGTATTTTTATTTGTCTTACTGTATCAGAGATCAAGGGGTTTATGCTATTTTTATTGTTATCTACAAATTTTTGTATTATTTTAGTTGTTTGCGTGTCTATTCTTTTTATATTTGTTAGTTTGTATAGTGTTTTGTTATTTATGTATTTCTTAGTTTGGGGGTTTCTGGCTGAAGCGCCTATGGCACATCTGATGCAGCGTCTTTCAAATACTCTAAGTATTTCCATTTGACTAGATTTCAGGCTGAACCAAGCTGTACTTCCATACGTTAGAATTGGTTGAACTAGTTTTTTGTATATTAGACATCTTATCTTTCTTATTTGATCATTATTTTCATTGTTCATTGTTCCTGTGGCTCGATCTATGATTGCTACTTGTTTTCTTGCTTTTCCTATAGTGTTGCTGATGTGCATTTTAAAGTTCATTTTTTGGTCATATGTAATTCCAAGGTATTTGATAGTTGGTTTAAATGTTATTTGTGTGATGCTGTCAATGTTGATTTGTGGTTGGAATGTCCTTGTGTTTGCATGCAGTATGCTGGGTCTTGGCCCCTTGATCATGCACCCCTCACATTTGGCCGCGTTAAGTCTGAGCTTCCACTTTAAGAAGTATCTTCCTAGCTGCTGCATATATTTGTTGAGATCAGCTTCAGTGCTCGTCATTTTCGCCCCAGTTGCCAGCAGCAGTATATCGTCTGCGTAGACTAGCGGCTGTATGTGGGCTGTTGATTTTGAGTTGGTGTCTCTTTCGAAATAAGGCAGATCTGCAAGGTATATATTGTATAACACTGGGGCTAGAAGTGAGCCCTGTGGTACTCCTGCTGTTATGCTTCTAGTATTTGATTTGATTTTGCCATCTTGGCTGCATGCTTGAAAGGTTCTGTTTGTAAGGTAGCTGTGAATTACCTTGGTCATGCTCAAGTGGAATTTATGAAATGTGTGCATTTTATATATTAGTCCATTTGTCCATACAGTATCAAAAGCTTTTTCAAAATCAAGTGCCACAGCTATAGTGGGTTTCCTTCTTTCTAAATTATTGAGTATATAGTTGGTGGTAATTGCTAACGAGTGGTTTGTTGAGTTTCCTTCTCTAAATCCAAACTGGAAGTCTTGTAATGTTTGGGATGTGACCAGTTGGGTTTTTATGTTCTCTAGTAGCATTTTCTCGAAAAGGTTGCTTATGGCTGATAGGATGGAGATGGGTCTGTAGCCTTTAAGGCTTTTATGATTGGCGTTTGGTTTATCAATTGGAATAATTTTGCTTTGCTTCCAAGCTGCTGGGAAGTAGCCAATGTTGAAGCAGTTGTTGAATATTTTTGCCAGGTGGTTTAAAATGATGAGGTTACATTTTTTTAATAAGAAATTGCTTGTACCATCTGGTCCTTGTGATTTTTTGTTGTTTTTTTGTTTGAGCCATTGAAGTAGTTGGCTAGATGTGGTGAAGCCCAGTGAATTGGCTCCCTCCCATGTCCCATCCGCTGTTCTGTTGGGTCCGAACTGTGCGATGATCTTATGGGATGCGAGGGCATCCTTAACTGTGTCATCGACATTTTTACAGTGGCTTATTAGGTCTGGGGATGATGTTGCCATATCGTCATTTTGCTTATGTACCTTTTCGAAGGACCAGGCTAGCGCATTAATCTTGTCAAATTGGTTTCTTATTGTCGGGTTCGTTTGAAAGTCAATGGTGTTTTGTTCTGCTGGTGTTAACTCAATGTCCATTTGGAGGGTTTTTTTTGGCTGGCTAAGTGCTTTAGCACTTATCTTGCATGGGTCCATCTGTTCAATTAATTTTGATTTTTCGATATTTTGTATATGAGCGGCTTCAATATATAGTTTTATTTGCATACCCATTATTCTAACGTGGTTTCTAATGCGGCTTCTCTGGTCGTCTGTCAGGGTCCCATATCTCCTATGTAGAAGACGATTGAGTGCACGTCGCTGCCTTATTAGTTTGATTGCGTGTCGATTAATGCGTATGGTTCTAATTGGTTTAGATGGGTCAATGTGAAAACTGGGTATAACATCGGTGGAGTTTAGCGCTTTGTCGACCGCTCTATTAAGCGCCTCTATATGGTGGTCTATCTCATCAGCGGTTATGTTCAGATCGTTGGGGATGTGCGATACGTGCTTCATTAGCATCATGTTCCATTTGTCGATGTTGATTCTGTTGAAGTTTTTCATTACTTTCGGGTCTTGTTGTATCAGTTGATGGCGGCCTAGGCGGAGCTTGAGTTCTATTCCGAAATGGTCTGATGTGAAGTCGCTAATTATTTTGAGTCCCTGTTCGATGTCAGCAGGTAGTTCTGTTGAGCATATGAAGTAATCTATAGAAGTGTGTCTTCCTGTGACGTTGTTTCTTCTGGTAGGCTCTTCAGATGGGTATAGCACAAGGTTTGGTTGTTGATTTAACCAGTCATGGAGGACTCTTCCATCAGTGTTAATGTGTAATGGGCTTTGATCTGGTATGTGCCAACTTGGGTGCTTGGCATTTAAATCGCCTGCCACAATGATTGGGCTTGTGGTTTGTTTCTCTATTGAAGAGATTAGTGCGTCTAAATCTTGGGCCATGAGCTTATCTTTGGGACGTTTATACAAGCTTATTATTACAAGGGAATTTTGTTTTCCTGTTGATTGTCTATATGAGAGCTCGATGGCTATTGCTTCTAGGAAGCGTAGTGGCTTGATATTCAGTTGTTTATATACGACACCTTTTTTGATACATATCGCTACCGAAGTTCCTCGGTTTTCAGGCCGGGCCGCTTGGCGGGATGATGCTCTTGTGTCTGTTGCATATGTTGTTTGTTTTATGAGGTCATAGTGCGTTAGTTGTACTGTATGTTTGCTGCTAAGTCGGTGCTCAGCAATGAGCATAACATCTGGTTTGTGTTGTGTTAGCATTTCATTGAGTTCATGTCTCTTATGAAGAGATATGAGTGAATTGACATTTTGGAAAATGCATTTGAAGTGGGTCATTTTAGTTGGTGGATATTTGAAGAAGAAAATCTAGGATTATTTGCTGCTTTAGGCTTTTCGGGTTGTCTCTATTCTGAATGCCTGTATATTTTTGTGTAACGTTTTGCATTATTTGGATGCATGACATGAGATCTTTGCCGAAGGCTTCGATAGCATCACTGTTAAAGTCCTCAAATGAGAGACTTGATGCTTGGTGTTTTTGGGGTTTGTTTTGTTTTTCGTTGAGCCTATCTGTCATGTATTTGTGAAGTTTGGGGTTGCTTGTTGCTACTGTATTTTGTTTAGCTGCAGGTGTCGCTGCTGTTCCTGATTTTTGGAGCAGTGATGCATAGCTTGTGTTTGTTTTGACTGTTTGACTTGCCCTGTATATTGCCTTGTCTGTTTTATTGTTTATAATCTCCTTTCTTTGTTTTATTTTTTCTAATAACGCTAGCCTAATTGGACATATTTTTGCATTTGCTGTATGGTCTTGCTTGCAGTTGACGCACTTGACTTCCTTGGTTGGGTTTTCGTTATTATTATTGTTGTTATTTTTTTTAATTTGGCATTGCCCTGGGCCATGCTCATTGAGACATTTGACGCATCTATATTGCAATTTGCAATTGCTGGCTATATGCGAGAAACGTTGACAGTTGCGGCACTGTAGGATTCGGTTTTTGCCTGGTTCGAGGGTTTCTATTGATATGCGACAGTTTAAAAGCGTCTTGACATTCAGGAGTTTTTTAATTTTATTTGTGTCCCTATCAATCTGGATTAGCCAAAATTTGTCTTTAAAGGTTTTTATATTTTTGATTTCTAAATCTGGTAAGATGTCATATAGTGCCCCCTTGATCTCTTCTTGCTCATAGACGTTTACAGGGATTTTCTTTATAATGCATGTGTACGGTTTTAACTCCTTAGGAGTATATGAAAAGTATTTTATTTGGTTTATGTCTAATGTTTCCTTAGTTTTGATGAATGTTTTTAAGTTTGTAGTTTTTAAATGTGTTAAATTCTTATTTTTAATATCTAATGTGTAATTAATGTTCTTATCTTTAAGTATTTTAGATAGTATTTTAGGGTTATAGTTGTAAACCGATATGTTTGGCACATATGGTGCCTTTGTTACCCCTGCTGGTTTAGCCGCTGCCGCTGCCGATGATAGTGTTGCTGCTGCTGCTGTTGTAGATGATGATGATGATGACGACTGCAACGATAGCGACGATGTGGTTGGCATTGACATTGAGGCGCGTGAGCGTTTAGTTTTTTTGGGTTTTTGATTTTTGGACCTCTTTCCTCCGAGCACTGGAAAGTCAGTGTCGGATTCAGAGTCCATGCTTTTCTCAAAATTTTTCAGGTCCTCGATTGTCTTGTTCATGTTGATGATTCTTTGTTTCAGTTGCTCGTTTTGGTTTTTCAGGTATTTCACTTCGGCTATTATTTTGTTGAGATCACTCGTGGTTGTTGTATGTATTTTTACCGTTATATTCAATGTCAATGCCATTGTCAAGCTCCATCGCGTCGCTATCACTGTCCCCGCTGTCGATGCTGGAATTCTCCATGTCTTCTTCTTCTTCTTCTTGCATTTTTTGATGTTTCATTTGTTGTTGATTTTGCACTTTTTTTAGTGTTTCTACCGTCAGACAGCCGTCCTCCGGCAGCCAGGTCACTGGTCTTATATGCTTATGTCTGTTTCGCTTTTTTATGGTGCGCCTATTACTAGACCGTCCACCAGGTCCACTGGCACTGGCACCAGCACCAGCACTAGCACTAGCACCAGCACCAGCACTGACACCAACACTGCTGCTATTCGTTCTTAGTCTAGCTTGGGCCGCAGCCCTTGCCAATATTTGCCACTGTTCTATTTTTTTATCCGCTTTTATTTCTCTTTCTATATTTCCCAAGTTTTTGGGAAATTTTATTGTTACTCTTCCACTTTTCTTCTCTTCTTCCACTGTTATACTTTTCACTTTTCCTTTTCCGTCTTAATTGTTTTTTAATTGTTTTTTAATTGTTTTTTAATTGTTTTTTGTTTTTAATTAACTGTAATGAGAAGCGAGTAGAAGGGCAGTACGATGATGATTTTAGCATTGGTGATTTGTTTCGAAAAAGTTTCATTGAACGTCTGAATTATTTCTACTTTTCTATATATAATTATTAAATAATTTAAATATTTTTTCATTGATTCATATTCTTAAATATTTCAAATATTATTGTACATCATTTATTTTATAAATATCATCCATTATCGATTTTTAATACCTGTGCAAACTTTGACAACATGATCTCCAACTCTTATATTTGGAATTCAATTACATTAATAAATAACAATTTTAGTTTATTTTGCTAAACATATTTTTGAAAAATAAAATTTGATAAATTTACTTTAAGAGGCATTAAACATATATTCACATATCGGTTGGTATGGTATTTTAAAATCGTTTTGAAGATAACGCTATCGAGTACAAAAGTACCACTTTCTGGGTATGTTCAGCATTGAAATTAGGGGTCAAAAAATATAAATGTTTAAAAATATATTATTGTTACCCATTTTTCTTAAGGAAATCAAAACGATTTTCCATTTAGTATTATTTCTGATCAATTTTTGCAAATTTTTACCCAAAATTAACAAACTTTCTTACCCATATAGCAGTACCAACTAAGTTGGATCTCAATGTAAAAATCGAAATAATCTATTATACGCAAATTTTATTGTCTACACCGATTTATACAAATCTTAAAAACATATTTCCTTTACTTTTGTTGAATATTCTTAATTATTTGTATTTTTTAACGAACGGTCTTTTATTATATCCGAGCATTACGAATAGTACCTTCGTCAAAATGTCTTCTCCTCTGGTGTGTAAGAATATTTTTAATATTTATAACAAAAAATGTTGGTTTGTTGGTTGTTTTTTGGTCATTAAAAAATCGTATATGTATGTATTTGCAACTCAACTAACAAAGGTAGTCCGGCAAAAAGTAAATACAAATGGTTTCTATTTTAGACTAGCCTTTTTAAGACTTTTTTAAACAGCTTCAGCTGTCTGTTCCTGATAAGTTGATCACAGAAAAGCATGTTTTGTTTCTAAATAAATCAAAATCACATACATATTGCATATGTTTCATTAAGATTTATTTGAAATTATCCCCTTTTTAGAGTTCTATCGAACCGTATTCTTTAATGAAAAATCGAGGTAAGGTAGCGAAAACATTTGTCAAAATGCCTTCAGGCCAAATGAATATACAGAGGTGTTAATACATTTAATACGGAATTAATAATGGAAATATGGTATGAATTCGCCAAATCCAATTCTTTATCGTTTTGTATCTAAAACAATGTTACCCTATCGTACAATATTGTGTAAT
Organism: Drosophila azteca; assembly: GCA_005876895.1. Classification (NCBI taxonomy): domain Eukaryota; kingdom Metazoa; phylum Arthropoda; class Insecta; order Diptera; family Drosophilidae; genus Drosophila; species Drosophila azteca. The sequence goes on from VCKU01000091.1 coordinate 17,729,488, forward strand.
TAAACAGCTATGGCAAAGCAAAGACAAAATCAAACATATGTATTTTATTTGGAAAAATTAGTAAAGTAGAAAGTAGCAGAAATAAAAAATCTCAATGAAAATTATATTGTGGTCCTGAAAAGGACCGATTTGTAGAAAATTGATATGTGATATGCGCCTCACGAAGAAATATCAACTTAAGCACGCTCGCCACGAATACGTCTGGCCAGTTGGATGTCCTTGGGCATGATTGTGACACGCTTGGCGTGGATGGCACACAAGTTGGTATCTTCGAAGAGACCGACCAGATAGGCTTCGCTAGCTTCCTGGAGTGCCATTACTGCCGAGCTCTGGAAGCGCAAGTCAGTTTTGAAATCCTGAGCGATTTCACGAACCAAACGCTGGAAAGGCAATTTGCGGATCAGCAGCTCGGTACTCTTCTGGTAGCGACGGATTTCACGCAGGGCAACAGTGCCGGGGCGATAACGATGAGGTTTCTTCACGCCACCGGTTGCTGGAGCACTTTTGCGTGCAGCCTTGGTAGCCAGTTGTTTGCGTGGCGCCTTTCCACCAGTCGATTTACGAGCAGTCTGCTTGGTACGGGCCATTTTCACTGTTCACTGTTCACTGTTCACTATTCACTATTCACTTTCAACGTTTAAATTCAGAATAAGCGATCAAAATTCTCGCTGCTAGCTTATATAGCATTCTTCTGTTGGAGGGTTGAAACGAGAGAGCAGCCGAAGCATGCTGTTTCATTTCCCGAGCCGAGCGAGATGCACATATCATTCGGTCTCACTCGTGTTTTGGTGGTGTTTGGTATAAATACAAGCGATAAACATTTTGGTGCCATTCGTTCCTTGTGTCTCGTGTCGTAAAGTGAAAGAAAATGACTGGTCGTGGTAAAGGTGGCAAAGGCTTGGGAAAGGGAGGCGCTAAGCGTCATCGCAAGGTTCTGCGTGATAACATCCAGGGTATCACGAAGCCCGCTATCCGCCGTTTGGCTCGTCGTGGCGGTGTAAAACGCATTTCTGGACTCATCTACGAGGAAACTCGTGGAGTGTTTTTGGAAAACGTTATCCGTGATGCCGTCACCTACACAGAACACGCCAAGAGGAAGACAGTCACAGCCATGGATGTGGTTTATGCTCTGAAGAGACAAGGCCGCACGCTGTACGGCTTCGGCGGTTAAGAAAATTTGTACAGTCTGCTGTTCAAAAGTAATCGGTCCTTTTCAGGACCACAAAAGAATCTAAAAGAGAGTCATATATTTTCAAAAATTGTAATTTAGTAATAAAAGTTATTATAACGTCAATTATAAATAATTGAACAGAAACCGAGGTGTACTGTGATCAAAGAGAACAGAACCGATGCATTGTGCGTTTTCAGTATAACCGAACGAATAAAAATCAATCAAAATGCAAGAAACCATCTACATAAGCTAAGACACAGCGTCTGTTCGAACGGTTTTTCTTACACATCCGAAAGAATAGCGAATTTGATTTCGTTCGGTTCGGGCAAAATGCGTCTTACGTTTGAACTAAATGCTAAATATGAAATATGCATGTACATATGGGGTCTGGTCTGTAGAATATGTATGCAATATGTACATATGTTCGATAATTTTCATCTCCTTTGATATAGTTTTGTAATTGTAATTGTGGTCTGTGAAGTGAAATAAAATACGAATAAAACAGTAAAATGCCGCCCAAGACTAGTGGAAAGGCAGCCAAAAAGGACTAAGCAGAGTGCAAAAGTGACTTGAAGTGGAAGTGACTTGAAGTGGAAGTGACTTGAAGCGGAAGTGACTTGAAGCGGAAGTGAAGTGAAGTGGAACAAGTCAGAGAATCGCATGAATTGCAAAAGAAAAATCTGAACTTTATAAACAATTGTGATCTGTGATTGTGCAACAAAAGCAATAAACTGCGAGACGCAGAGTGCCAGTTGTCAAGTGTAACTTGATATGCCTGTGGAAAGTGTTTGCCAAACAAAGTGAAGACACACCAACAAAATGGCAGAGCATTCGGAGGAAGTGATAATCGAAAACGAGGCAATGGATGCCGAAAATGAAAATATAAAAAGATCAAGAGCTGAAGCACAATCATCTACCTCAGACAGTGAAAGTGAGGAAACAAGTGAGTTCACAAGCGATGAAATAAGTGATTGTGAGTCAGAAAATGATACGGTGATAATGGACCGCGGTCGGCTGGATGAAATTATGAAAGAGTTAAATTATCTCCGTGCGGAAAATATAAAATTTCAAAAATACATCGAAGCCTCAAGCACTAGGTCCGGCTCGACATCAACATCAACACCAACAACACCTACATCAGCTTCAGTACCTACATCATTACCTACACCACCACCAACATCAACACCAAAAACCATAAAAAGCAAATCTGATAGTGTGCAAAAAAGTGCGAAAAGTGGAAAGCAGCCATCTCCCAAAAAACCGGCCAAATCAAGTGAGCAAGAATACCCAAGTCTACCAAATCCAGCAAAACCAGTGAATGGGGAAAAAATTACAGTGACACCAAAGAGGACACGCGTAGCAGACCCGGAAAATAATAATAATAATAATGATAAAGGGCTACCGGTCATCGTAACATATCAACAAAATGTAAAAACCCTAACGATACTGCTGAAGGAAGCAACGAAAAAATTCATGCTGAACGTAATTAACAAAAACGTAATTCATGTGAAGGTCTTCTCCCTAGTTGATTTTAATAAAACTAAAGAAATGTTCAGCATACAAAAAGTGTTGTATTATTGTTTCACGCCCAAACAAATAAAGCCACATACGTTAATAATGAAAAAACTCCCGATCGAAGTATACAATGCTGACGAAGTAAAAGCTGCACTAGCTGAGGCCGTGCCTGAGCTAAACATCCTGGCAGTAAAGGCCTACAAAGACAAAATGTGGATGGTGCAAGTGGAGAAAACAGAGAAAATTAATGTTATTTACAAAATAACAGCACTCCTCAACTGCCGAATTAGCATCGAGAGCTTTAAACACACACCCAAACGCAATTAAGCAATGCCACAATTGCCAAAGATTTTGCCACGTAGCAAGCAATTGCAAAATGGCATTCCGGTGTGTTAAATGCACAAAAACACATGCCCCAGGACAATGCAGCCTTAAGAAAAGAGACGAAAAAGTGAGCCAAGAAGAGCCAACCCAAAAAACGCAATGCGTGAACTGCTCAGGGGACCATACGGCTAATGCAAAGATCTGCCCAGTTCGAATGGAATACATTAAAAAAACAACTGAAAGGCGTAATACAATTCAAAAGAAAACCAACAAGACAATCATAAAGGCAGCCCTCCCACAAAGCCGTATTGAAAAGGGACGAAGCTTCGCCTCAGCAGCCAAAAGCGGACCGATGCCTCCACAAGCGAAGCAAACACCAAAAACACGCCAAGAAAAACCAAAGACGTCCAGAGAAAACGTCAGTTTTTCATTCGATCAACTGAACGAAGATTCCGTGGAAGCATTCGGAAAAGATCTCCTTACCTGCTTCGACATTATGAAAACGCTCGTAAAAAAATACCCCGATTCCAGCTCGGATAAAAAAGGAAAGCAACAACTAATTTTGGACTTTCTGATTCAAATCGCGCTAAACTAAAATGCCGGTAAAAATCATGTTCCAAAATGTAAATAGCATCGTTCAACTGAGAAAACGAAAGGAACTCAACGAGCTATTAAATAAACACAGGCCAGATCTGATGCTCCTCGCTGAACACCATCTGCGAGCCACGCACTCATCAGGGCTAACAAACTACCAATTTGTGAGACAACAGGTACCAAGTTTAGAAACCACGCGGAACAACACAAGTTTCCCTGGAACGTCGGTAGCCATCTGTGTGAGAAATGGTATCAATTTCCAACGAGTGAAAATCGACCAAATGCACTACATCGAGGCTGTGGCAGTGCAGATCTTCCATACCAACGGAAATAATAGGAGAACGGGACTGATTGCAATTTCACTGTATCTGCGCCCCCAGCATCCTCTACTAAGCTCAGACTTGGACATTCTGATGAACTCGCTAGCTAAGATAGAGGACCATGAGCAATACGTGATCGGATGTGACTTGAACGCGAAACATCCATCTTGGAATAGGCCCACACACCGTCCAAGTCACATCAACACATCAGGAAAACGCCTGGAGCAATGGCTGGCAAACCAACCATTTGTAACCCTACACCCAACCCAAGAACCCACGCATCCAAATCGTATGGAAGACTCCTCCATCGATTTCTTCTTAACATCATCCTCAACACCAATCGACTACCAATTATTTACACACGGCTGCAAAACCATTAAAGACTTCCCATCAGATCACTATGGAATAGCTATGACAATAAACCTAAGACGGAGCCGACTATTATACAACCCACCAAAATCCTTCCACAATTTTCAGAAAATAAATCCGATACACTGGAACACTATAATATTACAGAACCTTAGGAACATCCCAAACACCCAAAACATAAACACAGATGACATAGATAGCCACGTCCATATTTTAACAAACGCAATAGCCAGAGCCCTTAATTCAGATGAAGCAATCCCAAAAATAACACTAAACCCAACTAACCCAAATAACCCATCCATCCAACTTAGCACCTACTGCCTAAACTTAATTAAAAGAAAACGTAAACTTAGACGTACACTCTTCCGCCGCGTAGCCACACTAACACCCAATCAACGAAATCAAATAAATAGCACAATAAAAGACTTGGACACACAAATTAAATGCCACATAGAATTTGCTGAGCTAAAATCAATAGACCTAAAACTACGCAAAATAAACCCAAGTAAAATCAGCCAGAAATCACTCCAAGCACTCAATCCAAGCACGCCACCAAAAGAACAACTAGCCCATGATCTAGTACTAACCAACGAGGAAGCAGCATTAATAGACATAGATCTAGATAACAGCTCCTCCCCAATCATAACATCCACAAGTTCAAAAATCAATGCATTAGCCTGGTCTTTCGAAAGAATTCATAGCCAAAACGAAAATATCACCAACTCAGACACTGTCCTCAGAGCCCACACAGCCACTATAAATGAAACCATAGCCCAAACCGCATCCACAACATTAAACTCATGCAAAATTATATTTAATATTTCTAGAACAGCAGACGGTAACTGGCCCGAGTCTCATGAATGTGGGTTCACAAACGCCGAAGAACTATTTGAGATTCTGAAGCAAAAAAACTCAAAGAAGACTATGGGACCAGACGGCACCAGCAACTTCCTGTTGAAACGCTGCAATATGCCTATTTTACATCATTTGGCAACATTGTTCAACCACTGCCTCAACTTGGGATACTTTCCGTCCGAGTGGAAGAACAGCAGAATAATCCCTATCCACAAACCAGGAACAAGTCCACAAAGCCTCCGGGCCTACAGACCTATTGCCCTTCTATCTGCAATAAGTCTTCTGCTGGAAAAAATAATAATGGGACAAATCCAGAAGCACATGGACTTGAATAACACATTGAAGGACACTCAGTATGGTTTCAGAGCGAAATCATCTACCAACCATGCATTTATCGCAGCAAATGATTTCATCTTTGAGAATGTTTCCCGCAGATGTGCTACAATTTCCTGTGCTCTGGACTTTGAAAAAGCATTTGACACAGTCTGGACCAGCGGACTTATTTACAAGATGACGCAATTTAATTTTAATCCTGATATCATAAAAATAATACATAATTATCTAACAAAACGAACATTTCAGGTATGCAGTCCAGTTGATGAGGATCGGTCCCTAATAAGGTCGATCGCAGCAGGAGTTCCACAAGGATCACTGCTGGCACCTATCCTCTACAACATCTACCTGGCAGACATACCCGAATACCAAGCTCCTACCGGCTCGAACATAAGAATCAAGGCGCTTATATACGCCGATGATATCCTGCTCTTGGCTTCCTCAGGCTCAATACGTACCGCGGAAAGAGAGCTTAACGGGTACCTGAAAGTGCTATGCAGTTACTTCACTAAATGGCATCTTAAACTCAACGCAAACAAATGCAGCTCCTCAACTCTAAGAGGACCTCGAGTGGGCGACCTGTATCCGAATGCGAGAAGATATAAGCCCAGCCTGTACATCTACAACCGTCTGCCTATCAAATATGAAAAGCAGTTCAAGTACCTTGGCGTCGTCTACGACGAAAAGCTCAACTTCAAGATACACACAGGAGCTGCCCGAAGGAAAGCATGTGCAATGATGAGTAAGATTCAGCACATCTACAAGCCAATACAAGCCTCCACCTATGGGAACATCGATCAACTTACCAAAATCTGCGCACTAGCCTACAGAAAACTAATTCAACCAGTTCTTATGTACGGCTATGTAGCGTGGATGAACATATCGTCTTCCGGAATGGAAGAGCTGCGACGATTCGAACGCAAAATATTACGCAAATCAATTGGAACCCAAAGCCGAAACGCATTGACGGGCCACTACATAACGAACAAGCAGCTCTACTCATTAACAAAAACAACAAGGATAGACAGACTCATGTTCCAAATTTTGGAAAAACTAACTGAAAGAGACAACATGATACAAACCGAAATACATGCAAACTACCCTACTGATTGCCTGACTGCCCACCATATAAACCATCTAATGGAAATGGGTATCATCTATGACGAAGACAATAACCTCATCTTCCATCACAGACGACAGCGATCCCTAAGTCACGCGGACGGGCTGTTATATAATATCAGCCAATAAGCCACTCCACCCCACATACACCTGTAAATACTCCCCTCCTCACCTCCCATATCCTAGTTCCATCCAAAGATTAGAATAAGCCTAGTTCGTAAATTAGCCCGTAAAACTTAAACAAACACAAAATCAAATTTTATTCAGGTTTTTAGCATAACCATTTTTTCCTGAAAAACACTCCAAACCACTAGACTTTAAACCATAACATAACCTAAACTAATCATAAGATAAACTAACTGATATAATAGTAACTAAAAGACTATCACTCTGATAAGCTTAAAGCGCAGAGTAAAATCATACACATAAGTTAAAGTAAGCTTGAATTTGTCACTCATGTATCACTAGATAACTAAGCAGAAGCTGTGCTACTGTAGATTGAAAAATGACAATAAATAAAATTAAAATTAAAATAAAAAAAAATTTTGTCGTTTCATCAATTGTAAATTGTGGTACTGTGAAGTGAAATAGAATACAAGTAAATAGTTAAATGCCGCCCAAGACTAGTGGAAAGGCAGCCAAAAAGGACTAAGCAGAGTGCACAAGTGACTTGAAGTGGAAGTGACTTGAAGAAGAAGTGACTTGAAGCTGAAGTGACGTGGAACAAGTCAGAGGATCGCATGAATTGCAAAAATCTGAACTTTATAAACAATTGTGATCTGTGATTGTGCAACAAAAGTAGTAAACTGCGAGACGCAGAGTGCCAGTTGTCAAGTGTAACTTGATATGCCTGTGGAAAGTGTTTGCCAAACAAAGTGAAGACACACCAACAAAATGGCAGAGCATTCGGAGGAAGTGATAATCGAAAACGAGGCAATGGATGCCGAAAATGAGAATATAAAAAGATCAAGAGCTGAAGCACAATCATCTACCTCAGACAGTGAAAGTGAGGAAACAAGTGAGTTCACAAGCGATGAAATAAGTGATTGTGAGTCAGAAAATGATACGGTGATAATGGTCCGCGGTCGGCTGGATGAAATTATGAAAGAATTAAATTATCTCCGTGCGGAAAATATAAAATTTCAAAAATACATCGAAGCCTCAAGCAATAGGTCCGGCTCGACATCAACATCAACACCAACAACACCTACATCAGCATCAGTACCTCCATCATTACCTACACCAACACCAACATCAACACCAAAAACCATAAAAAGCAAATCCGATAGTGTGCAAAAAAGTGCGAAAAGTGGAAAGCAGCCATCTCCCAAAAAACCGGCCAAATCAAGTGAGCAAGAATACCCAAGTCTACCAAATCCAGCAAAACCAGTGAATGGGGAAAAAATTACAGTGACACCAAAGAGGACACGCGTAGCAGACCCGGAAAATAATAATAATAATATTAATGATAAAGGGCTGCCGGTCATCGTAACATATCAACAAAATGTAAAAACCCTAACGACACTGCTGAAGGAAGCAACGAAAAAATTCATGCTGAACGTAATTAACAAAAACGTAATTCATGTGAAGGTCTTCTCCCTAGTTGATTTTAATAAAACTAAAGAAATGTTCAACATACAAAAAGTGCTGTATTATAGTTTCACGCCCAAACAAATAAAGCCACATACGTTAATAATGAAAAAACTCCCGATCGAAGTATACAATGCTGACGAAGTAAAAGCTGCACTAGCTAAGGCCGTGCCTGAGCTAAACATCCTGGCAGTAAAGGCCTACAAAGACAAAATGTGGATGGTGCAAGTGGAGAAAACAGAGAAAATTAATGTTATTTACAAAATAACAACACTCCTCAACTGCCGAATTAGCATCGAGGGCTTTAAAACACACCCAAACGCAATTAAGCAATGCCACAATTGCCAAAGATTTTGCCACGTAGCGAGCAATTGCAAAATGGCATTCCGATGTGTTAAATGCACAAAAACACATGCCCCAGGACAATGCAGCCTTAAGAAAAGAGACGAAAAAGTGAGCCAAGAAGAGCCAACCCAAAAAACCCAATGCGTGAACTGCTCAGGGGACCATACGGCTAATGCAAGGATCTGCCCAGTTCGAATGGAATACATTAAAAAAACAACTGAAAGGCGTAATACAATTCAAAAGAAAAACAACAAGACAATCATAAAGGCAGCTCTCCCACAAAGCCGGATTGAAAAGGGACGAAGCTTCGCCTCAGCAGCCAAAAGCGGACCGATGCCTCCACAAGCGAAGCAAACACCCAAAACACGCCAGGAAAAACCAAAGACGGCCAGAGAAAACGTCAGTTTCTCATTCGAGCAACTGAACGAAGATTCCGTGGAAGCATTCGGAAAAGATCTCCTTACCTGCTTCGACATTATGAAAACGCTCGTAAAAAAATACCCCGATTCCAGCTCGGATAAAAAAGGAAAGCAACAACTGATTTTGGACTTTCTAATTCAAATCGCGCTAAACTAAAATGCCGGTAAAAATCTTGTTCCAAAATGTAAATAGCATCGTTCAATTGAGAAAACGAAAGGAACTCAACGAGCTATTAAATAAACACAGGCCAGATCTGATGCTCCTCGCTGAACACCATCTGCGAGCCACGCACTCATCAGGGCTAACAAACTACCAATTTGTGAGACAACAGGTACCAAGTTTAGAAACCACGCGGAACAACACAAGTTTCCCTGGAACGTCGGTAGCCATCTGTGTGAGAAATGGTATCAATTTCCAACGAGTGAAAATCGACCAAATGCACTACATCGAGGCTGTGGCAGTGCAGATCTTCCATACCAACGGAAATAATAGGAGAACGGGACTGATTGCAATTTCACTATATCTGCGCCCCCAGCATCCTCTACTAAGCTCAGACTTGGACATTCTGATGAACTCGCTAGCTAAGATAGAGGACCATGAGCAATACGTGATCGGATGTGACTTGAACGCGAAACATCCATCTTGGAATAGGCCCACACACCGTCCAAGTCACATCAACACATCAGGAAAACGCTTGGAACAATGGCTGTCAAACCAACCATTTGTAACCCTACACCCAACCCAAGAACCCACGCATCCAAATCGGATGGAAGACTCCTCCATCGATTTCTTCTTAACATCTTCCTCAACACCAATCGACTACCAATTATTTACACACGGCTGCAAAACCATTAAAGACTTCCCATCAGATCACTTTGGAATAGCTATGACAATAAACCTAAGACGGAGCCGACTATTATACAACCCACCAAAATCCTACCACAATTTTCAGAAAATAAATCCGATACACTGGAACACTATAATATTACAAAACCTTAGAAACATCCCAAACACCCAAAACATAAACACAGATGACATAGATAGCCACGTCCATATTTTAACAAACGCAATAGCCAGAGCCCTTAATTCAGATGAAGCAATCCCAAAAATAACACTAAACCCAACTAACCCAAATAACCCATCCATCCAACTTAGCACCTACTGCCTAAACTTAATTAAAAGAAAACGTAAACTTAGACGTACACTCTTCCGCCGCATAGCCACACTAACACCCAATCAACGAAATCAAATAAATAGCACAATAAAAGACTTGGACACACAAATTAAATGCCACATAGAATTTGCTGAACTAAAGTCAATAGACCTAAAACTACGCAAAATAAACCCAAGTAAAATCAGCCAGAAATCACTCCAAGCACTCAATCCAAGCACGCCACCAAAAGAACAACTAGCCCATGATCTAGTACTAACCAACGAGGAAGCAGCATTAATAGACATAGATCTAGATAACAGCTCCTCCCCAATCATAACATCGACAAGTTCAAAAATCAATGCATTAGCCTGGTCTTTCGAAAGAATTCATAGCCAAAACGAAAATATCACCAACTCAGACACTGCCCTCAGAGCCCACACAGCCACTATAAATGAAACCACAGCCCAAACCGCATCCACAACACTAAACTCATGCAAAATTATTTTTAATATTTCTAGAACAGCAGACGGTAACTGGCCCGAGTCTCATGAATGTGGGTTCACAAACGCCGAAGAACTATTTGAGATTCTGAAGCAAAAAAACTCAAAGAAGACTATGGGACCAGACGGCACCAGCAACTTCCTGTTGAAACGCTGCAATATGCCTATTTTACATCATTTGGCAACATTGTTCAACCACTGCCTCAACTTGGGATACTTTCCGTCCGAGTGGAAGAACAGCAGTATAATCCCTATCCAAAAACCAGGAACAAATCCGCAAAGCCTTCGGGCCTACAGACCTATTGCCCTTCTATCTGCAATAAGTCTGCTACTAGAAAAAATAATAATGGGACAAATCCAGAAGCACATGGACTTGAATAGCACATTGAAGGATACTCAGTATGGTTTCAGAGCGAAATCATCTACCAACCATGCATTTATCGCAGCAAATAATTTCATCTTTGAGAATGTTTCCCGCAGATGTGCTACAATTTCCTGTGCTCTGGACTTTGAAAAAGCATTTGACACAGTCTGGACCAGCGGACTTATTTACAAGATGACGCAATTAAATTTTAATCCTGATATCATAAAAATAATACATAATTATCTAACAAAACGAACATTTCAGGTATGCAGTCCAGTTGATGAGGATCGGTCCCTAATAAGGTCGATCGCAGCAGGAGTTCCACAAGGATCACTGCTGGCACCTATCCTCTACAACATCTACCTGGCAGACATACCCGAATACCAAGCTCCTACCGGCTCGAACATAAGAATCAAGGCGCTTATATACGCCGATGATATCCTGCTCTTGGCTTCCTCAGGCTCAATACGTACCGCGGAAAGAGAGCTTAACGGGTACCTGAAAGTGCTATGCAGTTACTTCACTAAATGGCATCTTAAACTCAACGCAAACAAATGCAGCTCCTCAACTCTAAGAGGACCTCGAGTGGGCGACCTGTATCCGAATGCGAGAAGATATAAGCCCAGCCTGTACATCTACAACCGTCTGCCTATCAAATATGAAAAGCAGTTCAAGTACCTTGGCGTCGTCTACGACGAAAAGCTCAACTTCAAGATACACACAGAAGCTGCCCGAAGGAAAGCATGTGCAATGATGAGTAAGATTCAGCACATCTACAAGCCAATACAAGCCTCCACCTATGGGAACATCGATCAACTTACCAAAATCTGCGCTCTAGCCTACAGAAAACTAATTCAACCAGTTCTTATGTACGGCTATGTAGCGTGGATGAACATACCGTCTTCCGGAATGGAAGAGCTGCGACGATTCGAACGCAAAATATTACGCAAATCAATTGGAACCCAAAGCCGAAACGCATTGACGGGCCACTACATAACGAACAAGCAGCTCTACTCATTAACAAAAACAACAAGGATAGACAGACTCATGTTCCAAATTTTGGAAAAACTAACTGAAAGAGACAACATGATACAAACCGAAATACATGCAAACTACCCTACTGATTGCCTGACTGCCCACCATATAAACCATCTAATGGAAATGGGTATCATCTATGACGAAGACAATAACCTCATCTTCCATCACAGACGACAGCGATCCCTAAGTCACGCGGACGGGCTGTTATATAATATCAGCCAATAAGCCACTCCACCCCACATACACCTGTAAATACTCCCCTCCTCACCTCCCATATCCTAGTTCCATCCAAAGATTAGAATAAGCCTAGTTCGTAAATTAGCCCGTAAAACTTAAACAAATACAAAATCAAATTTTATTCAGGTTTTTAGCATAACCATTTTTTCCTGAAAAACACTCCAAACCACTAGACTTTAAACCATAACATAACCTAAACTAATCATAAGATAAACTAACTGATATAATAGTAACTAAAAGACTATCACTCTGATAAGCTTAAAGCGCAGAGTAAAATCATACACATAAGTTAAAGTAAGCTTGAATTTGTCACTCATGTATCACTAGATAACTAAGCAGAAGCTGTGCTACTGTAGATTGAAAAATGACAATAAATAAAATTAAAATTAAAAAAAAAAAAAAAAAAAAATTTTGTCGTTTCATCAATTGTAAATTGTGGTACTGTGAAGTGAAATAGAATACAAGTAAATAGTGAAATGCCGCCCAAGACTAGTGGAAAGGCAGCCAAAAAGGACTAAGCAGAGTGCACAAGTGACTTGAAGTGGAAGTGACTTGAAGAGGAAGTGACTTGAAGCGGAAGTGACTTGAAGCGGAAGTGACTTGAAGAGGAAGTGACTTGAAGCGGAAGTGAAGTGGAACAAGTCAGAGGATCGCATGAATTGCAAAAGGAAAATCTGAACTTTATAAACAATAGTGATCTGTGGTTGTGCAACAAAAACAATAAACTGCGAGACGCAGAGTGCCAGCTGTCAAGTGTAACTTGATATGCCTGTGGAAAGTGTTTGCCAAACAAAGTGAAGACACACCAACAAAATGGCAGAGCATTCAGAGGAAGTGATAATCGAAAACGAGGCAATGGATGCCGAAAATGAAAATATAAAAAGATCAAGAGCTGAAGCACAATCATCTACCTCAGACAGTGAAAGTGAGGAAACAAGTGAGTTCACAAGCGATGAAATAAGTGATTGTGAGTCAGAAAATGATACGGTGATAATGGACCGCGATCGGCTGGATGAAATTATGAAAGAGTTAAATTATCTCCGTGCGGAAAATATAAAATTTCAAAAATACATCGAAGCCTCAAGCAATAGGTCCGGCTCGACATCAACATCAACACCAACAACACCTACATCAGCATCAGTACCTCCATCATTACCTAGACCAACACCAACATCAACACCAAAAACCATAAAAAGCAAATCTGAGAGTGTGCAAAAAAGTGCGAAAAGTGGAAAGCAGCCATCTCCCAAAAAACCGGCCAAATCAAGTGAGCAAGAATACCCAAGTCTACCAAATCCAGCAAAACCAGTGAATGGGGAAAAAATTACAGTGACACCAAAGAGGACACGCGTAGCAGACCCGGAAAATAATAATAATAATAATGATAAAGGGCTACCGGTCATCGTAACATATCAACAAAATGTAAAAACCCTAACGACACTGCTGAAGGAAGCAACGAAAAAATTCATGCTGAACGTAATTAACAAAAACGTAATTCATGTGAAGGTCTTCTCCCTAGTTGATTTTAATAAAACTAAAGAAATGTTCAACATACAAAAAGTGTTGTATTATAGTTTCACGCCCAAACAAATAAAGCCACATACGTTAATAATGAAAAAACTCCCGATCGAAGTATACAATGCTGACGAAGTAAAAGCTGCACTAGCTGAGGCCGTGCCTGAGCTGAACATCCTGGCAGTAAAGGCCTACAAAGACAAAATGTGGATGGTGCAAGTGGAGAAAACAGAGAAAATTAATGTTATTTACAAAATAACAACACTCCTCAACTGCCGAATTAGCATCGAGGGCTTTAAAACACACCCAAACGCAATTAAGCAATGCCACAATTGCCAAAGATTTTGCCACGTAGCGAGCAATTGCAAAATGGCATTCCGATGTGTTAAATGCACAAAAACACATGCCCCAGGACAATGCAGCCTTAAGAAAAGAGACGAAAAAGTGAGCCAAGAAGAGCCAACCCAAAAAACCCAATGCGTGAACTGCTCAGGGGACCATACGGCTAATGCAAGGATCTGCCCAGTTCGAATGGAATACATTAAAAAAACAACTGAAAGGCGTAATACAATTCAAAAGAAAACCAACAAGACAATCATAAAGGCAGCCCTCCCACAAAGCCGTATTGAAAAGGGACGAAGCTTCGCCTCAGCAGCCAAAAGCGGACCGATGCCTCCACAAGCAAAGCAAACACCCAAAACACGCCAGGAAAAACCAAAGACGGCCAGAGAAAACGTCAGTTTTTCATTCGAGCAACTGAACGAAGATTCCGTGGAAGCATTCGGAAAAGATCTCCTTACCTGCTTCGACATTATGAAAACGCTCGTAAAAAAATACCCCGATTCCAGCTCGGATAAAAAAGGAAAGCAACAACTGATTTTGGACTTTCTAATTCAAATCGCGCTAAACTAAAATGCCGGTAAAAATCTTGTTCCAAAATGTAAATAGCATCGTTCAATTGAGAAAACGAAAGGAACTCAACGAGCTATTAAATAAACACAGGCCAGATCTGATGCTCCTCGCTGAACACCATCTGCGAGCCACGCACTCATCAGGGCTAACAAACTACCAATTTGTGAGACAACAGGTACCAAGTTTAGAAACCACGCGGAACAACACAAGTTTCCCTGGAACGTCGGTAGCCATCTGTGTGAGAAATGGTATCAATTTCCAACGAGTGAAAATCGACCAAATGCACTACATCGAGGCTGTGGCAGTGCAGATCTTCCATACCAACGGAAATAATAGGAGAACGGGACTGATTGCAATTTCACTGTATCTGCGCCCCCAGCATCCTCTACTAAGCTCAGACTTGGACATTCTGATGAACTCGCTAGCTAAGATAGAGGACCATGAGCAATACGTGATCGGATGTGACTTGAACGCGAAACATCCATCTTGGAATAGGCCCACACACCGTCCAAGTCACATCAACACATCAGGAAAACGCTTGGAACAATGGCTGTCAAACCAACCATTTGTAACCCTACACCCAACCCAAGAACCCACGCATCCAAATCGGATGGAAGACTCCTCCATCGATTTCTTCTTAACATCTTCCTCAACACCAATCGACTACCAATTATTTACACACGGCTGCAAAACCATTAAAGACTTCCCATCAGATCACTTTGGAATAGCTATGACAATAAACCTAAGACGGAGCCGACTATTATACAACCCACCAAAATCCTACCACAATTTTCAGAAAATAAATCCGATACACTGGAACACTATAATATTACAAAACCTTAGAAACATCCCAAACACCCAAAACATAAACACAGATGACATAGATAGCCACGTCCATATTTTAACAAACGCAATAGCCAGAGCCCTTAATTCAGATGAAGCAATCCCAAAAATAACACTAAACCCAACTAACCCAAATAACCCATCCATCCAACTTAGCACCTACTGCCTAAACTTAATTAAAAGAAAACGTAAACTTAGACGTACACTCTTCCGCCGCATAGCCACACTAACACCCAATCAACGAAATCAAATAAATAGCACAATAAAAGACTTGGACACACAAATTAAATGCCACATAGAATTTGCTGAACTAAAGTCAATAGACCTAAAACTACGCAAAATAAACCCAAGTAAAATCAGCCAGAAATCACTCCAAGCACTCAATCCAAGCACGCCACCAAAAGAACAACTAGCCCATGATCTAGTACTAACCAACGAGGAAGCAGCATTAATAGACATAGATCTAGATAACAGCTCCTCCCCAATCATAACATCGACAAGTTCAAAAATCAATGCATTAGCCTGGTCTTTCGAAAGAATTCATAGCCAAAACGAAAATATCACCAACTCAGACACTGCCCTCAGAGCCCACACAGCCACTATAAATGAAACCACAGCCCAAACCGCATCCACAACACTAAACTCATGCAAAATTATTTTTAATATTTCTAGAACAGCAGACGGTAACTGGCCCGAGTCTCATGAATGTGGGTTCACAAACGCCGAAGAACTATTTGAGATTCTGAAGCAAAAAAACTCAAAGAAGACTATGGGACCAGACGGCACCAGCAACTTCCTGTTGAAACGCTGCAATATGCCTATTTTACATCATTTGGCAACATTGTTCAACCACTGCCTCAACTTGGGATACTTTCCGTCCGAGTGGAAGAACAGCAGTATAATCCCTATCCAAAAACCAGGAACAAATCCGCAAAGCCTTCGGGCCTACAGACCTATTGCCCTTCTATCTGCAATAAGTCTGCTACTAGAAAAAATAATAATGGGACAAATCCAGAAGCACATGGACTTGAATAGCACATTGAAGGATACTCAGTATGGTTTCAGAGCGAAATCATCTACCAACCATGCATTTATCGCAGCAAATAATTTCATCTTTGAGAATGTTTCCCGCAGATGTGCTACAATTTCCTGTGCTCTGGACTTTGAAAAAGCATTTGACACAGTCTGGACCAGCGGACTTATTTACAAGATGACGCAATTAAATTTTAATCCTGATATCATAAAAATAATACATAATTATCTAACAAAACGAACATTTCAGGTATGCAGTCCAGTTGATGAGGATCGGTCCCTAATAAGGTCGATCGCAGCAGGAGTTCCACAAGGATCACTGCTGGCACCTATCCTCTACAACATCTACCTGGCAGACATACCCGAATACCAAGCTCCTACCGGCTCGAACATAAGAATCAAGGCGCTTATATACGCCGATGATATCCTGCTCTTGGCTTCCTCAGGCTCAATACGTACCGCGGAAAGAGAGCTTAACGGGTACCTGAAGGTGCTATGCAGTTACTTCACTAAATGGCATCTTAAACTCAACGCAAACAAATGCAGCTCCTCAACTCTAAGAGGACCTCGAGTGGGCGACCTGTATCCGAATGCGAGAAGATATAAGCCCAGCCTGTACATCTACAACCGTCTGCCTATCAAATATGAAAAGCAGTTCAAGTATCTAGGCGTCGTCTACGACGAAAAGCTCAACTTCAAGATACACACAGGAGCTGCCCGAAGGAAAGCATGTGCAATGATGAGTAAGATTCAGCACATCTACAAGCCAATACAAGCCTCCACCTATGGGAACATCGATGAACTTACCAAAATCTGCGCTCTAGCCTACAGAAAACTAATTCAACCAGTTCTTATGTACGGCTATGTAGCGTGGATGAACATACCGTCTTCCGGAATGGAAGAGCTGCGACGATTCGAACGCAAAATATTACGCAAATCAATTGGAACCCAAAGCCGAAACGCATTGACGGGCCACTACATAACGAACAAGCAGCTCTACTCATTAACAAAAACAACAAGGATAGACAGACTCATGTTCCAAATTTTGGAAAAACTAACTGAAAGAGACAACATGATACAAACCGAAATACATGCAAACTACCCTACTGATTGCCTGACTGCCCACCATATAAACCATCTAATGGAAATGGGTATCATCTATGACGAAGACAATAACCTCATCTTCCATCACAGACGACAACGATCCCTAAGTCACGCGGACGGGCTGTTATATAATATCAGCCAATAAGCCACTCCACCCCACATCCACCTGTAAATACTCCCCTCCTCACCTCCCATATCCTAGTTCCATCCAAAGATTAGAATAAGCCTAGTTCGTAAATTAGCCCGTAAGACTTAAACAAACACAAAATCAAACTTTATTCAGGTTTTTAGCATAACCATTTTTTCCTGAAAAACACTCCAAACCACTAGACTTTAATCCATAACATAACCCAAACTAATCATAAGATAAACTAACTGATATAATAGTAACTAAAAGACTATCACTCTGATAAGCTTAAAGCGCAGAGTAAAATCATACACATAAGTTAAAGTAAGCTTGAATTTGTCACTCATGTATCACTAAATAACTAAGCAGAAGCTGTGCTACTGTAGATTGAAAAATGACAATAAATAAATTTAGCAAAAAAAAAAAAAATTTTGTCGTTTCATCAATTGTAAATTGTGGTACTGTGAAGTGAAATAGAATACAAGTAAATAGTGAAATGCCGCCCAAGACTAGTGGAAAGGCAGCCAAAAAGGCTGGAAAGGCTCAGAAGAACATCACCAATAATGACAAGAAGAAGAAGCGCAAGAGGAAGGAGAGCTATGCCATCTATGTCTACAAAGTCCTGAAGCAAGTCCATCCTGACACTGGTATTTCGTCGAAAGCGATGAGCATCATGAACAGCTTTGTAAATGACATCTTCGAGCGCATTGCTGCCGAAGCGTCTCGCTTGGCTCATTACAACAAGCGCTCAACCATCACCAGTCGGGAAATCCAAACGGCTGTGCGTCTACTGCTGCCGGGAGAGTTGGCCAAGCACGCTGTTAGTGAGGGAACCAAGGCTGTCACCAAGTACACTAGCTCCAAGTAAATTTGGTTGCTCATCGATTCTCTGCAGAACCTTGCAAAACCCAAAAAGGCCCTTTTCAGGGCCACAAAATTTTCTCCCAAAGAAATTCCATTTTCAATATAACCAAACGAATAAAAATCAATTTAATATCAAAATCTGTCAAATTAATTTCTTCGATATGCAAGAAACCATAACCATAACCATACATTCATATGTATGTTCATCAAAATATAAAAACTTAATTCAATTGCTGACCGACCCGACGACTACTATGCTAAGGTACAGCGTCTATGTAAACGCTTTTCAATACACATCCGAACGAATAACGAATTTGATTCGGTTCGGTCAAAATTCGTTTTAAGTTTGAACTGGATGCTAAATATACATATAAACGTATCTGTATCTGTACAAAAGCATCTGTAGGCTCGATAATTTCCATCTCTTTTGATATAGTTTTGTAGCCCTGAAAAGGGCTTGTTTAAATCAATTTCAGATGCATCCATCTAAAATTTCGAATGCGACCATGCGACCATGTACACACCAACGTGCACACTTTCACAATTTACTTCTTGGCCGCCGT
The DNA here is from genome assembly GCA_005876895.1 of Drosophila azteca. NCBI lineage: Eukaryota > Metazoa > Arthropoda > Insecta > Diptera > Drosophilidae > Drosophila > Drosophila azteca. The sequence continues at coordinate 17,748,695 of VCKU01000091.1, forward strand.
CGTCTTGGCTTTCGGCTTCTTTACGGTGGCGGGAGCAACTGGCTTCTTCGTTGTCTTCTTGGGCTTGGCAGACGCCGCTGCAGCTACAGCCTTTGCTTTTGGCTTGGGCTTGGCCTTTGGCTTTGCAGGGCTCGACTTGGCCTTTGCCGCTGCTGGTTTCGCCTTCACGGTTCCAGTTTTCTTCGCATCCTTAGCCTTTGCCTTCTCAGTTTTCTTCTTCTCAGCGGTCTTCTTGGTGGCGACTGACTTCTTTACCTTTAGCTTCTTGTCACCGGCTCCGGCTGCTTTTTTGGGGCTTGCTGTCTTCTTGGCTGCTGCCGATGTCGATGACGCCACCTTCTTACTTTTAATTTTCTTCTCCACAGACGCAACCTTTGGCTTGGGCTCCTTTTTGGCGGAAGCAGAGAGCTTGAACGAACCAGATGCACCTTTTCCCTTTGTTTGGATCAGCTTTCCATTGGCAACAGCCGACTTCAAGTACTTCTTGATAAATGGAGCCAATTTCTGGGCATCGCATTTGTATTCGGCAGTAATATATTTCTTGATTGCCAAAAGCGATGAGCCGCCACGTTCCTTCAAGCTCTTAATCGAAGCGTCAACCATTTGCTGAGTTGGGGGATGCGTTGGTGGAGCTGTGGACTTCTTTGCCTTTGTAGTAGCAGCACCGGATCCAGATGCCTTCTTAGCGGCCACCTTCTTCTCAGCTGGTACTGGTGGAGCAGCCACTGGAGACGCGGATGTTGCAACTGCAGAATCAGACATTATTATTCACAAAATTACACTTTTCAATGAAAAAACGTTGTTGCCGGCTCTCAGCTAAGGTCCCTCGTTCGAATGAGAAGCGAGTAGAAGGGCAGTACGATGATGATTTTAGCATTGGTGATTTGTTTCGAAAAAGTTTCATTGAACGTCTGAATTATTTCTACTTTTCTATATATAATTATTAAATAATTTAAATATTTTTTCATTGATTCATATTCTTAAATATTTCAAATATTATTGTACATCATTTATTTTATAAATATCATCCATTATCGATTTTTAATACCTGTGCAAACTTTGACAACATGATCTCCAACTCTTATATTTGGAATTCAATTACATTAATAAATAACAATTTTAGTTTATTTTGCTAAACATATTTTTGAAAAATAAAATTTGATAAATTTACTTTAAGAGGCATTAAACATATATTCACATATCGGTTGGTATGGTATTTTAAAATCGTTTTGAAGATAACGCTATCGAGTACAAAAGTACCACTTTCTGGGTATGTTCAGCATTGAAATTAGGGGTCAAAAAATATAAATGTTTAAAAATATATTATTGTTACCCAATTTTCTTAAGGAAATCAAAACGATTTTCCATTTAGTATTATTTCTGATCAATTTTTGCAAATTTTTACCCAAAATTAACAAACTTTCTTACCCATATAGCAGTACCAACTAAGTTGGATCTCAATGTAAAAATCGAAATAATCTATTATACGCAAATTTTATTGTCTACACCGATTTATACAAATCTTAAAAACATATTTCCTTTACTTTTGTTGAATATTCTTAATTATTTGTATTTTTTAACGAACGGTCTTTTATTATATCCGAGCATTACGAATAGTACCTTCGTCAAAATGTCTTCTCCTCTGGTGTGTAAGAATATTTTTAATATTTATAACAAAAAATGTTGGTTTGTTGGTTGTTTTTTGGTCATTAAAAAATCGTATATGTATGTATTTCAACTCAAATAACAACGGTAGTCCGGCAAAAAGTAAATACAAATGGTTTCTATTTTAGACTAGCCTTTTTAAGACTTTTTTAAACAGCTTCAGCTGTCTGTTCCTGATAAGTTGATCACAGAAAAGCATGTTTTGTTTTTAAATAAATGAAAATCACATACATATTGCATATGTTTCATTAAGATTTATTTGAAATTATCCCCTTTTTAGAGTTCTATCGAACCGTATTCTTTAATGAAAAATCGAGGTAAGGTAGCGAAAACATTTGTCAAAATGCCTTCAGGCCAAATGAATATACAGAGGTGTTAATACATTTAATACGGAATTAATAATGGAAATATGGTATGAATTCGCCAAATCCAATTCTTTATCGTTTTGTATCTAAAACAATGTTATCCTATCGTACAATATTGTGTAATTAAACAGCTATGGCAAAGCAAAGACAAAATCAAACATATGTATTTTATTTGGAAAAATTAGTAAAGTAGAAAGTAGCAGAAATAAAAAATCTCAATGAAAATTATATTGTGGTCCTGAAAAGGACCGATTTGTAGAAAATTGATATGTGATATGCGCCTCACGAAGAAATATCAACTTAAGCACGCTCGCCACGAATACGTCTGGCCAGTTGGATGTCCTTGGGCATGATTGTGACACGCTTGGCGTGGATGGCACACAAGTTGGTATCTTCGAAGAGACCGACCAGATAGGCTTCGCTAGCTTCCTGGAGTGCCATTACTGCCGAGCTCTGGAAGCGCAAGTCAGTTTTGAAATCCTGAGCGATTTCACGAACCAAACGCTGGAAAGGCAATTTGCGGATCAGCAGCTCGGTACTCTTCTGGTAGCGACGGATTTCACGCAGGGCAACAGTGCCGGGGCGATAACGATGAGGTTTCTTCACGCCACCGGTTGCTGGAGCACTTTTGCGTGCAGCCTTGGTAGCCAGTTGTTTGCGTGGCGCCTTTCCACCAGTCGATTTACGAGCAGTCTGCTTGGTACGGGCCATTTTCACTGTTCACTGTTCACTGTTCATTATTCACTATTCACTTTCAACGTTTAAATTCAGAATAAGCGATCAAAATTCTCGCTGCTAGCTTATATAGCATTCTTCTGTTGGAGGGTTGAAACGAGAGAGCAGCCGAAGCATGCTGTTTCATTTCCCGAGCCGAGCGAGATGCACATATCATTCGGTCTCACTCGTGTTTTGGTGGTGTTTGGTATAAATACAAGCGATAAACATTTTGGTGCCATTCGTTCCTTGTGTCTCGTGTCGTAAAGTGAAAGAAAATGACTGGTCGTGGTAAAGGTGGCAAAGGCTTGGGAAAGGGAGGCGCTAAGCGTCATCGCAAGGTTCTGCGTGATAACATCCAGGGTATCACGAAGCCCGCTATCCGCCGTTTGGCTCGTCGTGGCGGTGTAAAACGCATTTCTGGACTCATCTACGAGGAAACTCGTGGAGTGTTTTTGGAAAACGTTATCCGTGATGCCGTCACCTACACAGAACACGCCAAGAGGAAGACAGTCACAGCCATGGATGTGGTTTATGCTCTGAAGAGACAAGGCCGCACGCTGTACGGCTTCGGCGGTTAAGAAAATTTGTACAGTCTGCTGTTCAAAAGTAATCGGTCCTTTTCAGGACCACAAAAGAATCTAAAAGAGAGTCATATATTTTCAAAAATTGTAATTTAGTAATAAAAGTTATTATAACGTCAATTATAAATAATTGAACAGAAACCGAGGTGTACTGTGATCAAAGAGAACAGAACCGATGCATTGTGCGTTTTCAGTATAACCGAACGAATAAAAATCAATCAAAATGCAAGAAACCATCTACATAAGCTAAGACACAGCGTCTGTTCGAACGGTTTTTCTTACACATCCGAAAGAATAGCGAATTTGATTTCGTTCGGTTCGGGCAAAATGCGTCTTACGTTTGAACTAAATGCTAAATATGAAATATGCATGTACATATGGGGTCTGGTCTGTAGAATATGTATGCAATATGTACATATGTTCGATAATTTTCATCTCCTTTGATATAGTTTTGTAATTGTAATTGTGGTCTGTGAAGTGAAATAAAATACGAATAAAACAGTAAAATGCCGCCCAAGACTAGTGGAAAGGCAGCCAAAAAGGACTAAGCAGAGTGCAAAAGTGACTTGTAGTGAAAGTGACTTGAAGCGGAAGTGACTTGAAGCGGAAGTGACTTGAAGCGGAAGTGACGTGAAGTGGAACAAGTCAGAGGATCGCATGAATTGCAAAAGAAAAATCTGAACTTTATAAACAATTGTGATCTGTGATTGTGCAACAAACGCAATAAACTGCGAGACGCAGAGTGCCAGTTGTCAAGTGTAACTTGATATGCCTGTGGAAAGTGTTTGCCAAACAAAGTGAAGACACACCAACAAAATGGCAGAGCATTCGGAGGAAGTGATAATCGAAAACGAGGCAATGGATGCCGAAAATGAGAATATAAAAAGATCAAGAGCTGAAGCACAATCATCTACCTCAGACAGTGAAAGTGAGGAAACAAGTGAGTTCACAAGCGATGAAATAAGTGATTGTGAGTCAGAAAATGATACGGTGATAATGGACCGCGGTCGGCTGGATGAAATTATGAAAGAGTTAAATTATCTCCGTGCGGAAAATATAAAATTTCAAAAATACATCGAAGCCTCAAGCAATAGGTCCGGCTCGACATCAACATCAACACCAACAACACCAACAACTACATCAGCATCAGTACCTACATCATTACCTACACCAACACCAACATCAACACCAAAAACCATAAAAAGCAAATCTGATAGTGTGCAAAAAAGTGTGAAAAGTGGAAAGCAGCCATCTCCCAAAAAACCGGCCAAATCAAGTGAGCAAGAATACCCAAGTCTACCAAACCCAGCAAAACCAGTGAATGGGGAAAAAATTACAGTGACACCAAAGAGGACACGCGTAGCAGACCCGGAAAATAATAATAATAATAATGATAAAGGGCTGCCGGTCATCGTAACATATCAACAAAATGTAAAAACCCTAACGACACTGCTGAAGGAAGCAACGAAAAAATTCATGCTGAACGTAATTAACAAAAACGTAATTCATGTGAAGGTCTTCTCCCTAGTTGATTTTAATAAAACTAAAGAAATGTTCAACATACAAAAAGTGCTGTATTATAGTTTCACGCCCAAACAAATAAAGCCACATACGTTAATAATGAAAAAACTCCCGATCGAAGTATACAATGCTGACGAAGTAAAAGCTGCACTAGCTGAGGCCGTGCCTGAGCTGAACATCCTGGCAGTAAAGGCCTACAAAGACAAAATGTGGATGGTGCAAGTGGAGAAAACAGAGAAAATTAATGTTATTTACAAAATAACAACACTCCTCAACTGCCGAATTAGCATCGAGGGCTTTAAAACACACCCAAACGCAATTAAGCAATGCCACAATTGCCAACGATTTTGCCACGTAGCAAGCAATTGCAAAATGGCATTCCGGTGTGTTAAATGCACAAAAACACATGCCCCAGGACAATGCAGCCTTAAGAAAAGAGACGAAAAAGTGAGCCAAGAAGAGCCAACCCAAAAAACCCAATGCGTGAACTGCTCAGGTTACCATACGGCTAATGCAAAGATCTGCCCAGTTCGAATGGAATACATTAAAAAAACAACTGAAAGGCGTAATACAATTCAAAAGAAAACCAACAAGACAATCATAAAGGCAGCCCTCCCACAAAGCCGTATTGAAAAGGGACGAAGCTTCGCCTCAGCAGCCAAAAGCGGACCGATGCCTCCACAAGCGAAGCAAACACCCAAAACACGCCAGGAAAAACCAAAGACGACCAGAGAAAACGTCAGTTTTTCATTCGAGCAACTGAACGAAGATTCCGTGGAAGCATTCGGAAAAGATCTCCTTACCTGCTTCGACATTATGAAAACGCTCGTAAAAAAATACCCCGATTCCAGCTCGGATAAAAAAGGAAAGCAACAACTGATTTTGGACTTTCTAATTCAAATCGCGCTAAACTAAAATGCCGGTAAAAATCTTGTTCCAAAATGTAAATAGCATCGTTCAATTGAGAAAACGAAAGGAACTCAACGAGCTATTAAATAAACACAGGCCAGATCTGATGCTCCTCGCTGAACACCATCTGCGAGCCACGCACTCATCAGGGCTAACAAACTACCAATTTGTGAGACAACAGGTACCAAGTTTAGAAACCACGCGGAACAACACAAGTTTCCCTGGAACGTCGGTAGCCATCTGTGTGAGAAATGGTATCAATTTCCAACGAGTGAAAATCGACCAAATGCACTACATCGAGGCTGTGGCAGTGCAGATTTTCCATACCAACGGAAATAATAGGAGAACGGGACTGATTGCAATTTCACTGTATCTGCGCCCCCAGCATCCTCTACTAAGCTCAGACTTGGACATTCTAATGAACTCGCTAGCTAGGATAGAGGACCATGAGCAATACGTGATCGGATGTGACTTGAACGCGAAACATCCATCTTGGAATAGGCCCACACACCGTCCAAGTCACATCAACACATCAGGAAAACGCTTGGAGCAATGGCTGGCAAACCAACCATTTGTAACCCTACACCCGACCCAAGAACCCACGCATCCAAATCGGATGGAAGACTCCTCCATCGATTTCTTCTTAACATCATCCTCAACACCAATCGACTACCAATTATTTACACACGGCTGCAAAACCATTAAAGACTTCCCATCAGATCACTTTGGAATAGCTATGACAATAAACCTAAGACGGAGCCGACTATTATACAACCCACCAAAATCCTTCCACAATTTTCAGAAAATAAATCCGATACACTGGAACACTATAATATTACAGAACCTTAGGAACATCCCAAACACCCAAAACATAAACACAGATGACATAGATAGCCACGTCCATATATTAACAAACGCAATAGCCAGAGCCCTTAATTCAGATGAAGCAATCCCAAAAATAACACTAAACCCAACTAACCCAAATAACCCATCCATCCAACTTAGCACCTACTGCCTAAACTTAATTAAAAGAAAACGTAAACTTAGACGTACACTCTTCCGCCGCGTAGCCACACTAACACCCAATCAACGAAATCAAATAAATAGCACAATAAAAGACTTGGACACACAAATTAAATGCCACATAGAATTTGCTGAGCTAAAATCAATAGACCTAAAACTACGCAAAATAAACCCAAGTAAAATCAGCCAGAAATCACTCCAAGCACTCAATCCAAGCACGCCACCAAAAGAACAGCTAGCCCATGATCTAGTACTAACCAACGAGGAAGCAGCATTAATAGACATAGATCTAGATAACAGCTCCTCCCCAATCATAACATCCACAAGTTCAAAAATCAATGCATTAGCCTGGTCTTTCGAAAGAATTCATAGCCAAAACGAAAATATCACCAACTCAGACACTGTCCTCAGAGCCCACACAGCCACTATAAATGAAACCATAGCCCAAACCGCATCCACAACATTAAACTCATGCAAAATTATTTTTAATTTTTCTAGAACAGCAGACGGTAACTGGCCCGAGTCTCATGAATGTGGGTTCACAAACGCCGAAGAACTGTTTGAGATTCTGAAGCAAAAAAACTCAAAGAAGACTATGGGACCAGACGGCACCAGCAACTTCCTGTTGAAACGCTGCAATATGCCTATTTTACATCATTTGGCAACATTGTTCAACCACTGCCTCAACTTGGGATACTTTCCATCCGAGTGGAAGAACAGCAGTATAATCCCTATCCACAAACCAGGAACAAGTCCGCAAAGCCTTCGGGCCTACAGACCTATTGCCCTTCTATCTGCAATAAGTCTGCTGCTGGAAAAAATAATAATGGGACAAATCCAGAAGCACATGGACTTGAATAACACATTGAAGGACACTCAGTATGGTTTCAGAGCGAAATCATCTACCAACCATGCATTTATCGCAGCAAATGATTTCATCTTTGAGAATGTTTCCCGCAGATGTGCTACAATTTCCTGTGCTCTGGACTTTGAAAAAGCATTTGACACAGTCTGGACCAGCGGACTTATTTACAAGATGACGCAATTAAATTTTAATCCTGATATCATAAAAATAATACATAATTATCTAACAAAACGAACATTTCAGGTATGCAGTCCAGTTGATGAGGATCGGTCCCTAATAAGGTCGATCGCAGCAGGAGTTCCACAGGGATCACTGCTGGCACCTATCCTCTACAACATCTACCTGGCAGACATACCCGAATACCAAACTCCTACCGGCTCGAACATAAGAATCAAGGCGCTTATATACGCCGATGATATCCTGCTCTTGGCTTCCTCAGGCTCAATACGTACCGCGGAAAGAGAGCTTAACGGGTACCTGAAGGTGCTATGCAGTTACTTCACTAAATGGCATCTTAAACTCAACGCAAACAAATGCAGCTCCTCAACTCTAAGAGGACCTCGAGTGGGCGACCTGTATCCGAATGCGAGAAGATATAAGCCCAGCCTGTACATCTACAACCGTCTGCCTATCAAATATGAAAAGCAGTTCAAGTACCTAGGCGTCGTCTACGACGAAAAGCTCAACTTCAAGATACACACAGGAGCTGCCCAAAGGAAAGCATGTGCAATGATGAGTAAGATTCAGCACATCTACAAGCCAATACAAGCCTCCACCTATGGGAACATCGATCAACTTACCAAAATCTGCGCTCTAGCCTACAGAAAACTAATTCAACCAGTTCTTATGTACGGCTATGTAGCGTGGATGAACATACCGTCTTCCGGAATGGAAGAGCTGCGACGATTCGAACGCAAAATATTACGCAAATCAATTGGAACCCAAAGCCGAAACGCATTGACGGGCCACTACATAACGAACAAGCAGCTCTACTCATTAACAAAAACAACAAGGATAGACAGACTCATGTTCCAAATTTTGGAAAAACTAACTAAAAGAGACAACATGATACAAACCGAAATACATGCAAACTACCCCACTGATTGCCTGACTGCCCACCATATAAACCATCTAATGGAAATGGGTATCATCTATGACGAAGACAATAACCTCATCTTCCATCACAGACGACAGCGATCCCTAAGTCACGCGGACGGGCTGTTATATAATATCAGCCAATAAGCCACTCCACCCCACATCCACCTGTAAATACTCCCCTCCTCACCTCCCATAACCTAGTTCCACCCAAAGATTAGAATAAGCCTAGTTCGTAAATTAGCCCGTAAGACTTAAACAAACACAAAATCAAACTTTATTCAGGTTTTTAGCATAAACATTTTTTCCTGAAAAACACTCCAAACCACTAGACTTTAAACCATAACATAACCTAAACTAATCATAAGATAAACTAACTGATATAATAGTAACTAAAAGACTATCACTCTGATAAGCTTAAAGCGCAGAGTAAAATCATACACATAAGTTAAAGTAAGCTTGAATTTGTCACTCATGTATCACTAGATAACTAAGCAGAAGCTGTGCTACTGTAGATTGAAAAATGACAATAAATAAATAAAAAAAAAAAAAATTTTGTCGTTTCATCAATTGTAAATTGTGGTACTGTGAAGTGAAATAGAATACAAGTAAATAGTGAAATGCCGCCCAAGACTAGTGGAAAGGCAGCCAAAAAGGACTAAGCACAGTGCACAAGTGACTTGAAGTGGAAGTGACTTGAAGAGGAAGTGACTTGAAGCGGAAGTGACGTGGAACAAGTCAGAGGATCGCATGAATTGCAAAAGGAAAATCTGAACTTTATAAACAATTGTGATCTGTGATTGTGCAACAAAAGTAGTAAACTGCGAGACGCAGAGTGCCAGTTGTCAAGTGTAACTTGATATGCCTGTGGAAAGTGTTTGCCAAACAAAGTGAAGACACACCAACAAAATGGCAGAGCATTCGGAGGAAGTGATAATCGAAAACGAGGCAATGGATGCCGAAAATGAAAATATAAAAAGATCAAGAGCTGAAGCACAATCATCTACCTCAGACAGTGAAAGTGAGGAAACAAGTGAGTTCACAAGCGATGAAATAAATGATTGTGAGTCAGAAAATGATACGGTGATAATGGACCGCGATCGGCTGGATGAAATTATGAAAGAGTTAAATTATCTCCGTGCGGAAAATATAAAATTTCAAAAATACATCGAAGCCTCAAGCAATAGGTCCGGCTCGACATCAACATCAACACCAACAACACCAACAACTACATCAGCATCAGTACCTACATCATTACCTACACCAACACCAGCATCAACACCAAAAACCATAAAAAGCAAATCCGATAGTGTGCAAAAAAGTGCGAAAAGTGGAAAGCAGCCATCTCCCAAAAAACCGGCCAAATCAAGTGAGCAAGAATACCCAAGTCTACCAAATCAAGCAAAACCAGTGAATGGGGGAAAAATTACAGTGACACCAAAGAGGACACGCGTAGCAGACCCGGAAAATAATAATAATAATAATGATAAAGGGCTACCGGTCATCGTAACATATCAACAAAATGTAAAAACCCTAACGACACTGCTGAAGGAAGCAACGAAAAAATTCATGCTGAACGTAATTAACAAAAACGTAATTCATGTGAAAGTCTTCTCCCTAGTTGATTTTAATAAAACTAAAGAAATGTTCAACACACAAAAAGTGTTGTACTATAGTTTCACGCCCAAACAAATAAAGCCACATACGTTAATAATGAAAAAACTCCCGATCGAAGTATACAATGCTGACGAAGTAAAAGCTGCACTAGCTGATGCCGTGCCTGAGCTGAACATCCTGGCAGTAAAGGCCTACAAAGACAAAATGTGGATGGTGCAAGTGGAGAAAACAGAGAAAATTAAGGTTATTTACAAAATAACAACACTCCTCAACTGCCGAATCAGCATCGAGGGCTTTAAAACACACCCAAACGCAATTAAGCAATGCCACAATTGCCAACGATTTTGCCATGTAGCAAGCAATTGCAAAATGGCATTCCGGTGTGTTAAATGCACAAAAACACATGCCCCAGGACAATGCAGCCTTAAGAAAAGAGACGAAAAAGTGAGCCAAGAAGAGCCAACCCAAAAAACCCAATGCGTGAACTGCTCAGGGGACCATACGGCTAATGCAAGGATCTGCCCAGTTCGAATGGAATACATTAAAAAAACAACTGAAAGGCGTAATACAATTCAAAAGAAAACCAACAAGACAATCATAAAGGCAGCCCTCCCACAAAGCCGTATTGAAAAGGGACGAAGCTTCGCCTCAGCAGCCAAAAGCGGACCGATGCCTCCACAAGCAAAGCAAACACCCAAAACACGCCAGGAAAAACCAAAGACGGCCAGAGAAAACGTCAGTTTTTCATTCGAGCAACTGAACGAAGATTCCGTGGAAGCATTCGGAAAAGATCTCCTTACCTGCTTCGACATTATGAAAACGCTCGTAAAAAAATACCCCGATTCCAGCTCGGATAAAAAAGGAAAGCAACAACTGATTTTGGACTTTCTAATTCAAATCGCGCTAAACTAAAATGCCGGTAAAAATCTTGTTCCAAAATGTAAATAGCATCGTTCAATTGAGAAAACGAAAGGAACTCAACGAGCTATTAAATAAACACAGGCCAGATCTGATGCTCCTCGCTGAACACCATCTGCGAGCCACGCACTCATCAGGGCTAACAAACTACCAATTTGTGAGACAACAGGTACCAAGTTTAGAAACCACGCGGAACAACACAAGTTTCCCTGGAACGTCGGTAGCCATCTGTGTGAGAAATGGTATCAATTTCCAACGAGTGAAAATCGACCAAATGCACTACATCGAGGCTGTGGCAGTGCAGATCTTCCATACCAACGGAAATAATAGGAGAACGGGACTGATTGCAATTTCACTGTATCTGCGCCCCCAGCATCCTCTACTAAGCTCAGACTTGGACATTCTGATGAACTCGCTAGCTAAGATAGAGGACCATGAGCAATACGTGATCGGATGTGACTTGAACGCGAAACATCCATCTTGGAATAGGCCCACACACCGTCCAAGTCACATCAACACATCAGGAAAACGCTTGGAGCAATGGCTGTCAAACCAACCATTTGTAACCCTACACCCAACCCAAGAACCCACGCATCCAAATCGGATGGAAGACTCCTCCATCGATTTCTTCTTAACATCTTCCTCAACACCAATCGACTACCAATTATTTACACACGGCTGCAAAACCATTAAAGACTTCCCATCAGATCACTTTGGAATAGCTATGACAATAAACCTAAGACGGAGCCGACTATTATACAACCCACCAAAATCCTACCACAATTTTCAGAAAATAAATCCGATACACTGGAACACTATAATATTACAAAACCTTAGAAACATCCCAAACACCCAAAACATAAACACAGATGACATAGATAGCCACGTCCATATTTTAACAAACGCAATAGCCAGAGCCCTTAATTCAGATGAAGCAATCCCAAAAATAACACTAAACCCAACTAACCCAAATAACCCATCCATCCAACTTAGCACCTACTGCCTAAACTTAATTAAAAGAAAACGTAAACTTAGACGTACACTCTTCCGCCGCATAGCCACACTAACACCCAATCAACGAAATCAAATAAATAGCACAATAAAAGACTTGGACACACAAATTAAATGCCACATAGAATTTGCTGAACTAAAGTCAATAGACCTAAAACTACGCAAAATAAACCCAAGTAAAATCAGCCAGAAATCACTCCAAGCACTCAATCCAAGCACGCCACCAAAAGAACAACTAGCCCATGATCTAGTACTAACCAACGAGGAAGCAGCATTAATAGACATAGATCTAGATAACAGCTCCTCCCCAATCATAACATCGACAAGTTCAAAAATCAATGCATTAGCCTGGTCTTTCGAAAGAATTCATAGCCAAAACGAAAATATCACCAACTCAGACACTGCCCTCAGAGCCCACACAGCCACTATAAATGAAACCACAGCCCAAACCGCATCCACAACACTAAACTCATGCAAAATTATTTTTAATATTTCTAGAACAGCAGACGGTAACTGGCCCGAGTCTCATGAATGTGGGTTCACAAACGCCGAAGAACTATTTGAGATTCTGAAGCAAAAAAACTCAAAGAAGACTATGGGACCAGACGGCACCAGCAACTTCCTGTTGAAACGCTGCAATATGCCTATTTTACATCATTTGGCAACATTGTTCAACCACTGCCTCAACTTGGGATACTTTCCGTCCGAGTGGAAGAACAGCAGTATAATCCCTATCCAAAAACCAGGAACAAATCCGCAAAGCCTTCGGGCCTACAGACCTATTGCCCTTCTATCTGCAATAAGTCTGCTGCTAGAAAAAATAATAATGGGACAAATCCAGAAGCACATGGACTTGAATAGCACATTGAAGGATACTCAGTATGGTTTCAGAGCGAAATCATCTACCAACCATGCATTTATCGCAGCAAATAATTTCATCTTTGAGAATGTTTCCCGCAGATGTGCTACAATTTCCTGTGCTCTGGACTTTGAAAAAGCATTTGACACAGTCTGGACCAGCGGACTTATTTACAAGATGACGCAATTAAATTTTAATCCTGATATCATAAAAATAATACATAATTATCTAACAAAACGAACATTTCAGGTATGCAGTCCAGTTGATGAGGATCGGTCCCTAATAAGGTCGATCGCAGCAGGAGTTCCACAAGGATCACTGCTGGCACCTATCCTCTACAACATCTACCTGGCAGACATACCCGAATACCAAGCTCCTACCGGCTCGAACATAAGAATCAAGGCGCTTATATACGCCGATGATATCCTGCTCTTGGCTTCCTCAGGCTCAATACGTACCGCGGAAAGAGAGCTTAACGGGTACCTGAAGGTGCTATGCAGTTACTTCACTAAATGGCATCTTAAACTCAACGCAAACAAATGCAGCTCCTCAACTCTAAGAGGACCTCGAGTGGGCGACCTGTATCCGAATGCGAGAAGATATAAGCCCAGCCTGTACATCTACAACCGTCTGCCTATCAAATATGAAAAGCAGTTCAAGTACCTTGGCGTCGTCTACGACGAAAAGCTCAACTTCAAGATACACACAGAAGCTGCCCGAAGGAAAGCATGTGCAATGATGAGTAAGATTCAGCACATCTACAAGCCAATACAAGCCTCCACCTATGGGAACATCGATCAACTTACCAAAATCTGCGCTCTAGCCTACAGAAAACTAATTCAACCAGTTCTTATGTACGGCTATGTAGCGTGGATGAACATACCGTCTTCCGGAATGGAAGAGCTGCGACGATTCGAACGCAAAATATTACGCAAATCAATTGGAACCCAAAGCCGAAACGCATTGACGGGCCACTACATAACGAACAAGCAGCTCTACTCATTAACAAAAACAACAAGGATAGACAGACTCATGTTCCAAATTTTGGAAAAACTAACTGAAAGAGACAACATGATACAAACCGAAATACATGCAAACTACCCTACTGATTGCCTGACTGCCCACCATATAAACCATCTAATGGAAATGGGTATCATCTATGACGAAGACAATAACCTCATCTTCCATCACAGACGACAGCGATCCCTAAGTCACGCGGACGGGCTGTTATATAATATCAGCCAATAAGCCACTCCACCCCACATCCACCTGTAAATACTCCCCTCCTCACCTCCCATAACCTAGTTCCACCCAAAGATTAGAATAAGCCTAGTTCGTAAATTAGCCCGTAAGACCTAAACAAACACAAAATCAAATTTTATTCAGGTTTTTAGCATAACCATTTTTTCCTGAAAAACACTCCAAACCACTAGACTTTAAACCATAACATAACCTAAACTAATCATAAGATAAACTAACTGATATAATAGTAACTAAAAGACTATCACTCTGATAAGCTTAAAGCGCAGAGTAAAATCATACACATAAGTTAAAGTAAGCTTGAATTTGTCACTCATGTATCACTAGACAACTAAGCAGAAGCTGTGCTACTGTAGATTGAAAAATGACAATAAATAAATAAAAAAAAAAAAAAATTTTGTCGTTTCATCAATTGTAAATTGTGGTACTGTGAAGTGAAATAGAATACAAGTAAATAGTGAAATGCCGCCCAAGACTAGTGGAAAGGCAGCCAAAAAGGCTGGAAAGGCTCAGAAGAACATCACCAAGAATGACAAGAAGAAGAAGCGCAAGAGGAAGGAGAGCTATGCCATCTATATCTACAAAGTCCTGAAGCAAGTCCATCCTGACACTGGTATTTCGTCGAAAGCGATGAGCATCATGAACAGCTTTGTAAATGACATCTTCGAGCGCATTGCTGCCGAAGCGTCTCGCTTGGCTCATTACAACAAGCGCTCAACCATCACCAGTCGGGAAATCCAAACGGCTGTGCGTCTACTGCTGCCGGGAGAGTTGGCCAAGCACGCTGTTAGTGAGGGAACCAAGGCTGTCACCAAGTACACTAGCTCCAAGTAAATTTGGTTGCTCATCGATTCTCTGCAGAACCTTGCAAAACCCAAAAAGGCCCTTTTCAGGGCCACAAAATTTTCTCCCAAAGAAATTCCATTTTCAATATAACCAAACGAATAAAAATCAATTTAATATCAAAATCTGTCAAATTAATTTCTTCGATATGCAAGAAACCATAACCATAACCATACATTCATATGTATGTTCATCAAAATATAAAAACTTAATTCAATTGCTGACCGACCCGACGACTACTATGCTAAGGTACAGCGTCTATGTAAACGCTTTTCAATACACATCCGAACGAATAACGAATTTGATTCGGTTCGGTCAAAATTCGTTT
Organism: Drosophila azteca; assembly: GCA_005876895.1. Taxonomy (NCBI): domain Eukaryota; kingdom Metazoa; phylum Arthropoda; class Insecta; order Diptera; family Drosophilidae; genus Drosophila; species Drosophila azteca. Next base: position 17,764,272 of record VCKU01000091.1, read on the forward strand.
TAAGTTTGAACTGGATGCTAAATATACATATAAACGTATCTGTATCTGTACAAAAGCATCTGTAGGCTCGATAATTTCCATCTCTTTTGATATAGTTTTGTAGCCCTGAAAAGGGCTTGTTTAAATCAATTTCAGATGCATCCATCTAAAATTTCGAATGCGACCATGCGACCATGTACACACCAACGTGCACACTTTCACAATTTACTTCTTGGCCGCCGTCGTCTTGGCTTTCGGCTTCTTTACGGTGGCGGGAGCAACTGGCTTCTTCGTTGTCTTCTTGGGCTTGGCAGACGCCGCTGCAGCTACAGCCTTTGCTTTTGGCTTGGGCTTGGCCTTTGGCTTTGCAGGGCTCGACTTGGCCTTTGCCGCTGCTGGTTTCGCCTTCACGGTTCCAGTTTTCTTCGCATCCTTAGCCTTTGCCTTCTCAGTTTTCTTCTTCTCGGCGGTCTTCTTGGTGGCGACTGACTTCTTTACCTTTAGCTTCTTGTCACCGGCTCCGGCTGCTTTTTTGGGGCTTGCTGTCTTCTTGGCTGCTGCCGATGCCGATGTCGATGACGCCACCTTCTTACTTTTAATTTTCTTCTCCACAGACGCAACCTTTGGCTTGGGCTCCTTTTTGGCGGAAGCAGAGAGCTTGAACGAACCAGATGCACCTTTTCCCTTTGTTTGGATCAGCTTTCCATTGGCAACAGCCGACTTCAAGTACTTCTTGATAAATGGAGCCAATTTCTGGGCATCGCATTTGTATTCGGCAGTAATATATTTCTTGATTGCCAAAAGCGATGAGCCGCCACGTTCCTTCAAGCTCTTAATCGAAGCGTCAACCATTTGCTGAGTTGGGGGATGCGTTGGTGGAGCTGTGGGCTTCTTTGCCTTTGTAGTAGCAGCACCGGATCCAGATGCCTTCTTAGCGGCCACCTTCTTCTCAGCTGGTACTGGTGGAGCAGCCACTGGAGACGCGGATGTTGCAACTGCAGAATCAGACATTATTATTCACAAAATTACACTTTTCAATGAAAAAACGTTGTTGCCGGCTCTCAGCTAAGGTCCCTCGTTCGAATGAGAAGCGAGTAGAAGGGCAGTACGATGATGATTTTAGCATTGGTGATTTGTTTCCAAAAAGTTTCATTGAACGTCTGAATTATTTCTACTTTTCTATATATAATTATTAAATAATTTAAATATTTTTTCATTGATTCATATTCTTAAATATTTCAAATATTATTGTACATCATTTATTTTATAAATATCATCCATTATCGATTTTTAATACCTGTGCAAACTTTGACAACATGATCTCCAACTCTTATATTTGGAATTCAATTACATTAATAAATAACAATTTTAGTTTATTTTGTTAAACATATTTTTGAAAAATAAAATTTGATAAATTTACTTTAAGAGGCATTAAACATATATTCACATATCGGTTGGTATGGTATTTTAAAATCGTTTTGAAGATAACGCTATCGAGTACAAAAGTACCACTTTCTGGGTATGTTCAGCATTGAAATTAGGGGTCAAAAAATATAAATGTTTAAAAATATATTATTGTTACCCATTTTTCTTAAGGAAATCAAAACGATTTTCCATTTAGTATTATTTCTGATCAATTTTTGCAAATTTTTACCCAAAATTAACAAACTTTCTTACCCACATAGCAGTACCAACTAAGTTGGATCTCAATGTAAAAATCGAAATAATCTATTATACGCAAATTTTATTGTCTACACCGATTTATACAAATCTTAAAAACATATTTCCTTTACTTTTGTTGAATATTCTTAATTATTTGTATTTTTTAACGAACGGTCTTTTATTATATCCGAGCATTACGAATAGTACCTTCGTCAAAATGTCTTCTCTTCAGGTGTGTAAGAATATTTTTAATATTTATAACAAAAAATGTATTGTTGGTTGTTTTTTGGTCATTAAAAAATCGTATATGTATGTATTTGCAACTCAACTAACAAAGGTAGTCCGGCAAAAAGTAAATACAAATGGTTTCTATTTTAGACTAGCCTTTTTAAGACTTTTTTAAACAGCTTCAGCTGTCTGTTCCTGATAAGTTGATCACAGAAAAGCATGTTTTGTTTCTAAATAAATCAAAATCACATACATATTGCATATGTTTCATTAAGATTTATTTGAAATTATCCCCTTTTTAGAGTTCTATCGAACCGTATTCTTTAATGAAAAATCGAGGTAAGGTAGCGAAAACATTTGTCAAAATGCCTTCAGGCCAAATGAATATACAGAGGTGTTAATACATTTAATACGGAATGAATAATGTATGGTATGAATTCGCCAAATCCAATTCTTTATCGTTTTGTATCTAAAACAATGTTATCCTATCGTACAATATTGTGTAATTAAACAGCTATGGCAAAGCAAAGACAAAATCAAACATATGTATTTTATTTGGAAAAATTAGTAAAGTAGAAAGTAGCAGACGCTTTTCAATACACATCCGAACGAATAACGAATTTGATTCGGTTCGGTCAAAATTCGTTTTAAGTTTGAACTGGATGCTAAATATACATATAAACGTATCTGTATCTGTACAAAAGCATCTGTAGGCTCGATAATTTCCATCTCTTTTGATATAGTTTTGTAGCCCTGAAAAGGGCTTGTTTAAATCAATTTCAGATGCATCCATCTAAAATTTCGAATGCGACCATGCGACCATGTACACACCAACGTGCACACTTTCACAATTTACTTCTTGGCCGCCGTCGTCTTGGCTTTCGGCTTCTTTACGGTGGCGGGAGCAACTGGCTTCTTCGTTGTCTTCTTGGGCTTGGCAGACGCCGCTGCAGCTACAGCCTTTGCTTTTGGCTTGGGCTTGGCCTTTGGCTTTGCAGGGCTCGACTTGGCCTTTGCCGCTGCTGGTTTCGCCTTCACGGTTCCAGTTTTCTTCGCATCCTTAGCCTTTGCCTTCTCAGTTTTCTTCTTCTCGGCGGTCTTCTTGGTGGCGACTGACTTCTTTACCTTTAGCTTCTTGTCACCGGCTCCGGCTGCTTTTTTGGGGCTTGCTGTCTTCTTGGCTGCTGCCGATGCCGATGTCGATGACGCCACCTTCTTACTTTTAATTTTCTTCTCCACAGACGCAACCTTTGGCTTGGGCTCCTTTTTGGCGGAAGCAGAGAGCTTGAACGAACCAGATGCACCTTTTCCCTTTGTTTGGATCAGCTTTCCATTGGCAACAGCCGACTTCAAGTACTTCTTGATAAATGGAGCCAATTTCTGGGCATCGCATTTGTATTCGGCAGTAATATATTTCTTGATTGCCAAAAGCGATGAGCCGCCACGTTCCTTCAAGCTCTTAATCGAAGCGTCAACCATTTGCTGAGTTGGGGGATGCGTTGGTGGAGCTGTGGGCTTCTTTGCCTTTGTAGTAGCAGCACCGGATCCAGATGCCTTCTTAGCGGCCACCTTCTTCTCAGCTGGTACTGGTGGAGCAGCCACTGGAGACGCGGATGTTGCAACTGCAGAATCAGACATTATTATTCACAAAATTACACTTTTCAATGAAAAAACGTTGTTGCCGGCTCTCAGCTAAGGTCCCTCGTTCGAATGAGAAGCGAGTAGAAGGGCAGTACGATGATGATTTTAGCATTGGTGATTTGTTTCCAAAAAGTTTCATTGAACGTCTGAGTTATTTCTACTTTTCTATATATAATTATTAAATAATTTAAATATTTTTTCATTGATTCATATTCTTAAATATTTCAAATATTATTGTACATCATTTATTTTATAAATATCATCCATTATCGATTTTTAATACCTGTGCAAACTTTGACAACATGATCTCCAACTCTTATATTTGGAATTCAATTACATTAATAAATAACAATTTTAGTTTATTTTGTTAAACATATTTTTGAAAAATAAAATTTGATAAATTTACTTTAAGAGGCATTAAACATATATTCACATATCGGTTGGTATGGTATTTTAAAATCGTTTTGAAGATAACGCTATCGAGTACAAAAGTACCACTTTCTGGGTATGTTCAGCATTGAAATTAGGGGTCAAAAAATATAAATGTTTAAAAATATATTATTGTTACCCATTTTTCTTAAGGAAATCAAAACGATTTTCCATTTAGTATTATTTCTGATCAATTTTTGCAAATTTTTACCCAAAATTAACAAACTTTCTTACCCACATAGCAGTACCAACTAAGTTGGATCTCAATGTAAAAATCGAAATAATCTATTATACGCAAATTTTATTGTCTACACCGATTTATACAAATCTTAAAAACATATTTCCTTTACTTTTGTTGAATATTCTTAATTATTTGTATTTTTTAACGAACGGTCTTTTATTATATCCGAGCATTACGAATAGTACCTTCGTCAAAATGTCTTCTCTTCAGGTGTGTAAGAATATTTTTAATATTTATAACAAAAAATGTATTGTTGGTTGTTTTTTGGTCATTAAAAAATCGTATATGTATGTATTTGCAACTCAACTAACAAAGGTAGTCCGGCAAAAAGTAAATACAAATGGTTTCTATTTTAGACTAGCCTTTTTAAGACTTTTTTAAACAGCTTCAGCTGTCTGTTCCTGATAAGTTGATCACAGAAAAGCATGTTTTGTTTCTAAATAAATCAAAATCACATACATATTGCATATGTTTCATTAAGATTTATTTGAAATTATCCCCTTTTTAGAGTTCTATCGAACCGTATTCTTTAATGAAAAATCGAGGTAAGGTAGCGAAAACATTTGTCAAAATGCCTTCAGGCCAAATGAATATACAGAGGTGTTAATACATTTAATACGGAATGAATAATGTATGGTATGAATTCGCCAAATCCAATTCTTTATCGTTTTGTATCTAAAACAATGTTATCCTATCGTACAATATTGTGTAATTAAACAGCTATGGCAAAGCAAAGACAAAATCAAACATATGTATTTTATTTGGAAAAATTAGTAAAGTAGAAAGTAGCAGAAATAAAAAATCTCAATGAAAATTATATTGTGGTCCTGAAAAGGACCGATTTGTAGAAAATTGATATGTGATATGCGCCTCACGAAGAAATATCAACTTAAGCACGCTCGCCACGAATACGTCTGGCCAGTTGGATGTCCTTGGGCATGATTGTGACACGCTTGGCGTGGATGGCACACAAGTTGGTATCTTCGAAGAGACCGACCAGATAGGCTTCGCTAGCTTCCTGGAGTGCCATTACTGCCGAGCTCTGGAAGCGCAAGTCAGTTTTGAAATCCTGAGCGATTTCACGAACCAAACGCTGGAAAGGCAATTTGCGGATCAGCAGCTCGGTACTCTTCTGGTAGCGACGGATTTCACGCAGGGCAACAGTGCCGGGGCGATAACGATGAGGTTTCTTCACGCCACCGGTTGCTGGAGCACTTTTGCGTGCAGCCTTGGTAGCCAGTTGTTTGCGTGGCGCCTTTCCACCAGTCGATTTACGAGCAGTCTGCTTGGTACGGGCCATTTTCACTGTTCACTATTCACTATTCACTTTCAACGTTTAAATTCAGAATAAGCGATCAAAATTCTCGCTGCTAGCTTATATAGCATTCTTCTGTTGGAGGGTTGAAACGAGAGAGCAGCCGAAGCATGCTGTTTCATTTCCCGAGCCGAGCGAGATGCACATATCATTCGGTCTCACTCGTGTTTTGGTGGTGTTTGGTATAAATACAAGCGATAAACATTTTGGTGCCATTCGTTCCTTGTGTCTCGTGTCGTAAGTGAAAAGTGAAAAACACAGTGAAAGGAAATGACTGGTCGTGGTAAAGGTGGCAAAGGCTTGGGAAAGGGAGGCGCTAAGCGTCATCGCAAGGTTCTGCGTGATAACATCCAGGGTATCACGAAGCCCGCTATCCGCCGTTTGGCTCGTCGTGGCGGTGTAAAACGCATTTCTGGACTCATCTACGAGGAAACTCGTGGAGTGCTGAAAGTGTTTTTGGAAAACGTTATCCGTGATGCCGTCACCTACACCGAACACGCCAAGAGGAAGACAGTCACAGCCATGGATGTGGTTTATGCTCTGAAGAGACAAGGCCGCACGCTGTACGGCTTCGGCGGTTAAGAAAATTTGTACAGTCTGCTGTTCAAAAGTAAACAATAAACAATCGGTCCTTTTCAGGACCACAAAAGAATCAAAAAGAGAGGCATATTTTCAAATTGTATTGTATTTTAATATTATCAAGTTAAATAAAAGTCAAGTCGACAGAAAACCAGGTGCACTGCTCCCATCTAATACTTAATACGCTACTTAATATTATTATACATACATAGCTGATGATGTTATGTGCTCAAAAGGAAGGGAAGCATGCATTCTGCGCACCGTTCGTTTATCCCATTATGTATTTAAATATTCTGATAAATCCGTAAAATTTGACGAATTTATCGTAGACCGGTGCTATACTTTTGGTAAAGGAAAAAAAAGGCGTAAAGTTCACAAAGTACATTCGTATCAGGTAGGTTGCATTGCATTTCACGTAGGTAAAGAAAATATGTTTTTTTTTTCTTTCGAGCTCTATCGCTTGGTCCCAGTCCCCCAGACACGCATAGATAGACACCCAACCTTAAATTTCATCATGTTTTTCAGATGCCTCAACCGCAACTGTACTTTCTTTTAGGCCCTATCCTATCAATAGAAATCTGCGTGTTTTATTTCTACTCTAGAATGATAATCAATTATGAAAATTCTCTCAATTCTTTAGTCATGGTTTGGTCGTCCTGAAAATGACGTTTTGGTTTATATATGTACATATGTACAAGAACGTAAATTGTTTTTTCCCATTGGAACATTTATGCCTTCTTCTCGGTCTTCTTGGGCAGAAGAACGGCCTGGATGTTGGGCAACACACCACCCTGAGCAATGGTGACGCCTGAGAGCAGCTTGTTCAACTCCTCATCGTTGCGGATGGCCAGCTGCAGATGGCGAGGGATAATTCTCGTCTTCTTGTTATCACGGGCAGCATTGCCAGCCAACTCAAGAACTTCAGCGGCCAAGTATTCCATCACGGCAGCCAGGTAAACAGGAGCGCCGGCACCGACACGCTCCGCATAGTTGCCCTTGCGAAGTAGACGATGAATACGACCAACAGGGAACTGAAGACCGGCACGGTTCGACCGAGACTTTGCCTTTCCCTTCACTTTGCCACCTTTACCACGACCAGACATTGTAGTAGATTCTTGTTTTTTTCACTATTCACACTCACACACGAATGTTGTCCAAACCAAACCTACGCTATATTTATACTTTTTCCGTCTGCATGAGCGTTCAACCAAGGGGTGGGTTTTTCGCCTGCTACAAACTGTATGTTAAACCTGAACAGACTGCTCGAATAAAAGTTCTTATAGGGCATAGCAAAAATTTTGTCGTTTCATCAATTGTAAATTGTGGTACTGTGAAGTGAAATAGAATACAAGTAAATAGTGAAATGCCGCCCAAGACTAGTGGAAAGGCAGCCAAAAAGGACTAAGCAGAGTGCAGAAGTGACTTGAAGTGGAAGTGACTTGAAGAGGAAGTGACTTGAAGCGGAAGTGACTTGAAGCGGAAGTGACGTGAAGTAGAACAAGTCAGAGGATCGCATGAATTGCAAAAGAAAAATCTGAACTTTATAAACAATTGTGATCTGTGATTGTGCAACAAAAGTAGTAAACTGCGAGACGCAGAGTGCCAGTTGTCAAGTGTAACTTGATATGCCTGTGGAAAGTGTTTGCCAAACAAAGTGAAGACACACCAACAAAATGGCAGAGCATTCGGAGGAAGTGATAATCGAAAACGAGGCAATGGATGCCGAAAATGAAAATATAAAAAGATCAAGAGCTGAAGCACAATCATCTACCTCAGACAGTGAAAGTGAGGAAACAAGTGAGTTCACAAGCGATGAAATAAGTGATTGTGAGTCAGAAAATGATACGGTGATAATGGACCGCGATCGGCTGGATGAAATTATGAAAGAGTTAAATTATCTCCGTGCGGAAAATATAAAATTTCAAAAATACATCGAAGCCTCAAGCAATAGGTCCGGCTCGACATCAACATCAACACCAACAACACCTACATCAGCATCATTACCTACACCAACACCAACATCAACACCAAAAACCATAAAAAGCAAATCTGATAGTGTGCAAAAAAGTGCGAAAAGTGGAAAGCAGCCATCTCCCAAAAAACCGGCCAAATCAAGTGAGCAAGAATACCCAAGTCTACCAAATCCAGCAAAACCAGTGAATGGGGAAAAAATTACAGTGACACCAAAGAGGACACGCGTAGCAGACCCGGAAAATAATAATAATAATAATGATAAAGGGCTACCGGTCATCGTAACATATCAACAAAATGTAAAAACCCTAACGACACTGCTGAAGGAAGCAACGAAAAAATTCATGCTGAACGTAATTAACAAAAACGTAATTCATGTGAAAGTCTTCTCCCTAGTTGATTTTAATAAAACTAAAGAAATGTTCAACACACAAAAAGTGTTGTACTATAGTTTCACGCCCAAACAAATAAAGCCACATACGTTAATAATGAAAAAACTCCCGATCGAAGTATACAATGCTGACGAAGTAAAAGCTGCACTAGCTGATGCCGTGCCTGAGCTGAACATCCTGGCAGTAAAGGCCTACAAAGACAAAATGTGGATGGTGCAAGTGGAGAAAACAGAGAAAATTAAGGTTATTTACAAAATAACAACACTCCTCAACTGCCGAATCAGCATCGAGGGCTTTAAAACACACCCAAACGCAATTAAGCAATGCCACAATTGCCAACGATTTTGCCATGTAGCAAGCAATTGCAAAATGGCATTCCGGTGTGTTAAATGCACAAAAACACATGCCCCAGGACAATGCAGCCTTAAGAAAAGAGACGAAAAAGTGAGCCAAGAAGAGCCAACCCAAAAAACCCAATGCGTGAACTGCTCAGGGGACCATACGGCTAATGCAAGGATCTGCCCAGTTCGAATGGAATACATTAAAAAAACAACTGAAAGGCGTAATACAATTCAAAAGAAAACCAACAAGACAATCATAAAGGCAGCCCTCCCACAAAGCCGTATTGAAAAGGGACGAAGCTTCGCCTCAGCAGCCAAAAGCGGACCGATGCCTCCACAAGCAAAGCAAACACCCAAAACACGCCAGGAAAAACCAAAGACGGCCAGAGAAAGCGTCAGTTTTTCATTCGAGCAACTGAACGAAGATTCCGTGGAAGCATTCGGAAAAGATCTCCTTACCTGCTTCGACATTATGAAAACGCTCGTAAAAAAATACCCCGATTCCAGCTCGGATAAAAAAGGAAAGCAACAACTGATTTTGGACTTTCTAATTCAAATCGCGCTAAACTAAAATGCCGGTAAAAATCTTGTTCCAAAATGTAAATAGCATCGTTCAATTGAGAAAACGAAAGGAACTCAACGAGCTATTAAATAAACACAGGCCAGATCTGATGCTCCTCGCTGAACACCATCTGCGAGCCACGCACTCATCAGGGCTAACAAACTACCAATTTGTGAGACAACAGGTACCAAGTTTAGAAACCACGCGGAACAACACAAGTTTCCCTGGAACGTCGGTAGCCATCTGTGTGAGAAATGGTATCAATTTCCAACGAGTGAAAATCGACCAAATGCACTACATCGAGGCTGTGGCAGTGCAGATCTTCCATACCAACGGAAATAATAGGAGAACGGGACTGATTGCAATTTCACTGTATCTGCGCCCCCAGCATCCTCTACTAAGCTCAGACTTGGACATTCTGATGAACTCGCTAGCTAAGATAGAGGACCATGAGCAATACGTGATCGGATGTGACTTGAACGCGAAACATCCATCTTGGAATAGGCCCACACACCGTCCAAGTCACATCAACACATCAGGAAAACGCTTGGAGCAATGGCTGTCAAACCAACCATTTGTAACCCTACACCCAACCCAAGAACCCACGCATCCAAATCGGATGGAAGACTCCTCCATCGATTTCTTCTTAACATCTTCCTCAACACCAATCGACTACCAATTATTTACACACGGCTGCAAAACCATTAAAGACTTCCCATCAGATCACTTTGGAATAGCTATGACAATAAACCTAAGACGGAGCCGACTATTATACAACCCACCAAAATCCTACCACAATTTTCAGAAAATAAATCCGATACACTGGAACACTATAATATTACAAAACCTTAGAAACATCCCAAACACCCAAAACATAAACACAGATGACATAGATAGCCACGTCCATATTTTAACAAACGCAATAGCCAGAGCCCTTAATTCAGATGAAGCAATCCCAAAAATAACACTAAACCCAACTAACCCAAATAACCCATCCATCCAACTTAGCACCTACTGCCTAAACTTAATTAAAAGAAAACGTAAACTTAGACGTACACTCTTCCGCCGCATAGCCACACTAACACCCAATCAACGAAATCAAATAAATAGCACAATAAAAGACTTGGACACACAAATTAAATGCCACATAGAATTTGCTGAGCTAAAGTCAATAGACCAAAAACTACGCAAAATAAACCCAAGTAAAATCAGCCAGAAATCACTCCAAGCACTCAATCCAAGCACACCACCAAAAGAACAACTAGCCCATGATCTAGTACTAACCAACGAGGAAGCAGCATTAATAGACATAGATCTAGATAACAGCTCCTCCCCAATCATAACATCGACAAGTTCAAAAATCAATGCATTAGCCTGGTCTTTCGAAAGAATTCATAGCCAAAACGAAAATATCACCAACTCAGACACTGCCCTCAGAGCCCACACAGCCACTATAAATGAAACCACAGCCCAAACCGCATCCACAACACTAAACTCATGCAAAATTATTTTTAATATTTCTAGAACAGCAGACGGTAACTGGCCCGAGTCTCATGAATGTGGGTTCACAAACGCCGAAGAACTATTTGAGATTCTGAAGCAAAAAAACTCAAAGAAGACTATGGGACCAGACGGCACCAGCAACTTCCTGTTGAAACGCTGCAATATGCCTATTTTACATCATTTGGCAACATTGTTCAACCACTGCCTCAACTTGGGATACTTTCCGTCCGAGTGGAAGAACAGCAGTATAATCCCTATCCAAAAACCAGGAACAAATCCGCAAAGCCTTCGGGCCTACAGACCTATTGCCCTTCTATCTGCAATAAGTCTGCTGCTGGAAAAAATAATAATGGGACAAATCCAGAAGCACATGGACTTGAATAACACATTGAAGGACACTCAGTATGGTTTCAGAGCGAAATCATCTACCAACCATGCATTTATCGCAGCAAATGATTTCATCTTTGAGAATGTTTCCCGCAGATGTGCTACAATTTCCTGTGCTCTGGACTTTGAAAAAGCATTTGACACAGTCTGGACCAGCGGACTTATTTACAAGATGACGCAATTAAATTTTAATCCTGATATCATAAAAATAATACATAATTATCTAACAAAACGAACATTTCAGGTATGCAGTCCAGTTGATGAGGATCGGTCCCTAATAAGGTCTATCGCAGCAGGAGTTCCACAAGGATCACTGCTGGCACCTATCCTCTACAACATCTACCTGGCAGACATACCCGAATACCAAGCTCCTACCGGCTCGAACATAAGAATCAAGGCGCTTATATACGCCGATGATATCCTGCTCTTGGCTTCCTCAGGCTCAATACGTACCGCGGAAAGAGAGCTTAACGGGTACCTGAAGGTGCTATGCAGTTACTTCACTAAATGGCATCTTAAACTCAACGCAAACAAATGCAGCTCCTCAACTCTAAGAGGACCTCGAGTGGGCGACCTGTATCCGAATGCGAGAAGATATAAGCCCAGCCTGTACATCTACAACCGTCTGCCTATCAAATATGAAAAGCAGTTCAAGTACCTTGGCGTCGTCTACGACGAAAAGCTCAACTTCAAGATACACACAGAAGCTGCCCGAAGGAAAGCATGTGCAATGATGAGTAAGATTCAGCACATCTACAAGCCAATACAAGCCTCCACCTATGGGAACATCGATCAACTTACCAAAATCTGCGCTCTAGCCTACAGAAAACTAATTCAACCAGTTCTTATGTACGGCTATGTAGCGTGGATGAACATACCGTCTTCCGGAATGGAAGAGCTGCGACGATTCGAACGCAAAATATTACGCAAATCAATTGGAACCCAAAGCCGAAACGCATTGACGGGCCACTACATAACGAACAAGCAGCTCTACTCATTAACAAAAACAACAAGGATAGACAGACTCATGTTCCAAATTTTGGAAAAACTAACTAAAAGAGACAACATGATACAAACCGAAATACATGCAAACTACCCCACTGATTGCATGACTGCCCACCATATAAACCATCTAATGGAAATGGGTATCATCTATGACGAAGACAATAACCTCATCTTCCATCACAGACGACAGCGATCCCTAAGTCACGCGGACGGGCTGTTATATAATATCAGCCAATAAGCCACTCCACCCCACATCCACCTGTAAATACTCCCCTCCTCACCTCCCATAACCTAGTTCCACCCAAAGATTAGAATAAGCCTAGTTCGTAAATTAGCCCGTAAGACCTAAACAAACACAAAATCAAATTTTATTCAGGTTTTTAGCATAACCATTTTTTCCTGAAAAACACTCCAAACCACTAGACTTTAAACCATAACATAACCTAAACTAATCATAAGATAAACTAACTGATATAATAGTAACTAAAAGACTATCACTCTGATAAGCTTAAAGCGCAGAGTAAAATCATACACATAAGTTAAAGTAAGCTTGAATTTGTCACTCATGTATCACTAGATAACTAAGCAGAAGCGGTGCTACTGTAGATTGAAAAATGACAATAAATAAATAAAAAAAAATAAAAATTTTGTCGTTTCATCAATTGTAAATTGTGGTACTGTGAAGTGAAATAGAATACAAGTAAATAGTGAAATGCCGCCCAAGACTAGTGGAAAGGCAGCCAAAAAGGACTAAGCACAGTGCACAAGTGACTTGAAGTGGAAGTGACTTGAAGAGGAAGTGACTTGAAGCGGAAGTGACGTGGAACAAGTCAGAGGATCGCATGAATTGCAAAAGGAAAATCTGAACTTTATAAACAATTGTGATCTGTGATTGTGCAACAAAAGTAGTAAACTGCGAGACGCAGAGTGCCAGTTGTCAAGTGTAACTTGATATGCCTGTGGAAAGTGTTTGCCAAACAAAGTGAAGACACACCAACAAAATGGCAGAGCATTCGGAGGAAGTGATAATCGAAAACGAGGCAATGGATGCCGAAAATGAAAATATAAAAAGATCAAGAGCTGAAGCACAATCATCTACCTCAGACAGTGAAAGTGAGGAAACAAGTGAGTTCACAAGCGATGAAATAAGTGATTGTGAGTCAGAAAATGATACGGTGATAATGGACCGCGATCGGCTGGATGAAATTATGAAAGAGTTAAATTATCTCCGTGCGGAAAATATAAAATTTCAAAAATACATCGAAGCCTCAAGCAATAGGTCCGGCTCGACATCAACATCAACACCAACAACACCAACAACTACATCAGCATCAGTACCTACATCATTACCTACACCAACACCAACATCAACACCAAAAACCATAAAAAGCAAATCTGATAGTGTGCAAAAAAGTGCGAAAAGTGGAAAGCAGCCATCTCCCAAAAAACCGGCCAAATCAAGTGAGCAAGAATACCCAAGTCTACCAAACCCAGCAAAACCAGTGAATGGGGAAAAAATTACAGTGACACCAAAGAGGACACGCGTAGCAGACCCGGAAAATAATAATAATAATAATGATAAAGGGCTGCCGGTCATCGTAACATATCAACAAAATGTAAAAACCCTAACGACACTGCTGAAGGAAGCAACGAAAAAATTCATGCTGAACGTAATTAACAAAAACGTAATTCATGTGAAGGTCTTCTCCCTAGTTGATTTTAATAAAACTAAAGAAATGTTCAACATACAAAAAGTGCTGTATTATAGTTTCACGCCCAAACAAATAAAGCCACATACGTTAATAATGAAAAAACTCCCGATCGAAGTATACAATGCTGACGAAGTAAAAGCTGCACTAGCTGAGGCCGTGCCTGAGCTGAACATCCTGGCAGTAAAGGCCTACAAAGACAAAATGTGGATGGTGCAAGTGGAGACAACAGAGAAAATTAATATTATTTACAAAATAACAACACTCCTCAACTGCCGAATTAACATCGAGGGCTTTAAAACACACCCAAACGCAATTAAGCAATGCCACAATTGCCAACGATTTTGCCACGTAGCAAGCAATTGCAAAATGGCATTCCGGTGTGTTAAATGCACAAAAACACATGCCCCAGGACAATGCAGCCTTAAGAAAAGAGACGAAAAAGTGAGCCAAGAAGAGCCAACCCAAAAAACCCAATGCGTGAACTGCTCAGGGGACCATACGGCTAATGCAAGGATCTGCCCAGTTCGAATGGAATACATTAAAAAAACAACTGAAAGGCGTAATACAATTCAAAAGAAAAACAACAAGACAATCATAAAGGCAACTCTCCCACAAAGCCGGATTGAAAAGGGACGAAGCTTCGCCTCAGCAGCCAAAAGCGGACCGATGCCTCCACAAGCGAAGCAAACACCAAAAACACGCCAGGAAAAACCAAAGACGGCCAGAGAAAACGTCAGTTTTTCATTCGAGCAACTGAACGAAGATTCCGTGGAAGCATTCGGAAAAGATCTCCTTACCTGCTTCGACATTATGAAAACGCTCGTAAAAAAATACCCCGATTCCAGCTCGGATAAAAAAGGAAAGCAACAACTGATTTTGGACTTTCTAATTCAAATCGCGCTAAACTAAAATGCCGGTAAAAATCTTGTTCCAAAATGTAAATAGCATCGTTCAATTGAGAAAACGAAAGGAACTCAACGAGCTATTAAATAAACACAGGCCAGATCTGATGCTCCTCGCTGAACACCATCTGCGAGCCACGCACTCATCAGGGCTAACAAACTACCAATTTGTGAGACAACAGGTACCAAGTTTAGAAACCACGCGGAACAACACAAGTTTCCCTGGAACGTCGGTAGCCATCTGTGTGAGAAATGGTATCAATTTCCAACGAGTGAAAATCGACCAAATGCACTACATCGAGGCTGTGGCAGTGCAGATCTTCCATACCAACGGAAATAATAGGAGAACGGGACTGATTGCAATTTCACTGTATCTGCGCCCCCAGCATCCTCTACTAAGCTCAGACTTGGACATTCTGATGAACTCGCTAGCTAAGATAGAGGACCATGAGCAATACGTGATCGGATGTGACTTGAACGCGAAACATCCATCTTGGAATAGGCCCACACACCGTCCAAGTCACATCAACACATCAGGAAAACGCTTGGAGCAATGGCTGGCAAACCAACCATTTGTAACCCTACACCCGACCCAAGAACCCACGCATCCAAATCGGATGGAAGACTCCTCCATCGATTTCTTCTTAACATCATCCTCAACACCAATCGACTACCAATTATTTACACACGGCTGCAAAACCATTAAAGACTTCCCATCAGATCACTTTGGAATAGCTATGACAATAAACCTAAGACGGAGCCGACTATTATACAACCCACCAAAATCCTTCCACAATTTTCAGAAAATAAATCCGATACACTGGAACACTATAATATTACAGAACCTTAGGAACATCCCAAACACCCAAAACATAAACACAGATGACATAGATAGCCACGTCCATATATTAACAAACGCAATAGCCAGAGCCCTTAATTCAGATGAAGCAATCCCAAAAATAACACTAAACCCAACTAACCCAAATAACCCATCCATCCAACTTAGCACCTACTGCCTAAACTTAATTAAAAGAAAACGTAAACTTAGACGTACACTCTTCCGCCGCGTAGCCACACTAACACCCAATCAACGAAATCAAATAAATAGCACAATAAAAGACTTGGACACACAAATTAAATGCCACATAGAATTTGCTGAGCTAAAATCAATAGACCTAAAACTACGCAAAATAAACCCAAGTAAAATCAGCCAGAAATCACTTCAAGCACTCAATCCAAGCACGCCACCAAAAGAACAGCTAGCCCATGATCTAGTACTAACCAACGAGGAAGCAGCATTAATAGACATAGATCTAGATAACAGCTCCTCCCCAATCATAACATCCACAAGTTCAAAAATCAATGCATTAGCCTGGTCTTTCGAAAGAATTCATAGCCAAAACGAAAATATCACCAACTCAGACACTGTCCTCAGAGCCCACACAGCCACTATAAATGAAACCATAGCCCAAACCGCATCCACAACATTAAACTCATGCAAAATTATTTTTAATTCTTCTAGAACAGCAGACGGTAACTGGCCCGAGTCTCATGAATGTGGGTTCACAAACGCCGAAGAACTATTTGAGATTCTGAAGCAAAAAAACTCAAAGAAGACTATGGGACCAGACGGCACCAGCAACTTCCTGTTGAAACGCTGCAATATGCCTATTTTACATCATTTGGCAACATTGTTCAACCACTGCCTCAACTTGGGATACTTTCCGTCCGAGTGGAAGAACAGCAGTATAATCCCTATCCAAAAACCAGGAACAAGTCCGCAAAGCCTTCGGGCCTACAGACCTATTGCCCTTCTATCTGCAATAAGTCTGCTGCTGGAAAAAATAATAATGGGACAAATCCAGAAGCACATGGACTTGAATAACACATTGAAGGACACTCAGTATGGTTTCAGAGCGAAATCATCTACCAACCATGCATTTATCGCAGCAAATGACTTCATCTTTGAGAATGTTTCCCGCAGATGTGCTACAATTTCCTGTGCTCTGGACTTTGAAAAAGCATTTGACACAGTCTGGACCAGCGGACTTATTTACAAGATGACGCAATTAAATTTTAATCCTGATATCATAAAAATAATACATAATTATCTAACAAAACGAACATTTCAGGTATGCAGTCCAGTTGATGAGGATCGGTCCCTAATAAGGTCGATCGCAGCAGGAGTTCCACAAGGATCACTGCTGGCACCTATCCTCTACAACATCTACCTGGCAGACATACCCGAATACCAAGCTCCTACCGGCTCGAACATAAGAATCAAGGCGCTTATATACGCCGATGATATCCTGCTCTTGGCTTCCTCAGGCTCAATACGTACCGCGGAAAGAGAGCTTAACGGGTACCTGAAGGTGCTATGCAGTTACTTCACTAAATGGCATCTTAAACTCAACGCAAACAAATGCAGCTCCTCAACTCTAAGAGGACCTCGAGTGGGCGACCTGTATCCGAATGCGAGAAGATATAAGCCCAGCCTGTACATCTACAACCGTCTGCCTATCAAATATGAAAAGCAGTTCAAGTACCTTGGCGTCGTATACGACGAAAAGCTCAACTTCAAGATACACACAGGAGCTGCCCGAAGGAAAGCATGTGCAATGATGAGTAAGATTCAGCACATCTACAAGCCAATACAAGCCTCCACCTATGGGAACATCGATCAACTTACCAAAATCTGCGCTCTAGCCTACAGAAAACTAATTCAACCAGTTCTTATGTACGGCTATGTAGCGTGGATGAACATACCGTCTTCCGGAATGGAAGAGCTGCGACGATTCGAACGCAAAATATTACGCAAATCAATTGGAACCCAAAGCCGAAACGCATTGACGGGCCACTACATAACGAACAAGCAGCTCTACTCATTAACAAAAACAACAAGGATAGACAGACTCATGTTCCAAATTTTGGAAAAACTAACTGAAAGAGACAACATGATACAAACCGAAATACATGCAAACTACCCTACTGATTGCCTGACTGCCCACCATATAAACCATCTAATGGAAATGGGTATCATCTATGACGAAGACAATAACCTCATCTTCCATCACAGACGACAGCGATCCCTAAGTCACGCGGACGGGCTGTTATATAATATCAGCCAATAAGCCACTCCACCCCACATCCACCTGTAAATACCCCCCTCCTCACCTCCCATGTCCTAGTTCCATCCAAAGATTAGAATAAGCCTAGTTCGTAAATTAGCCCGTAAGACTTAAACAAACACAAAATCAAATTTTATTCAGGTTTTTAGCATAACCATTTTTTCCTGAAAAACACTCCAAGCCACTAGACTTTAAACCATAACATAACCTAAACTAATCATAAGATAAACTAACTGATATAATAGTAACTAAAAGACTATCACTCTGATAAGCTTAAAGCGCAGAGTAAAATCATACACATAAGTTAAAGTAAGCTTGAATTTGTCACTCATGTATCACTAAATAACTCAGCAGAAGCTGTGCTACTGTAGATTGAAAAATGACAATAAATAAATTTAGCAAAATTTAGCATAAATTGTAAATTGTGGTATTGTGGTACTGTGAAGTGAAATAGAATACAAGTAAATAGTGAAATGCCGCCCAAGACTAGTGGAAAGGCAGCCAAAAAGGCTGGAAAGGCTCAGAAGAACATCACCAAGAATGACAAGAAGAAGAAGCGCAAGAGGAAGGAGAGCTATGCCATCTATATCTACAAAGTCCTGAAGCAAGTCCATCCTGACACTGGTATTTCGTCGAAAGCGATGAGCATCATGAACAGCTTTGTAAATGACATCTTCGAGCGCATTGCTGCCGAAGCGTCTCGCTTGGCTCATTACAACAAGCGCTCAACCATCACCAGTCGGGAAATCCAAACGGCTGTGCGTCTACTGCTGCCGGGAGAGTTGGCCAAGCACGCTGTTAGTGAGGGAACCAAGGCTGTCACCAAGTACACTAGCTCCAAGTAAATTTGGTTGCTCATCGATTCTCTGCAGAACCTTGCAAAACCCAAAAAGGCCCTTTTCAGGGCCACAAAATTTTCTCCCAAAGAATTTCCATTTTCAATATAACCAAACGAATAAAAATCAATTTAATATCAAAATCTGTCAAATTAATTTCTTCGATATGCAAGAAACCATAACCATAACCATACATTCATATGTATGTTCATCAAAATATAAAAACTTAATTCAATTGCCGACCGACCCGACGACTACTATGCTAAGGTACAGCGTCTATGTAAACGCTTTTCAATACACATCCGAACGAATAACGAATTTGATTCGGTTCGGTCAAAATTCGTTTTAAGTTTGAACTGGATGCTAAATATACATATAAACGTATCTGTATCTGTACAAAAGCATCTGTAGGCTCGATAATTTCCATCTCTTTTGATATAGTTTTGTAGCCCTGAAAAGGGCTTGTTTAAATCAATTTCAGATGCATCCATCTAAACCATGCGACCATGCGACCATGTACACACCAACGTGCACACTTTCACAATTTACTTCTTGGCCGCCGTCGTCTTGGCTTTCGGCTTCTTTACGGTGGCGGGAGCCACTGGCTTCTTCGTTGTCTTCTTGGGCTTGGCAGACGCCGCTGCAGCTACAGCCTTTGCTTTTGGCTTGGGCTTGGCCTTTGGCTTTGCAGGGCTCGACTTGGCCTTTGCCGCTGCTGGTTTCGCCTTCACGGTTCCAGTTTTCTTCGCATCCTTAGCCTTTGCCTTCTCAGTTTTCTTCTTCTCGGCGGTCTTCTTGGTGGCGACTGACTTCTTTACCTTTAGCTTCTTGTCACCGGCTCCGGCTGCTTTTTTGGGGCTTGCTGTCTTCTTGGCTGCTGCCGATGCCGATGTCGATGACGCCACCTTCTTACTTTTAATTTTCTTCTCCACAGACGCAACCTTTGGCTTGGGCTCCTTTTTGGCGGAAGCAGAGAGCTTGAACGAACCAGATGCACCTTTTCCCTTTGTTTGGATCAGCTTTCCATTGGCAACAGCCGACTTCAAGTACTTCTTGATAAATGGAGCCAATTTCTGGGCATCGCATTTGTATTCGGCAGTAATATATTTCTTGATTGCCAAAAGCGATGAGCCGCCACGTTCCTTCAAGCTCTTAATCGAAGCGTCAACCATTTGCTGAGTTGGGGGATGCGTTGGTGGAGCTGTGGGCTTCTTTGCCTTTGTAGTAGCAGCACCGGATCCAGATGCCTTCTTAGCGGCCACCTTCTTCTCAGCTGGTACTGGTGGAGCAGCCACTGGAGACGCGGATGTTGCAACTGCAGAATCAGACATTATTATTCACAAAATTACACTTTTCAATGAAAAAACGTTGTTGCCGGCTCTCAGCTAAGGTCCCTCGTTCGAATGAGAAGCGAGTAGAAGGGCAGTACGATGATGATTTTAGCATTGGTGATTTGTTTCGAAAAAGTTTCATTGAACGTCTGAATTATTTCTACTTTTCTATATATAATTATTAAATAATTTAAATATTTTTTCATTGATTCATATTCTTAAATATTTCAAATATTATTGTACATCATTTATTTTATAAATATCATCCATTATCGATTTTTAATACCTGTGCAAACTTTGACAACATGATCTCCAACTCTTATATTTGGAATTCAATTACATTAATAAATAACAATTTTAGTTTATTTTGCTAAACATATTTTTGAAAAATAAAATTTGATAAATTTACTTTAAGAGGCATTAAACATATATTCACATATCGGTTGGTATGGTATTTTAAAATCGTTTTGAAGATAACGCTATCGAGTACAAAAGTACCACTTTCTGGGTATGTTCAGCATTGAAATTAGGGGTCAAAAAATATAAATGTTTAAAAATATATTATTGTTACCCATTTTTCTTAAGGAAATCAAAACGATTTTCCATTTAGTATTATTTCTGATCAATTTTTGCAAATTTTTACCCAAAATTAACAAACTTTCTTACCCACATAGCAGTACCAACTAAGTTGGATCTCAATGTAAAAATCGAAATAATCTATTATACGCAAATTTTATTGTCTACACCGATTTATACAAATCTTAAAAACATATTTCCTTTACTTTTGTTGAATATTCTTAATTATTTGTATTTTTTAACGAACGGTCTTTTATTATATCCGAGCATTACGAATAGTACCTTCGTCAAAATGTCTTCTCTTCAGGTGTGTAAGAATATTTTTAATATTTATAACAAAAAATGTATTGTTGGTTGTTTTTTGGTCATTAAAAAATCGTATATGTATGTATTTGCAACTCAACTAACAAAGGTAGTCCGGCAAAAAGTAAATACAAATGGTTTCTATTTTAGACTAGCCTAGTTTTTTAAACAGCTTCAGCTGTCTGTTCCTGATAAGTTGATCACAGAAAAGCATGTTTTGTTTCTAAATAAATCAAAATCACATACATATTGCATATGTTTCATTAAGATTTATTTGAAATTATCCCCTTTTTAGAGTTCTATCGAACCGTATTCTTTAATGAAAAATCGAGGTAAGGTAGCGAAAACATTTGTCAAAATGCCTTCAGGCCAAATGAATATACAGAGGTGTTAATACATTTAATACGGAATGAATAATGTATGGTATGAATTCGCCAAATCCAATTCTTTATCGTTTTGTATCTAAAACAATGTTACCCTATCGTACAATATTGTGTAATTAAACAGCTATGGCAAAGCAAAGACAAAATCAAACATATGTATTTTATTTGGAAAAATTAGTAAAGTAGAAAGTAGCAGAAATAAAAAATCTCAATGAAAATTATATTGTGGTCCTGAAAAGGACCGATTTGTAGAAAATTGATATGTGATATGCACCTCACGAAGAAATATCAACTTAAGCACGCTCGCCACGAATACGTCTGGCCAGTTGGATGTCCTTGGGCATGATTGTGACACGCTTGGCGTGGATGGCACACAAGTTGGTATCTTCGAAGAGACCGACCAGATAGGCTTCGCTAGCTTCCTGGAGTGCCATTACTGCCGAGCTCTGGAAGCGCAAGTCAGTTTTGAAATCCTGAGCGATTTCACGAACCAAACGCTGGAAAGGCAATTTGCGGATCAGCAGCTCGGTACTCTTCTGGTAGCGACGGATTTCACGCAGGGCAACAGTGCCGGGGCGATAACGATGAGGTTTCTTCACGCCACCGGTTGCTGGAGCACTTTTGCGTGCAGCCTTGGTAGCCAGTTGTTTGCGTGGCGCCTTTCCACCAGTCGATTTACGAGCAGTCTGCTTGGTACGGGCCATTTTCACTGTTCACTATTCACTATTCACTTTCAACGTTTAAATTCAGAATAAGCGATCAAAATTCTCGCTGCTAGCTTATATAGCATTCTTCTGTTGGAGGGTTGAAACGAGAGAGCAGCCGAAGCATGCTGTTTCATTTCCCGAGCCGAGCGAGATGCACATATCATTCGGTCTCACTCGTGTTTTGGTGGTGTTTGGTATAAATACAAGCGATAAACATTTTGGTGCCATTCGTTCCTTGTGTCTCGTGTCGTAAGTGAAAAGTGAAAAACACAGTGAAAGAAAATGACTGGTCGTGGTAAAGGTGGCAAAGGCTTGGGAAAGGGAGGCGCTAAGCGTCATCGCAAGGTTCTGCGTGATAACATCCAGGGTATCACGAAGCCCGCTATCCGCCGTTTGGCTCGTCGTGGCGGTGTAAAACGCATTTCTGGACTCATCTACGAGGAAACTCGTGGAGTGCTGAAAGTGTTTTTGGAAAACGTTATCCGTGATGCCGTCACCTACACCGAACACGCCAAGAGGAAGACAGTCACAGCCATGGATGTGGTTTATGCTCTGAAGAGACAAGGCCGCACGCTGTACGGCTTCGGCGGTTAAGAAAATTTGTACAGTCTGCTGTTCAAAAGTAAACAATCGGTCCTTTTCAGGACCACAAAAGAATCAAAAAGAGAGGCATATTTTCAAATTGTATTGTATTTTGATATTATCAAGTTAAATAAAAGTCAAGTCGACAGAAAACGAGGTGCACTGCTCCCATCTAATACTTAATACGCTACTTAATATTATTATACATACATAGCTGATGATGTTATGTGCTCAAAAGGAAGGGAAGCATGCATTCTGCGCACCGTTCGTTTATCCCATTATGTATTTAAATATTCTGATAAATCCGTAAAATTTGACGAATTTATCGTAGACCGGTGCTATACTTTTGGTAAAGGAAAAAAAAGGCGTAAAGTTCACAAAGTACATTCGTATCAGGTAGGTTGCATTGCATTTCACGTAGGTAAAGAAAATATGTTTTTTTTTTCTTTCGAGCTCTATCGCTTGGTCCCAGTCCCCCAGACACGCATAGAAACCCAACCTTAAATTTCATCATGTTTTCCAGATGCCTCGACCGCAACTGTACTTTCTTTTAGGCCCTATCCTATTAATAGAAATCTGCGTGTTTTATTTCTACTCTAGAATGATAATCAATTATGAAAATTCTCTCAATTCTTTAGTCATGGTTTGGTCGTCCTGAAAAGGACGTTTTGGTTTATATATGTACATATGTACAAGAACGTAAATTGTTTTTTCCCATTGGAACATTTATGCCTTCTTCTCGGTCTTCTTGGGCAGAAGAACGGCCTGGATGTTGGGCAACACACCACCCTGAGCAATGGTGACGCCTGAGAGCAGCTTGTTCAACTCCTCATCGTTGCGGATGGCCAGCTGCAGATGGCGAGGGATAATTCTCGTCTTCTTGTTATCACGGGCAGCATTTCCAGCCAACTCAAGAACTTCAGCGGCCAAGTATTCCATCACGGCAGCCAGGTAAACAGGAGCGCCGGCACCGACACGCTCCGCATAGTTGCCCTTGCGAAGTAGACGATGAATACGACCAACAGGGAACTGAAGACCGGCACGGTTCGACCGAGACTTTGCCTTTCCCTTCACTTTGCCACCTTTACCACGACCAGACATTGTAGTAGATTCTTGTTTTTTTCACTATTCACACACGAATGTTGTGCAAACCAAACCTACGCTATATTTATACTTTTTCCGTCTGCATGAGCGTTCAACCAAGGGGTGTGTTTTTCGCCTGCTACAAACTGTATGTTAAACCTGAACAGACTGCTCAAATAAAAGTTCATATAGGGCATTGCGTTTCATAAATTGTAAATTGTGGTATTGTGGTACTGTGAAGTGAAATAGAATACAAGTAAATAGTGAAATGCCGCCCAAGACTAGTGGAAAGGCAGCCAAAAAGGCTGGAAAGGCTCAGAAGAACATCACCAAGAATGACAAGAAGAAGAAGCGCAAGAGGAAGGAGAGCTATGCCATCTATATCTACAAAGTCCTGAAGCAAGTCCATCCTGACACTGGTATTTCGTCGAAAGCGATGAGCATCATGAACAGCTTTGTAAATGACATCTTCGAGCGCATTGCTGCCGAAGCGTCTCGCTTGGCTCATTACAACAAGCGCTCAACCATCACCAGTCGGGAAATCCAAACGGCTGTGCGTCTACTGCTGCCGGGAGAGTTGGCCAAGCACGCTGTTAGTGAGGGAACCAAGGCTGTCACCAAGTACACTAGCTCCAAGTAAATTTGGTTGCTCATCGATTCTCTGCAGAACCTTGCAAAACCCAAAAAGGCCCTTTTCAGGGCCACAAAATTTTCTCCCAAAGAAATTCCATTTTCAATATGTATAACCAAACGAATAAAAATCAATTTAATATCAAAATCTGTCAAATTAATTTCTTCGATATGCAAGAAACCATAACCATAACCATACATTCATATGTACATATGTTCATCCAAATATAAAAACTTAATTCAATTGCCGACCGACCCGACGACTACTATGCTAAGGTACAGCGTCTATGTAAACGCTTTTCAATACACATCCGAACGAATAACGAATTTGATTCGGTTCAGTCAAAATTCGTTTTAAGTTTGAACTGGATGCTAAATATACATATAAACGTATCTGTATCTGTACAAAAGCATCTGTAGGCTCGATAATTTCCATCTCTTTTGATATAGTTTTGTAGCCCTGAAAAGGGCTTGTTTAAATCAATTTCAGATGCATCCATCTAAAATTTCGAATGCGACCATACGACCATGCGACCATGTACACACCAACGTGCACACTTTCACAATTTACTTCTTGGCCGCCGTCGTCTTGGCTTTCGGCTTCTTTACGGTGGCGGGAGCCACTGGCTTCTTCGTTGTCTTCTTGGGCTTGGCAGACGCCGCTGCAGCTACAGCCTTTGCTTTTGGCTTGGGCTTGGCCTTTGGCTTTGCAGGGCTCGACTTGGCCTTTGCCGCTGCTGGTTTCGCCTTCACGGTTCCAGTTTTCTTCGCATCCTTAGCCTTTGCCTTCTCAGTTTTCTTCTTCTCGGCGGTCTTCTTGGTGGCGACTGACTTCTTTACCTTTAGCTTCTTGTCACCGGCTCCGGCTGCTTTTTTGGGGCTTGCTGTCTTCTTGGCTGCTGCCGATGCCGATGCCGATGTCGATGACGCCACCTTCTTACTTTTAATTTTCTTCTCCACAGACGCAACCTTTGGCTTGGGCTCCTTTTTGGCGGAAGCAGAGAGCTTGAACGAACCAGATGCACCTTTTCCCTTTGTTTGGATCAGCTTTCCATTGGCAACAGCCGACTTCAAGTACTTCTTGATAAATGGAGCCAATTTCTGGGCATCGCATTTGTATTCGGCAGTAATATATTTCTTGATTGCCAAAAGCGATGAGCCGCCACGTTCCTTCAAGCTCTTAATCGAAGCGTCAACCATTTGCTGAGTTGGGGGATGCGTTGGTGGAGCTGTGGGCTTCTTTGCCTTTGTAGTAGCAGCACCGGATCCAGATGCCTTCTTAGCGGCCACCTTCTTCTCAGCTGGTACTGGTGGAGCAGCCACTGGAGACGCGGATGTTGCAACTGCAGAATCAGACATTATTATTCACAAAATTACACTTTTCAATGAAAAAACGTTGTTGCCGGCTCTCAGCTAAGGTCCCTCGTTCGAATGAGAAGCGAGTAGAAGGGCAGTACGATGATGATTTTAGCATTGGTGATTTGTTTCCAAAAAGTTTCATTGAACGTCTGAATTATTTCTACTTTTCTATATATAATTATTAAATAATTTAAATATTTTTTCATTGATTCATATTCTTAAATATTTCAAATATTATTGTACATCATTTATTTTATAAATATCATCCATTATCGATTTTTAATACCTGTGCAAACTTTGACAACATGATCTCCAACTCTTATATTTGGAATTCAATTACATTAATAAATAACAATTTTAGTTTATTTTGTTAAACATATTTTTGAAAAATAAAATTTGATAAATTTACTTTAAGAGGCATTAAACATATATTCACATATCGGTTGGTATGGTATTTTAAAATCGTTTTGAAGATAACGCTATCGAGTACAAAAGTACCACTTTCTGGGTATGTTCAGCATTGAAATTAGGGGTCAAAAAATATAAATGTTTAAAAATATATTATTGTTACCCATTTTTCTTAAGGAAATCAAAACGATTTTCCATTTAGTATTATTTCTGATCAATTTTTGCAAATTTTTACCCAAAATTAACAAACTTTCTTACCCACATAGCAGTACCAACTAAGTTGGATCTCAATGTAAAAATCGAAATAATCTATTATACGCAAATTTTATTGTCTACACCGATTTATACAAATCTTAAAAACATATTTCCTTTACTTTTGTTGAATATTCTTAATTATTTGTATTTTTTAACGAACGGTCTTTTATTATATCCGAGCATTACGAATAGTACCTTCGTCAAAATGTCTTCTCTTCAGGTGTGTAAGAATATTTTTAATATTTATAACAAAAAATGTATTGTTGGTTGTTTTTTGGTCATTAAAAAATCGTATATGTATGTATTTGCAACTCAACTAACAAAGGTAGTCCGGCAAAAAGTAAATACAAATGGTTTCTATTTTAGACTAGCCTTTTTAAGACTTTTTTAAACAGCTTCAGCTGTCTGTTCCTGATAAGTTGATCACAGAAAAGCATGTTTTGTTTCTAAATAAATCAAAATCACATACATATTGCATATGTTTCATTAAGATTTATTTGAAATTATCCCCTTTTTAGAGTTCTATCGAACCGTATTCTTTAATGAAAAATCGAGGTAAGGTAGCGAAAACATTTGTCAAAATGCCTTCAGGCCAAATGAATATACAGAGGTGTTAATACATTTAATACGGAATGAATAATGTATGGTATGAATTCGCCAAATCCAATTCTTTATCGTTTTGTATCTAAAACAATGTTACCCTATCGTACAATATTGTGTAATTAAACAGCTATGGCAAAGCAAAGACAAAATCAAACATATGTATTTTATTTGGAAAAATTAGTAAAGTAGAAAGTAGCAGAAATAAAAAATCTCAATGAAAATTATATTGTGGTCCTGAAAAGGACCGATTTGTAGAAAATTGATATGTGATATGCACCTCACGAAGAAATATCAACTTAAGCACGCTCGCCACGAATACGTCTGGCCAGTTGGATGTCCTTGGGCATGATTGTGACACGCTTGGCGTGGATGGCACACAAGTTGGTATCTTCGAAGAGACCGACCAGATAGGCTTCGCTAGCTTCCTGGAGTGCCATTACTGCCGAGCTCTGGAAGCGCAAGTCAGTTTTGAAATCCTGAGCGATTTCACGAACCAAACGCTGGAAAGGCAATTTGCGGATCAGCAGCTCGGTACTCTTCTGGTAGCGACGGATTTCACGCAGGGCAACAGTGCCGGGGCGATAACGATGAGGTTTCTTCACGCCACCGGTTGCTGGAGCACTTTTGCGTGCAGCCTTGGTAGCCAGTTGTTTGCGTGGCGCCTTTCCACCAGTCGATTTACGAGCAGTCTGCTTGGTACGGGCCATTTTCACTGTTCACTATTCACTATTCACTTTCAACGTTTAAATTCAGAATAAGCGATCAAAATTCTCGCTGCTAGCTTATATAGCATTCTTCTGTTGGAGGGTTGAAACGAGAGAGCAGCCGAAGCATGCTGTTTCATTTCCCGAGCCGAGCGAGATGCACATATCATTCGGTCTCACTCGTGTTTTGGTGGTGTTTGGTATAAATACAAGCGATAAACATTTTGGTGCCATTCGTTCCTTGTGTCTCGTGTCGTAAGTGAAAAGTGAAAAACACAGTGAAAGAAAATGACTGGTCGTGGTAAAGGTGGCAAAGGCTTGGGAAAGGGAGGCGCTAAGCGTCATCGCAAGGTTCTGCGTGATAACATCCAGGGTATCACGAAGCCCGCTATCCGCCGTTTGGCTCGTCGTGGCGGTGTAAAACGCATTTCTGGACTCATCTACGAGGAAACTCGTGGAGTGCTGAAAGTGTTTTTGGAAAACGTTATCCGTGATGCCGTCACCTACACCGAACACGCCAAGAGGAAGACAGTCACAGCCATGGATGTGGTTTATGCTCTGAAGAGACAAGGCCGCACGCTGTACGGCTTCGGCGGTTAAGAAAATTTGTACATTCTGCTGTTCAAAAGTAAACAATCGGTCCTTTTCAGGACCACAAAAGAATCAAAAAGAGAGGCATATTTTCAAATTGTATTGTATTTTGATATTATCAAGTTAAATAAAAGTCAAGTCGACAGAAAACGAGGTGCACTGCTCCCATCTAATACTTAATACGCTACTTAATATTATTATACATACATAGCTGATGATGTTGATGATGTGCTCAAAGGGAAGGGAAGCATGCATTCTGCGCACCGTTCGTTTATCCCATTATGTATTTAAATACTCTGGTAAATCCGTAAAATTTGACGAATTTATCGTAGACCGGTGCTGTACTTTTGGTAAAGGAAAAAAAAGGCGTAAAGTTCACAAAGTACATTCGTATCAGGTAGGTTGCATTGCATTTCACGTAGGTAAAGAAAATATGTTTTTTTTTTTCTTTCGAGCTCTATCGCTTGGTCCCAGTCCCCCAGACACGCATAGATAGACACCCAACCTTAAATTTCATCATGTTTTTCAGATGCCTCGACCGCAACTGTACTTTCTTTTAGGCCCTATCCTATTAATAGAAATCTGCGTGTTTTATTTCTACTCTAGAATGATAATCAATTATGAAAATTCTCTCAATTCTTTAGTCATGGTTTGGTCGTCCTGAAAAGGACGTTTTGGTTTATATATGTACATATGTACAAGAACGTAAATTGTTTTTTCCCATTGGAACATTTATGCCTTCTTCTCGGTCTTCTTGGGCAGAAGAACGGCCTGGATGTTGGGCAACACACCACCCTGAGCAATGGTGACGCCTGAGAGCAGCTTGTTCAACTCCTCATCGTTGCGGATGGCCAGCTGCAGATGGCGAGGGATAATTCTCGTCTTCTTGTTATCACGGGCAGCATTTCCAGCCAACTCAAGAACTTCAGCGGCCAAGTATTCCATCACGGCAGCCAGGTAAACAGGAGCGCCGGCACCGACACGCTCCGCATAGTTGCCCTTGCGAAGTAGACGATGAATACGACCAACAGGGAACTGAAGACCGGCACGGTTCGACCGAGACTTTGCCTT
Organism: Drosophila azteca; assembly: GCA_005876895.1. NCBI lineage: Eukaryota > Metazoa > Arthropoda > Insecta > Diptera > Drosophilidae > Drosophila > Drosophila azteca. The sequence continues at coordinate 17,793,671 of VCKU01000091.1, forward strand.
TCCCTTCACTTTGCCACCTTTACCACGACCAGACATTGTAGTAGATTCTTGTTTTTTTCACTATTCACACACGAATGTTGTGCAAACCAAACCTACGCTATATTTATACTTTTTCCGTCTGCATGAGCGTTCAACCAAGGGGTGGGTTTTTCGCCTGCTACAAACTGTATGTTAAACCTGAACAGACTGCTCAAATAAAAGTTCATATAGGGCATTGCGTTTCATAAATTGTAAATTGTGGTATTGTGGTACTGTGAAGTGAAATAGAATACAAGTAAATAGTGAAATGCCGCCCAAGACTAGTGGAAAGGCAGCCAAAAAGGCTGGAAAGGCTCAGAAGAACATCACCAAGAATGACAAGAAGAAGAAGCGCAAGAGGAAGGAGAGCTATGCCATCTATATCTACAAAGTCCTGAAGCAAGTCCATCCTGACACTGGTATTTCGTCGAAAGCGATGAGCATCATGAACAGCTTTGTAAATGACATCTTCGAGCGCATTGCTGCCGAAGCGTCTCGCTTGGCTCATTACAACAAGCGCTCAACCATCACCAGTCGGGAAATCCAAACGGCTGTGCGTCTACTGCTGCCGGGAGAGTTGGCCAAGCACGCTGTTAGTGAGGGAACCAAGGCTGTCACCAAGTACACTAGCTCCAAGTAAATTTGGTTGCTCATCGATTCTCTGCAGAACCTTGCAAAACCCAAAAAGGCCCTTTTCAGGGCCACAAAATTTTCTCCCAAAGAAATTCCATTTTCAATATGTATAACCAAACGAATAAAAATCAATTTAATATCAAAATCTGTCAAATTAATTTCTTCGATATGCAAGAAACCATAACCATAACCATACATTCATATGTATGTTCATCAAAATATAAAAACTTAATTCAATTGCCGACCGACCCGACGACTACTATGCTAAGGTACAGCGTCTATGTAAACGCTTTTCAATACACATCCGAACGAATAACGAATTTGATTCGGTTCGGTCAAAATTCGTTTTAAGTTTGAACTGGATGCTAAATATACATATAAACGTATCTGTATCTGTACAAAAGCATCTGTAGGCTCGATAATTTCCATCTCTTTTGATATAGTTTTGTAGCCCTGAAAAGGGCTTGTTTAAATCAATTTCAGATGCATCCATCTAAAATTTCGAATGCGACCATACGACCATGCGACCATGTACACACCAACGTGCACACTTTCACAATTTACTTCTTGGCCGCCGTCGTCTTGGCTTTCGGCTTCTTTACGGTGGCGGGAGCCACTGGCTTCTTCGTTGTCTTCTTGGGCTTGGCAGACGCCGCTGCAGCTACAGCCTTTGCTTTTGGCTTGGGCTTGGCCTTTGGCTTTGCAGGGCTCGACTTGGCCTTTGCCGCTGCTGGTTTCGCCTTCACGGTTCCAGTTTTCTTCGCATCCTTAGCCTTTGCCTTCTCAGTTTTCTTCTTCTCGGCGGTCTTCTTGGTGGCGACTGACTTCTTTACCTTTAGCTTCTTGTCACCGGCTCCGGCTGCTTTTTTGGGGCTTGCTGTCTTCTTGGCTGCTGCCGATGCCGATGTCGATGACGCCACCTTCTTACTTTTAATTTTCTTCTCCACAGACGCAACCTTTGGCTTGGGCTCCTTTTTGGCGGAAGCAGAGAGCTTGAACGAACCAGATGCACCTTTTCCCTTTGTTTGGATCAGCTTTCCATTGGCAACAGCCGACTTCAAGTACTTCTTGATAAATGGAGCCAATTTCTGGGCATCGCATTTGTATTCGGCAGTAATATATTTCTTGATTGCCAAAAGCGATGAGCCGCCACGTTCCTTCAAGCTCTTAATCGAAGCGTCAACCATTTGCTGAGTTGGGGGATGCGTTGGTGGAGCTGTGGGCTTCTTTGCCTTTGTAGTAGCAGCACCGGATCCAGATGCCTTCTTAGCGGCCACCTTCTTCTCAGCTGGTACTGGTGGAGCAGCCACTGGAGACGCGGATGTTGCAACTGCAGAATCAGACATTATTATTCACAAAATTACACTTTTCAATGAAAAAACGTTGTTGCCGGCTCTCAGCTAAGGTCCCTCGTTCGAATGAGAAGCGAGTAGAAGGGCAGTACGATGATGATTTTAGCATTGGTGATTTGTTTCGAAAAAGTTTCATTGAACGTCTGAATTATTTCTACTTTTCTATATATAATTATTAAATAATTTAAATATTTTTTCATTGATTCATATTCTTAAATATTTCAAATATTATTGTACATCATTTATTTTATAAATATCATCCATTATCGATTTTTAATACCTGTGCAAACTTTGACAACATGATCTCCAACTCTTATATTTGGAATTCAATTACATTAATAAATAACAATTTTAGTTTATTTTGCTAAACATATTTTTGAAAAATAAAATTTGATAAATTTACTTTAAGAGGCATTAAACATATATTCACATATCGGTTGGTATGGTATTTTAAAATCGTTTTGAAGATAACGCTATCGAGTACAAAAGTACCACTTTCTGGGTATGTTCAGCATTGAAATTAGGGGTCAAAAAATATAAATGTTTAAAAATATATTATTGTTACCCATTTTTCTTAAGGAAATCAAAACGATTTTCCATTTAGTATTATTTCTGATCAATTTTTGCAAATTTTTACCCAAAATTAACAAACTTTCTTACCCACATAGCAGTACCAACTAAGTTGGATCTCAATGTAAAAATCGAAATAATCTATTATACGCAAATTTTATTGTCTACACCGATTTATACAAATCTTAAAAACATATTTCCTTTACTTTTGTTGAATATTCTTAATTATTTGTATTTTTTAACGAACGGTCTTTTATTATATCCGAGCATTACGAATAGTACCTTCGTCAAAATGTCTTCTCTTCAGGTGTGTAAGAATATTTTTAATATTTATAACAAAAAATGTATTGTTGGTTGTTTTTTGGTCATTAAAAAATCGTATATGTATGTATTTGCAACTCAACTAACAAAGGTAGTAAAAAAGTAAATACGGCAAAAAGTAAATACAAATGGTTTCTATTTTAGACTAGCCTTTTTAAGACTTTTTTAAACAGCTTCAGCTGTCTGTTCCTGATAAGTTGATCACAGAAAAGCATGTTTTGTTTCTAAATAAATCAAAATCACATACATATTGCATATGTTTCATTAAGATTTATTTGAAATTATCCCCTTTTTAGAGTTCTATCGAACCGTATTCTTTAATGAAAAATCGAGGTAAGGTAGCGAAAACATTTGTCAAAATGCCTTCAGGCCAAATGAATATACAGAGGTGTTAATACATTTAATACGGAATGAATAATGTATGGTATGAATTCGCCAAATCCAATTCTTTATCGTTTTGTATCTAAAACAATGTTACCCTATCGTACAATATTGTGTAATTAAACAGCTATGGCAAAGCAAAGACAAAATCAAACATATGTATTTTATTTGGAAAAATTAGTAAAGTAGAAAGTAGCAGAAATAAAAAATCTCAATGAAAATTATATTGTGGTCCTGAAAAGGACCGATTTGTAGAAAATTGATATGTGATATGCACCTCACGAAGAAATATCAACTTAAGCACGCTCGCCACGAATACGTCTGGCCAGTTGGATGTCCTTGGGCATGATTGTGACACGCTTGGCGTGGATGGCACACAAGTTGGTATCTTCGAAGAGACCGACCAGATAGGCTTCGCTAGCTTCCTGGAGTGCCATTACTGCCGAGCTCTGGAAGCGCAAGTCAGTTTTGAAATCCTGAGCGATTTCACGAACCAAACGCTGGAAAGGCAATTTGCGGATCAGCAGCTCGGTACTCTTCTGGTAGCGACGGATTTCACGCAGGGCAACAGTGCCGGGGCGATAACGATGAGGTTTCTTCACGCCACCGGTTGCTGGAGCACTTTTGCGTGCAGCCTTGGTAGCCAGTTGTTTGCGTGGCGCCTTTCCACCAGTCGATTTACGAGCAGTCTGCTTGGTACGGGCCATTTTCACTGTTCACTATTCACTATTCACTTTCAACGTTTAAATTCAGAATAAGCGATCAAAATTCTCGCTGCTAGCTTATATAGCATTCTTCTGTTGGAGGGTTGAAACGAGAGAGCAGCCGAAGCATGCTGTTTCATTTCCCGAGCCGAGCGAGATGCACATATCATTCGGTCTCACTCGTGTTTTGGTGGTGTTTGGTATAAATACAAGCGATAAACATTTTGGTGCCATTCGTTCCTTGTGTCTCGTGTCGTAAGTGAAAAGTGAAAAACACAGTGAAAGAAAATGACTGGTCGTGGTAAAGGTGGCAAAGGCTTGGGAAAGGGAGGCGCTAAGCGTCATCGCAAGGTTCTGCGTGATAACATCCAGGGTATCACGAAGCCCGCTATCCGCCGTTTGGCTCGTCGTGGCGGTGTAAAACGCATTTCTGGACTCATCTACGAGGAAACTCGTGGAGTGCTGAAAGTGTTTTTGGAAAACGTTATCCGTGATGCCGTCACCTACACCGAACACGCCAAGAGGAAGACAGTCACAGCCATGGATGTGGTTTATGCTCTGAAGAGACAAGGCCGCACGCTGTACGGCTTCGGCGGTTAAGAAAATTTGTACAGTCTGCTGTTCAAAAGTAAACAATAAACAATCGGTCCTTTTCAGGACCACAAAAGAATCAAAAAGAGAGGCATATTTTCAAATTGTATTGTATTTTAATATTATCAAGTTAAATAAAAGTCAAGTCGACAGAAAACCAGGTGCACTGCTCCCATCTAATACTTAATACGCTACTTAATATTATTATACATACATAGCTGATGATGTTGATGATGTGCTCAAAGGGAAGGGAAGCATGCATTCTGCGCACCGTTCGTTTATCCCATTATGTATTTAAATACTCTGGTAAATCCGTAAAATTTGACGAATTTATCGTAGACCGGTGCTGTACTTTTGGTAAAGGAAAAAAAAGGCGTAAAGTTCACAAAGTACATTCGTATCAGGTAGGTTGCATTGCATTTCACGTAGGTAAAGAAAATATGTTTTTTTTTTCTTTCGAGCTCTATCGCTTGGTCCCAGTCCCCCAGACACGCATAGAAACCCAACCTTAAATTTCATCATGTTTTCCAGATGCCTCGACCGCAACTGTACTTTCTTTTAGGCCCTATCCTATTAATAGAAATCTGCGTGTTTTATTTCTACTCTAGAATGATAATCAATTATGAAAATTCTCTCAATTCTTTAGTCATGGTTTGGTCGTCCTGAAAAGGACGTTTTGGTTTATATATGTACATATGTACAAGAACGTAAATTGTTTTTTCCCATTGGAACATTTATGCCTTCTTCTCGGTCTTCTTGGGCAGAAGAACGGCCTGGATGTTGGGCAACACACCACCCTGAGCAATGGTGACGCCTGAGAGCAGCTTGTTCAACTCCTCATCGTTGCGGATGGCCAGCTGCAGATGGCGAGGGATAATTCTCGTCTTCTTGTTATCACGGGCAGCATTTCCAGCCAACTCAAGAACTTCAGCGGCCAAGTATTCCATCACGGCAGCCAGGTAAACAGGAGCGCCGGCACCGACACGCTCCGCATAGTTGCCCTTGCGAAGTAGACGATGAATACGACCAACAGGGAACTGAAGACCGGCACGGTTCGACCGAGACTTTGCCTTTCCCTTCACTTTGCCACCTTTACCACGACCAGACATTGTAGTAGATTCTTGTTTTTTTCACTATTCACACACGAATGTTGTGCAAACCAAACCTACGCTATATTTATACTTTTTCCGTCTGCATGAGCGTTCAACCAAGGGGTGTGTTTTTCGCCTGCTACAAACTGTATGTTAAACCTGAACAGACTGCTCAAATAAAAGTTCATATAGGGCATTGCGTTTCATAAATTGTAAATTGTGGTATTGTGGTACTGTGAAGTGAAATAGAATACAAGTAAATAGTGAAATGCCGCCCAAGACTAGTGGAAAGGCAGCCAAAAAGGCTGGAAAGGCTCAGAAGAACATCACCAAGAATGACAAGAAGAAGAAGCGCAAGAGGAAGGAGAGCTATGCCATCTATATCTACAAAGTCCTGAAGCAAGTCCATCCTGACACTGGTATTTCGTCGAAAGCGATGAGCATCATGAACAGCTTTGTAAATGACATCTTCGAGCGCATTGCTGCCGAAGCGTCTCGCTTGGCTCATTACAACAAGCGCTCAACCATCACCAGTCGGGAAATCCAAACGGCTGTGCGTCTACTGCTGCCGGGAGAGTTGGCCAAGCACGCTGTTAGTGAGGGAACCAAGGCTGTCACCAAGTACACTAGCTCCAAGTAAATTTGGTTGCTCATCGATTCTCTGCAGAACCTTGCAAAACCCAAAAAGGCCCTTTTCAGGGCCACAAAATTTTCTCCCAAAGAAATTCCATTTTCAATATGTATAACCAAACGAATAAAAATCAATTTAATATCAAAATCTGTCAAATTAATTTCTTCGATATGCAAGAAACCATAACCATAACCATACATTCATATGTACATATGTTCATCCAAATATAAAAACTTAATTCAATTGCCGACCGACCCGACGACTACTATGCTAAGGTACAGCGTCTATGTAAACGCTTTTCAATACACATCCGAACGAATAACGAATTTGATTCGGTTCAGTCAAAATTCGTTTTAAGTTTGAACTGGATGCTAAATATACATATAAACGTATCTGTATCTGTACAAAAGCATCTGTAGGCTCGATAATTTCCATCTCTTTTGATATAGTTTTGTAGCCCTGAAAAGGGCTTGTTTAAATCAATTTCAGATGCATCCATCTAAAATTTCGAATGCGACCATACGACCATGCGACCATGTACACACCAACGTGCACACTTTCACAATTTACTTCTTGGCCGCCGTCGTCTTGGCTTTCGGCTTCTTTACGGTGGCGGGAGCCACTGGCTTCTTCGTTGTCTTCTTGGGCTTGGCAGACGCCGCTGCAGCTACAGCCTTTGCTTTTGGCTTGGGCTTGGCCTTTGGCTTTGCAGGGCTCGACTTGGCCTTTGCCGCTGCTGGTTTCGCCTTCACGGTTCCAGTTTTCTTCGCATCCTTAGCCTTTGCCTTCTCAGTTTTCTTCTTCTCGGCGGTCTTCTTGGTGGCGACTGACTTCTTTACCTTTAGCTTCTTGTCACCGGCTCCGGCTGCTTTTTTGGGGCTTGCTGTCTTCTTGGCTGCTGCCGATGTCGATGACGCCACCTTCTTACTTTTAATTTTCTTCTCCACAGACGCAACCTTTGGCTTGGGCTCCTTTTTGGCGGAAGCAGAGAGCTTGAACGAACCAGATGCACCTTTTCCCTTTGTTTGGATCAGCTTTCCATTGGCAACAGCCGACTTCAAGTACTTCTTGATAAATGGAGCCAATTTCTGGGCATCGCATTTGTATTCGGCAGTAATATATTTCTTGATTGCCAAAAGCGATGAGCCGCCACGTTCCTTCAAGCTCTTAATCGAAGCGTCAACCATTTGCTGAGTTGGGGGATGCGTTGGTGGAGCTGTGGGCTTCTTTGCCTTTGTAGTAGCAGCACCGGATCCAGATGCCTTCTTAGCGGCCACCTTCTTCTCAGCTGGTACTGGTGGAGCAGCCACTGGAGACGCGGATGTTGCAACTGCAGAATCAGACATTATTATTCACAAAATTACACTTTTCAATGAAAAAACGTTGTTGCCGGCTCTCAGCTAAGGTCCCTCGTTCGAATGAGAAGCGAGTAGAAGGGCAGTACGATGATGATTTTAGCATTGGTGATTTGTTTCCAAAAAGTTTCATTGAACGTCTGAATTATTTCTACTTTTCTATATATAATTATTAAATAATTTAAATATTTTTTCATTGATTCATATTCTTAAATATTTCAAATATTATTGTACATCATTTATTTTATAAATATCATCCATTATCGATTTTTAATACCTGTGCAAACTTTGACAACATGATCTCCAACTCTTATATTTGGAATTCAATTACATTAATAAATAACAATTTTAGTTTATTTTGTTAAACATATTTTTGAAAAATAAAATTTGATAAATTTACTTTAAGAGGCATTAAACATATATTCACATATCGGTTGGTATGGTATTTTAAAATCGTTTTGAAGATAACGCTATCGAGTACAAAAGTACCACTTTCTGGGTATGTTCAGCATTGAAATTAGGGGTCAAAAAATATAAATGTTTAAAAATATATTATTGTTACCCATTTTTCTTAAGGAAATCAAAACGATTTTCCATTTAGTATTATTTCTGATCAATTTTTGCAAATTTTTACCCAAAATTAACAAACTTTCTTACCCACATAGCAGTACCAACTAAGTTGGATCTCAATGTAAAAATCGAAATAATCTATTATACGCAAATTTTATTGTCTACACCGATTTATACAAATCTTAAAAACATATTTCCTTTACTTTTGTTGAATATTCTTAATTATTTGTATTTTTTAACGAACGGTCTTTTATTATATCCGAGCATTACGAATAGTACCTTCGTCAAAATGTCTTCTCTTCAGGTGTGTAAGAATATTTTTAATATTTATAACAAAAAATGTATTGTTGGTTGTTTTTTGGTCATTAAAAAATCGTATATGTATGTATTTGCAACTCAACTAACAAAGGTAGTCCGGCAAAAAGTAAATACAAATGGTTTCTATTTTAGACTAGCCTAGTTTTTTAAACAGCTTCAGCTGTCTGTTCCTGATAAGTTGATCACAGAAAAGCATGTTTTGTTTCTAAATAAATCAAAATCACATACATATTGCATATGTTTCATTAAGATTTATTTGAAATTATCCCCTTTTTAGAGTTCTATCGAACCGTATTCTTTAATGAAAAATCGAGGTAAGGTAGCGAAAACATTTGTCAAAATGCCTTCAGGCCAAATGAATATACAGAGGTGTTAATACATTTAATACGGAATGAATAATGTATGGTATGAATTCGCCAAATCCAATTCTTTATCGTTTTGTATCTAAAACAATGTTACCCTATCGTACAATATTGTGTAATTAAACAGCTATGGCAAAGCAAAGACAAAATCAAACATATGTATTTTATTTGGAAAAATTAGTAAAGTATAAAGTAGCAGAAATAAAAAATCTCAATGAAAATTATATTGTGGTCCTGAAAAGGACCGATTTGTAGAAAATTGATATGTGATATGCACCTCACGAAGAAATATCAACTTAAGCACGCTCGCCACGAATACGTCTGGCCAGTTGGATGTCCTTGGGCATGATTGTGACACGCTTGGCGTGGATGGCACACAAGTTGGTATCTTCGAAGAGACCGACCAGATAGGCTTCGCTAGCTTCCTGGAGTGCCATTACTGCCGAGCTCTGGAAGCGCAAGTCAGTTTTGAAATCCTGAGCGATTTCACGAACCAAACGCTGGAAAGGCAATTTGCGGATCAGCAGCTCGGTACTCTTCTGGTAGCGACGGATTTCACGCAGGGCAACAGTGCCGGGGCGATAACGATGAGGTTTCTTCACGCCACCGGTTGCTGGAGCACTTTTGCGTGCAGCCTTGGTAGCCAGTTGTTTGCGTGGCGCCTTTCCACCAGTCGATTTACGAGCAGTCTGCTTGGTACGGGCCATTTTCACTGTTCACTATTCACTATTCACTTTCAACGTTTAAATTCAGAATAAGCGATCAAAATTCTCGCTGCTAGCTTATATAGCATTCTTCTGTTGGAGGGTTGAAACGAGAGAGCAGCCGAAGCATGCTGTTTCATTTCCCGAGCCGAGCGAGATGCACATATCATTCGGTCTCACTCGTGTTTTGGTGGTGTTTGGTATAAATACAAGCGATAAACATTTTGGTGCCATTCGTTCCTTGTGTCTCGTGTCGTAAAGTGAAAGAAAATGACTGGTCGTGGTAAAGGTGGCAAAGGCTTGGGAAAGGGAGGCGCTAAGCGTCATCGCAAGGTTCTGCGTGATAACATCCAGGGTATCACGAAGCCCGCTATCCGCCGTTTGGCTCGTCGTGGCGGTGTAAAACGCATTTCTGGACTCATCTACGAGGAAACTCGTGGAGTGCTGAAAGTGTTTTTGGAAAACGTTATCCGTGATGCCGTCACCTACACCGAACACGCCAAGAGGAAGACAGTCACAGCCATGGATGTGGTTTATGCTCTGAAGAGACAAGGCCGCACGCTGTACGGCTTCGGCGGTTAAGAAAATTTGTACAGTCTGCTGTTCAAAAGTAAACAATAAACAATCGGTCCTTTTCAGGACCACAAAAGAATCAAAAAGAGAGGCATATTTTCAAATTGTATTGTATTTTAATATTATCAAGTTAAATAAAAGTCAAGTCGACAGAAAACCAGGTGCACTGCTCCCATCTAATACTTAATACGCTACTTAATATTATTATACATACATAGCTGATGATGTTATGTGCTCAAAAGGAAGGGAAGCATGCATTCTGCGCACCGTTCGTTTATCCCATTATGTATTTAAATATTCTGATAAATCCGTAAAATTTGACGAATTTATCGTAGACCGGTGCTATACTTTTGGTAAAGGAAAAAAAAGGCGTAAAGTTCACAAAGTACATTCGTATCAGGTAGGTTGCATTGCATTTCACGTAGGTAAAGAAAATATGTTTTTTTTTTCTTTCGAGCTCTATCGCTTGGTCCCAGTCCCCCAGACACGCATAGAAACCCAACCTTAAATTTCATCATGTTTTCCAGATGCCTCGACCGCAACTGTACTTTCTTTTAGGCCCTATCCTATTAATAGAAATCTGCGTGTTTTATTTCTACTCTAGAATGATAATCAATTATGAAAATTCTCTCAATTCTTTAGTCATGGTTTGGTCGTCCTGAAAAGGACGTTTTGGTTTATATATGTACATATGTACAAGAACGTAAATTGTTTTTTCCCATTGGAACATTTATGCCTTCTTCTCGGTCTTCTTGGGCAGAAGAACGGCCTGGATGTTGGGCAACACACCACCCTGAGCAATGGTGACGCCTGAGAGCAGCTTGTTCAACTCCTCATCGTTGCGGATGGCCAGCTGCAGATGGCGAGGGATAATTCTCGTCTTCTTGTTATCACGGGCAGCATTTCCAGCCAACTCAAGAACTTCAGCGGCCAAGTATTCCATCACGGCAGCCAGGTAAACAGGAGCGCCGGCACCGACACGCTCCGCATAGTTGCCCTTGCGAAGTAGACGATGAATACGACCAACAGGGAACTGAAGACCGGCACGGTTCGACCGAGACTTTGCCTTTCCCTTCACTTTGCCACCTTTACCACGACCAGACATTGTAGTAGATTCTTGTTTTTTTCACTATTCACACACGAATGTTGTGCAAACCAAACCTACGCTATATTTATACTTTTTCCGTCTGCATGAGCGTTCAACCAAGGGGTGTGTTTTTCGCCTGCTACAAACTGTATGTTAAACCTGAACAGACTGCTCAAATAAAAGTTCATATAGGGCATTGCGTTTCATAAATTGTAAATTGTGGTATTGTGGTACTGTGAAGTGAAATAGAATACAAGTAAATAGTGAAATGCCGCCCAAGACTAGTGGAAAGGCAGCCAAAAAGGCTGGAAAGGCTCAGAAGAACATCACCAAGAATGACAAGAAGAAGAAGCGCAAGAGGAAGGAGAGCTATGCCATCTATATCTACAAAGTCCTGAAGCAAGTCCATCCTGACACTGGTATTTCGTCGAAAGCGATGAGCATCATGAACAGCTTTGTAAATGACATCTTCGAGCGCATTGCTGCCGAAGCGTCTCGCTTGGCTCATTACAACAAGCGCTCAACCATCACCAGTCGGGAAATCCAAACGGCTGTGCGTCTACTGCTGCCGGGAGAGTTGGCCAAGCACGCTGTTAGTGAGGGAACCAAGGCTGTCACCAAGTACACTAGCTCCAAGTAAATTTGGTTGCTCATCGATTCTCTGCAGAACCTTGCAAAACCCAAAAAGGCCCTTTTCAGGGCCACAAAATTTTCTCCCAAAGAATTTCCATTTTCAATATAACCAAACGAATAAAAATCAATTTAATATCAAAATCTGTCAAATTAATTTCTTCGATATGCAAGAAACCATAACCATAACCATACATTCATATGTATGTTCATCAAAATATAAAAACTTAATTCAATTGCCGACCGACCCGACGACTACTATGCTAAGGTACAGCGTCTATGTAAACGCTTTTCAATACACATCCGAACGAATAACGAATTTGATTCGGTTCGGTCAAAATTCGTTTTAAGTTTGAACTGGATGCTAAATATACATATAAACGTATCTGTATCTGTACAAAAGCATCTGTAGGCTCGATAATTTCCATCTCTTTTGATATAGTTTTGTAGCCCTGAAAAGGGCTTGTTTAAATCAATTTCAGATGCATCCATCTAAACCATGCGACCATGTACACACCAACGTGCACACTTTCACAATTTACTTCTTGGCCGCCGTCGTCTTGGCTTTCGGCTTCTTTACGGTGGCGGGAGCCACTGGCTTCTTCGTTGTCTTCTTGGGCTTGGCAGACGCCGCTGCAGCTACAGCCTTTGCTTTTGGCTTGGGCTTGGCCTTTGGCTTTGCAGGGCTCGACTTGGCCTTTGCCGCTGCTGGTTTCGCCTTCACGGTTCCAGTTTTCTTCGCATCCTTAGCCTTTGCCTTCTCAGTTTTCTTCTTCTCGGCGGTCTTCTTGGTGGCGACTGACTTCTTTACCTTTAGCTTCTTGTCACCGGCTCCGGCTGCTTTTTTGGGGCTTGCTGTCTTCTTGGCTGCTGCCGATGCCGATGTCGATGACGCCACCTTCTTACTTTTAATTTTCTTCTCCACAGACGCAACCTTTGGCTTGGGCTCCTTTTTGGCGGAAGCAGAGAGCTTGAACGAACCAGATGCACCTTTTCCCTTTGTTTGGATCAGCTTTCCATTGGCAACAGCCGACTTCAAGTACTTCTTGATAAATGGAGCCAATTTCTGGGCATCGCATTTGTATTCGGCAGTAATATATTTCTTGATTGCCAAAAGCGATGAGCCGCCACGTTCCTTCAAGCTCTTAATCGAAGCGTCAACCATTTGCTGAGTTGGGGGATGCGTTGGTGGAGCTGTGGGCTTCTTTGCCTTTGTAGTAGCAGCACCGGATCCAGATGCCTTCTTAGCGGCCACCTTCTTCTCAGCTGGTACTGGTGGAGCAGCCACTGGAGACGCGGATGTTGCAACTGCAGAATCAGACATTATTATTCACAAAATTACACTTTTCAATGAAAAAACGTTGTTGCCGGCTCTCAGCTAAGGTCCCTCGTTCGAATGAGAAGCGAGTAGAAGGGCAGTACGATGATGATTTTAGCATTGGTGATTTGTTTCGAAAAAGTTTCATTGAACGTCTGAATTATTTCTACTTTTCTATATATAATTATTAAATAATTTAAATATTTTTTCATTGATTATTATTCTTAAATATTTCAAATATTATTGTACATCATTTATTTTATAAATATCATCCATTATCGATTTTTAATACCTGTGCAAACTTTGACAACATGATCTCCAACTCTTATATTTGGAATTCAATTACATTAATAAATAACAATTTTAGTTTATTTTGCTAAACATATTTTTGAAAAATAAAATTTGATAAATTTACTTTAAGAGGCATTAAACATATATTCACATATCGGTTGGTATGGTATTTTAAAATCGTTTTGAAGATAACGCTATCGAGTACAAAAGTACCACTTTCTGGGTATGTTCAGCATTGAAATTAGGGGTCAAAAAATATAAATGTTTAAAAATATATTATTGTTACCCATTTTTCTTAAGGAAATCAAAACGATTTTCCATTTAGTATTATTTCTGATCAATTTTTGCAAATTTTTACCCAAAATTAACAAACTTTCTTACCCACATAGCAGTACCAACTAAGTTGGATCTCAATGTAAAAATCGAAATAATCTATTATACGCAAATTTTATTGTCTACACCGATTTATACAAATCTTAAAAACATATTTCCTTTACTTTTGTTGAATATTCTTAATTATTTGTATTTTTTAACGAACGGTCTTTTATTATATCCGAGCATTACGAATAGTACCTTCGTCAAAATGTCTTCTCTTCAGGTGTGTAAGAATATTTTTAATATTTATAACAAAAAATGTATTGTTGGTTGTTTTTTGGTCATTAAAAAATCGTATATGTATGTATTTGCAACTCAACTAACAAAGGTAGTCCGGCAAAAAGTAAATACAAATGGTTTCTATTTTAGACTAGCCTAGTTTTTTAAACAGCTTCAGCTGTCTGTTCCTGATAAGTTGATCACAGAAAAGCATGTTTTGTTTCTAAATAAATCAAAATCACATACATATTGCATATGTTTCATTAAGATTTATTTGAAATTATCCCCTTTTTAGAGTTCTATCGAACCGTATTCTTTAATGAAAAATCGAGGTAAGGTAGCGAAAACATTTGTCAAAATGCCTTCAGGCCAAATGAATATACAGAGGTGTTAATACATTTAATACGGAATGAATAATGTATGGTATGAATTCGCCAAATCCAATTCTTTATCGTTTTGTATCTAAAACAATGTTACCCTATCGTACAATATTGTGTAATTAAACAGCTATGGCAAAGCAAAGACAAAATCAAACATATGTATTTTATTTGGAAAAATTAGTAAAGTAGAAAGTAGCAGAAATAAAAAATCTCAATGAAAATTATATTGTGGTCCTGAAAAGGACCGATTTGTAGAAAATTGATATGTGATATGCACCTCACGAAGAAATATCAACTTAAGCACGCTCGCCACGAATACGTCTGGCCAGTTGGATGTCCTTGGGCATGATTGTGACACGCTTGGCGTGGATGGCACACAAGTTGGTATCTTCGAAGAGACCGACCAGATAGGCTTCGCTAGCTTCCTGGAGTGCCATTACTGCCGAGCTCTGGAAGCGCAAGTCAGTTTTGAAATCCTGAGCGATTTCACGAACCAAACGCTGGAAAGGCAATTTGCGGATCAGCAGCTCGGTACTCTTCTGGTAGCGACGGATTTCACGCAGGGCAACAGTGCCGGGGCGATAACGATGAGGTTTCTTCACGCCACCGGTTGCTGGAGCACTTTTGCGTGCAGCCTTGGTAGCCAGTTGTTTGCGTGGCGCCTTTCCACCAGTCGATTTACGAGCAGTCTGCTTGGTACGGGCCATTTTCACTGTTCACTATTCACTATTCACTATTCACTTTCAACGTTTAAATTCAGAATAAGCGATCAAAATTCTCGCTGCTAGCTTATATAGCATTCTTCTGTTGGAGGGTTGAAACGAGAGAGCAGCCGAAGCATGCTGTTTCATTTCCCGAGCCGAGCGAGATGCACATATCATTCGGTCTCACTCGTGTTTTGGTGGTGTTTGGTATAAATACAAGCGATAAACATTTTGGTGCCATTCGTTCCTTGTGTCTCGTGTCGTAAGTGAAAAGTGAAAAACACAGTGAAAGAAAATGACTGGTCGTGGTAAAGGTGGCAAAGGCTTGGGAAAGGGAGGCGCTAAGCGTCATCGCAAGGTTCTGCGTGATAACATCCAGGGTATCACGAAGCCCGCTATCCGCCGTTTGGCTCGTCGTGGCGGTGTAAAACGCATTTCTGGACTCATCTACGAGGAAACTCGTGGAGTGCTGAAAGTGTTTTTGGAAAACGTTATCCGTGATGCCGTCACCTACACCGAACACGCCAAGAGGAAGACAGTCACAGCCATGGATGTGGTTTATGCTCTGAAGAGACAAGGCCGCACGCTGTACGGCTTCGGCGGTTAAGAAAATTTGTACAGTCTGCTGTTCAAAAGTAAACAATAAACAATCGGTCCTTTTCAGGACCACAAAAGAATCAAAAAGAGAGGCATATTTTCAAATTGTATTGTATTTTAATATTATCAAGTTAAATAAAAGTCAAGTCGACAGAAAACCAGGTGCACTGCTCCCATCTAATACTTAATACGCTACTTAATATTATTATACATACATAGCTGATGATGTTATGTGCTCAAAAGGAAGGGAAGCATGCATTCTGCGCACCGTTCGTTTATCCCATTATGTATTTAAATATTCTGATAAATCCGTAAAATTTGACGAATTTATCGTAGACCGGTGCTATACTTTTGGTAAAGGAAAAAAAAGGCGTAAAGTTCACAAAGTACATTCGTATCAGGTAGGTTGCATTGCATTTCACGTAGGTAAAGAAAATATGTTTTTTTTTTCTTTCGAGCTCTATCGCTTGGTCCCAGTCCCCCAGACACGCATAGAAACCCAACCTTAAATTTCATCATGTTTTCCAGATGCCTCGACCGCAACTGTACTTTCTTTTAGGCCCTATCCTATTAATAGAAATCTGCGTGTTTTATTTCTACTCTAGAATGATAATCAATTATGAAAATTCTCTCAATTCTTTAGTCATGGTTTGGTCGTCCTGAAAAGGACGTTTTGGTTTATATATGTACATATGTACAAGAACGTAAATTGTTTTTTCCCATTGGAACATTTATGCCTTCTTCTCGGTCTTCTTGGGCAGAAGAACGGCCTGGATGTTGGGCAACACACCACCCTGAGCAATGGTGACGCCTGAGAGCAGCTTGTTCAACTCCTCATCGTTGCGGATGGCCAGCTGCAGATGGCGAGGGATAATTCTCGTCTTCTTGTTATCACGGGCAGCATTTCCAGCCAACTCAAGAACTTCAGCGGCCAAGTATTCCATCACGGCAGCCAGGTAAACAGGAGCGCCGGCACCGACACGCTCCGCATAGTTGCCCTTGCGAAGTAGACGATGAATACGACCAACAGGGAACTGAAGACCGGCACGGTTCGACCGAGACTTTGCCTTTCCCTTCACTTTGCCACCTTTACCACGACCAGACATTGTAGTAGATTCTTGTTTTTTTCACTATTCACACACGAATGTTGTGCAAACCAAACCTACGCTATATTTATACTTTTTCCGTCTGCATGAGCGTTCAACCAAGGGGTGTGTTTTTCGCCTGCTACAAACTGTATGTTAAACCTGAACAGACTGCTCAAATAAAAGTTCATATAGGGCATTGCGTTTCATAAATTGTAAATTGTGGTATTGTGGTACTGTGAAGTGAAATAGAATACAAGTAAATAGTGAAATGCCGCCCAAGACTAGTGGAAAGGCAGCCAAAAAGGCTGGAAAGGCTCAGAAGAACATCACCAAGAATGACAAGAAGAAGAAGCGCAAGAGGAAGGAGAGCTATGCCATCTATATCTACAAAGTCCTGAAGCAAGTCCATCCTGACACTGGTATTTCGTCGAAAGCGATGAGCATCATGAACAGCTTTGTAAATGACATCTTCGAGCGCATTGCTGCCGAAGCGTCTCGCTTGGCTCATTACAACAAGCGCTCAACCATCACCAGTCGGGAAATCCAAACGGCTGTGCGTCTACTGCTGCCGGGAGAGTTGGCCAAGCACGCTGTTAGTGAGGGAACCAAGGCTGTCACCAAGTACACTAGCTCCAAGTAAATTTGGTTGCTCATCGATTCTCTGCAGAACCTTGCAAAACCCAAAAAGGCCCTTTTCAGGGCCACAAAATTTTCTCCCAAAGAAATTCCATTTTCAATATTTATAACCAAACGAATAAAAATCAATTTAATATCAAAATCTGTCAAATTAATTTCTTCGATATGCAAGAAACCATAACCATAACCATACATTCATATGTACATATGTTCATCCAAATATAAAAACTTAATTCAATTGCCGACCGACCCGACGACTACTATGCTAAGGTACAGCGTCTATGTAAACGCTTTTCAATACACATCCGAACGAATAACGAATTTGATTCGGTTCAGTCAAAATTCGTTTTAAGTTTGAACTGGATGCTAAATATACATATAAACGTATCTGTATCTGTACAAAAGCATCTGTAGGCTCGATAATTTCCATCTCTTTTGATATAGTTTTGTAGCCCTGAAAAGGGCTTGTTTAAATCAATTTCAGATGCATCCATCTAAAATTTCGAATGCGACCATACGACCATGCGACCATGTACACACCAACGTGCACACTTTCACAATTTACTTCTTGGCCGCCGTCGTCTTGGCTTTCGGCTTCTTTACGGTGGCGGGAGCCACTGGCTTCTTCGTTGTCTTCTTGGGCTTGGCAGACGCCGCTGCAGCTACAGCCTTTGCTTTTGGCTTGGGCTTGGCCTTTGGCTTTGCAGGGCTCGACTTGGCCTTTGCCGCTGCTGGTTTCGCCTTCACGGTTCCAGTTTTCTTCGCATCCTTAGCCTTTGCCTTCTCAGTTTTCTTCTTCTCGGCGGTCTTCTTGGTGGCGACTGACTTCTTTACCTTTAGCTTCTTGTCACCGGCTCCGGCTGCTTTTTTGGGGCTTGCTGTCTTCTTGGCTGCTGCCGATGCCGATGCCGATGTCGATGACGCCACCTTCTTACTTTTAATTTTCTTCTCCACAGACGCAACCTTTGGCTTGGGCTCCTTTTTGGCGGAAGCAGAGAGCTTGAACGAACCAGATGCACCTTTTCCCTTTGTTTGGATCAGCTTTCCATTGGCAACAGCCGACTTCAAGTACTTCTTGATAAATGGAGCCAATTTCTAGGCATCGCATTTGTATTCGGCAGTAATATATTTCTTGATTGCCAAAAGCGATGAGCCGCCACGTTCCTTCAAGCTCTTAATCGAAGCGTCAACCATTTGCTGAGTTGGGGGATGCGTTGGTGGAGCTGTGGGCTTCTTTGCCTTTGTAGTAGCAGCACCGGATCCAGATGCCTTCTTAGCGGCCACCTTCTTCTCAGCTGGTACTGGTGGAGCAGCCACTGGAGACGCGGATGTTGCAACTGCAGAATCAGACATTATTATTCACAAAATTACACTTTTCAATGAAAAAACGTTGTTGCCGTTAATTTTCCGTTAATTTTTATTCGTCATTGTTGAGGTAGTTTACAGTTTAGTATACCCTATATTATCGTACAGTGGTTGACAAATTCCAGAGACATTAGAGTTAGGGGTGTATGTTGTCTTGTGCTTTACGCTTTTCCAGACTTTTTTCTTCATTGAGATTTACTTTTATATAAATTTGTATTTATCTTGTTTTGTGGTTTGTGTTTTTTAACATTTGAGTTGTGTGGGTGTACATTATATAGGAAAAATTCTTTTGAGAAAAAACCTATTTTACATTGATTTTTGTTTGGTTTGGTTGGTATGCTTACTAACTACTTAACTACTATCTTAACTAGTGTGATGTGGATGAGAGAGTGAGTGAGCTATGTACATATGGTGGGGGGGATGGGGGGTGATGATGTTTTATTGCTTTATGTTATATACTAAGTCTTTTGGGTTTCTGTTTCTATCTTTTTTGTGATAGAAAATGAGGTCATCACAGGCGTTATACATGATACCTAATTCAATTAAGTGTTCTATGTGTTTGATTGTTAATAAGTCATTTTTTAAGTCTAATGGTATTTTTATTTGTCTTACTGTATCAGAGATCAAGGGGTTTATGCTATTTTTATTGTTATCTACAAATTTTTGTATTATTTTAGTTGTTTGCGTGTCTATTCTTTTTATATTTGTTAGTTTGTATAGTGTTTTGTTATTTATGTATTTCTTAGTTTGGGGGTTTCTGGCTGAAGCGCCTATGGCACGTCTGATGCAGCGTCTTTCAAATACTCTAAGTATTTCCATTTGACTAGATTTCAGGCTGAACCAAGCTGTACTTCCATACGTTAGAATTGGTTGAACTAGTTTTTTGTATATTAGACATCTTATCTTTCTTATTTGATCATTATTTTCATTGTTCATTGTTCCTGTGGCTCGATCTATGATTGCTACTTGTTTTCTTGGTTTTCCTATAGTGTTGCTGATGTGCATTTTAAAGTTCATTTTTTGGTCATATGTAATTCCAAGGTATTTGATAGTTGGTTTAAATGTTATTTGTGTGATGCTGTCAATGTTGATTTGTGGTTGGAATGTCCTTGTGTTTGCATGCAGTATGCTGGGTCTTGGCCCCTTGATCATGCACCCCTCACATTTGGCCGCATTAAGTCTGAGTTTCCACTTTAAGAAGTATCTTCCTAGCTGCTGCATATATTTGTTGAGATCAGCTTCAGTGCTCGTCATTTTCGCCCCAGTTGCCAGCAGCAGTATATCGTCTGCGTAGACTAGCGGCTGTATGTGGGCTGTTGATTTTGAGTTGGTGTCTCTTTCGAAATAAGGCAGATCTGCAAGGTATATATTGTATAACACTGGGGCTAGAAGTGAGCCCTGTGGTACTCCTGCTGTTATGCTTCTAGTATTTGATTTGATTTTGCCATCTTGGCTGCATGCTTGAAAGGTTCTGTTTGTAAGGTAGCTGTGAATTACCTTGGTCATGCTCAAGTGGAATTTATGAAATGTGTGCATTTTATATATTAGTCCATTTGTCCATACAGTATCAAAAGCTTTTTCAAAATCAAGTGCCACAGCTATAGTGGGTTTCCTTCTTTCTAAATTATTGAGTATATAGTTGGTGGTAATTGCTAACGAGTGGTTTGTTGAGTTTCCTTCTCTAAATCCAAACTGGAAGTCTTGTAATGTTTGGGATGTGACCAGTTGGGTTTTTATGTTCTCTAGTAGCATTTTCTCAAAAAGGTTGCTTATGGCTGATAGGATGGAGATGGGTCTGTAGCCTTTAAGGCTTTTATGATTGGCGTTTGGTTTATCAATTGGAATAATTTTGCTTTGCTTCCAAGCTGCTGGGAAGTAGCCAATGTTGAAGCAGTTGTTGAATATTTTTGCCAGGTGGTTTAAAATGATGAGGTTACATTTTTTTAATAAGAAATTGCTTGTACCATCTGGTCCTTGTGATTTTTTGTTGTTTTTTTGTTTGAGCCATTGAAGTAGTTGGCTAGATGTGGTGAAGCCCAGTGAATTGGCTCCCTCCCATGTCCCATCCGCTGTTCTGTTGGGTCCGAACTGTGCGATGATCTTATGGGATGCGAGGGCATCCTTAACTGTGTCATCGACATTTTTACAGTGGCTTATTAGGTCTGGGGATGATGTTGCCATATCGTCATTTTGCTTATGTACCTTTTCGAAGGACCAGGCTAGCGCATTAATCTTGTCAAATTGGTTTGTTATTGTCGGGTTCGTTTGAAAGTCAATGGTGTTTTGTTCTGCTGGTGTTAACTCAATGTCCATTTGGAGGGTTTTTTTTGGCTGGCTAAGTGCTTTAGCACTTATCTTGCATGGGTCCATCTGTTCAATTAATTTTTCGATATTTTGTATATGAGCGGCTTCAATATATAGTTTTATTTGCATACCCATTATTCTAACGTGGTTTCTAATGCGGCTTCTCTGGTCGTCTGTCAGGGTCCCATATCTCCTATGTAGAAGACGATTGAGTGCACGTCGCTGCCTTATTAGTTTGATTGCGTGTCGATTAATGCGTATGGTTCTAATTGGTTTAGATGGGTCAATGTGAAAACTGGGTATAACATCGGTGGAGTTTAGCGCTTTGTCGACCGCTCTATTAAGCGCCTCTATATGGTGGTCTATCTCATCAGCGGTTATGTTCAGATCGTTGGGGATGTGCGATACGTGCTTCATTAGCATCATGTTCCATTTGTCGATGTTGATTCTGTTGAAGTTTTTCATTACTTTCGGGTCTTGTTGTATCAGTTGATGGCGGCCTAGGCGGAGCTTGAGTTCTATTCCGAAATGGTCTGATGTGAAGTCGCTAATTATTTTGAGTCCCTGTTCGATGTCAGCAGGTAGTTCTGTTGAGCATATGAAGTAATCTATAGAAGTGTGTCTTCCTGTGACGTTGTTTCTTCTGGTAGGCTCTTCAGATGGGTATAGCACAAGGTTCGGCTGTTGATTTAACCAGTCATGGAGGACTCTTCCATCCGTGTTAATGTGTAATGGGCTTTGATCTGGTATGTGCCAACTTGGGTGCTTGGCATTTAGATCGCCTGCCACAATGATTGGGCTTGTGGTTTGTTTCTCTATTGAAGAGATTAGTGCGTCTAAATCTTGGGCCATGAGCTTATCTTTGGGACGTTTATACAAGCTTATTATTACAAGGGAATTTTGTTTTCCTGTTGATTGTCTATATGAGAGCTCGATGGCTATTGCTTCTAGGAAGCGTAGTGGCTTGATATTCAGTTGTTTATATACGACACCTTTTTTGATACATATCGCTACCGAAGTTCCTCGGTTTTCAGGCCGGGCCGCTTGGCGGGATGATGCTCTTGTGTCTGTTGCATATGTTGTTTGTCTTATGAGGTCATAGTGCGTTAGTTGTACTGTATGTTTGCTGCTAAGTCGGTGCTCAGCAATGAGCATAACATCTGGTTTGTGTTGTGTTAGCATTTCATTGAGTTCATGTCTCTTATGAAGAGATATGAGTGAATTGACATTTTGGAAAATGCATTTGAAGTGGGTCATTTTAGTTGGTGGATATTTGAAGAAGAAAATCTAGGATTATTTGCTGCTTTAGGCTTTTCGGGTTGTCTCTATTCTGAATGCCTGTATATTTTTGTGTAACGTTTTGCATTATTTGGATGCATGACATGAGATCTTTGCCGAAGGCTTCGATAGCATCACTGTTAAAGTCCTCAAATGAGAGACTTGATGCTTGGTGTTTTTGGGGTTTGTTTTGTTTTTCGTTGAGCCTATCTGTCATGTATTTGTGAAGTTTGGGGTTGCTTGTTGCTACTGTATTTTGTTTAGCTGCAGATGTCGCTGCTGTTCCTGATTTTTGGAGCAGTGATGCATAGCTTGTGTTTGTTTTGACTGTCTGACTTGCCCTGTATATTGCCTTGTCTGTTTTATTGTTTATAATCTCCTTTCTTTGTTTTATTTTTTCTAATAACGCTAGCCTAATTGGACATATTTTTGCATTTGCTGTATGGTCTTGCTTGCAGTTGACGCACTTGACTTCCTTGGTTGGATTTTCGTTATTATTATTGTTGTTATTTTTTTTAATTTGGCATTGCCCTGGGCCATGCTCATTGAGACATTTGACGCATCTATATTGCAATTTGCAATTGCTGGCTATATGCGAGAAACGTTGACAGTTGCGGCACTGTAGGATTCGGTTTTTGCCTGGTTTGAGGGTTTCTATTGATATGCGACAGTTTAAAAGTGTCTTGACATTCAAGAGTTTTTTAATTTTATTTGTGTCCCTATCAATCTGGATTAGCCAAAACTTGTCTTTGAAGGTTTTTATATTTTTGATTTCTAAATCTGGTAAGATGTCATATAGTGCCCCCTTGATCTCTTCTTGCTCATAGACGTTTACAGGTATTTTCTTTATGATGCATGTGTATGGTTTTAACTCCTTAGGAGTATATGAAAAGTATTTTATTTGGTTTATGTCTAATGTTTCCTTAGTTTTGATGAATGTTTTTAAGTTTGTAGTTTTTAAATGTGTTAAATTCTTATTTTTAATATCTAATGTGTAATTAATGTTCTTATCTTTAAGTATTTTAGATAGTATTTTAGGGTTATAGTTATAAACCGATATGTTTGGCACATATGGTGCCTTTGTTACCCCTGCTGGTTTAGCCGCTGCTGTTGCCGATGATAGTGCTGCTGCTGCTGCCGCTGCCGATGATGGTGCTGCTGCTGCTGCCGATGATAGTGTTGCTGCTGCTGCTGCCGATGATAGTGTTGCTGCTGCTGCTGTTGTAGATGATGATGACGACTGCAACGATAGCGACGATGTGGTTGGCATTGACATTGAGGCGCGTGAGCGTTTAGTTTTTTTGGGTTTTTGGTTTTTGGACCTCTTCCCTCCGAGCACTGGAAAGTCAGTGTCGGATTCAGAGTCCATGCTTTTCTCAAAATTTTTCAGGTCCTCGATTGTTTTGTTCATGTTGATGATTCTTTGTTTCAGTTGCTCGTTTTGGTTTTTCAGGTATTTCACTTCGGCTATTATTTTGTTGAGATCACTCGTGGTTGTTGTATTTTTACCGTTATATTCAATGTCAATGCCATTGTCAAGCTCCATCGCGTCGCTATCACTGTCACCGCTGCCGATGCTGGCATTCTCCATGTCTTCTTCTTCTTGCATTTTTAGATGTTTCATTTGTTGTTGATTTTGCACTTTTTTTAGTGTTTCTACTGTTAGACAGCCGTCCTCTGGCAGCCAGGTCACTGGTCTTATATGCTTATGTCTGTTTCGCTTTTTTATGGTGCGCCTATTACTAGACCGTCCACCAGGTCCACTGGCACTGGCACCAGCACCAGCACTAGCACTAGCACTAGCACCAGCACCAGCACTGACACCAACACTGCTGCTATTCGTTCTTAGTCTAGCTTGGGCCGCAGCCCTTGCCAATATTTGCCACTGTTCTATTTTTTTATCCGCTTTTATTTCTCTTTCTATATTTCCCAAGTTTTTGGGAAATTTTATTGTTACTCTTCCACTTTTCTTCTCTTCTTCCACTGTTATACTTTTCACTTTTCCTTTTCCGTCTTAATTGTTTTTTAATTGTTTTTTAATTGTTTTTTAATTGTTTTTTGTTTTTAATTAACTGTAATGAGAAGCGAGTAGAAGGGCAGTACGATGATGATTTTAGCATTAGTGATTTGTTTCGAAAAAGTTTCATTGAACGTCTGAATTATTTCTACTTTTCTATATATAATTATTAAATAATTTAAATATTTTTTCATTGATTCATATTCTTAAATATTTCAAATATTATTGTACATCATTTATTTTATAAATATCATCCATTATCGATTTTTAATACCTGTGCAAACTTTGACAACATGATCTCCAACTCTTATATTTGGAATTCAATTACATTAATAAATAACAATTTTAGTTTATTTTGTTAAACATATTTTTGAAAAATAAAATTTGATAAATTTACTTTAAGAGGCATTAAACATATATTCACATATCGGTTGGTATGGTATTTTAAAATCGTTTTGAAGATAACGCTATCGAGTACAAAAGTACCACTTTCTGGGTATGTTCAGCATTGAAATTAGGGGTCAAAAAATATAAATGTTTAAAAATATATTATTGTTACCCATTTTTCTTAAGGAAATCAAAACGATTTTCCATTTAGTATTATTTCTGATCAATTTTTGCAAATTTTTACCCAAAATTAACAAACTTTCTTACCCACATAGCAGTACCAACTAAGTTGGATCTCAATGTAAAAATCGAAATAATCTATTATACGCAAATTTTATTGTCTACACCGATTTATACAAATCTTAAAAACATATTTCCTTTACTTTTGTTGAATATTCTTAATTATTTGTATTTTTTAACGAACGGTCTTTTATTATATCCGAGCATTACGAATAGTACCTTCGTCAAAATGTCTTCTCTTCAGGTGTGTAAGAATATTTTTAATATTTATAACAAAAAATGTATTGTTGGTTGTTTTTTGGTCATTAAAAAATCGTATATGTATGTATTTGCAACTCAACTAACAAAGGTAGTCCGGCAAAAAGTAAATACAAATGGTTTCTATTTTAGACTAGCCTAGTTTTTTAAACAGCTTCAGCTGTCTGTTCCTGATAAGTTGATCACAGAAAAGCATGTTTTGTTTCTAAATAAATCAAAATCACATACATATTGCATATGTTTCATTAAGATTTATTTGAAATTATCCCCTTTTTAGAGTTCTATCGAACCGTATTCTTTAATGAAAAATCGAGGTAAGGTAGCGAAAACATTTGTCAAAATGCCTTCAGGCCAAATGAATATACAGAGGTGTTAATACATTTAATACGGAATGAATAATGTATGGTATGAATTCGCCAAATCCAATTCTTTATCGTTTTGTATCTAAAACAATGTTACCCTATCGTACAATATTGTGTAATTAAACAGCTATGGCAAAGCAAAGACAAAATCAAACATATGTATTTTATTTGGAAAAATTAGTAAAGTATAAAGTAGCAGAAATAAAAAATCTCAATGAAAATTATATTGTGGTCCTGAAAAGGACCGATTTGTAGAAAACTGATATGTGATATGCGCCTCACGAAGAAATATCAACTTAAGCACGCTCGCCACGAATACGTCTGGCCAGTTGGATGTCCTTGGGCATGATTGTGACACGCTTGGCGTGGATGGCACACAAGTTGGTATCTTCGAAGAGACCGACCAGATAGGCTTCGCTAGCTTCCTGGAGTGCCATTACTGCCGAGCTCTGGAAGCGCAAGTCAGTTTTGAAATCCTGAGCGATTTCACGAACCAAACGCTGGAAAGGCAATTTGCGGATCAGCAGCTCGGTACTCTTCTGGTAGCGGCGGATTTCACGCAGGGCAACAGTGCCGGGGCGATAACGATGAGGTTTCTTCACGCCACCGGTTGCTGGAGCACTTTTGCGTGCAGCCTTGGTAGCCAGTTGTTTGCGTGGCGCCTTTCCACCAGTCGATTTACGAGCAGTCTGCTTGGTACGGGCCATTTTCACTGTTCACTATTCACTATTCACTTTCAACGTTTAAATTCAGAATAAGCGATCAAAATTCTCGCTGCTAGCTTATATAGCATTCTTCTGTTGGAGGGTTGAAATGAGAGAGCAGCCGAAGCATGCTGTTTCATTTCCCGAGCCGAGCGAGATGCACATATCATTCGGTCTCACTCGTGTTTTGGTGGTGTTTGGTATAAATACAAGCGATAAACATTTTGGTGCCATTCGTTCCTTGTGTCTCGTGTCGTAAGTGAAAAGTGAAAAACACAGTGAAAGAAAATGACTGGTCGTGGTAAAGGTGGCAAAGGCTTGGGAAAGGGAGGCGCTAAGCGTCATCGCAAGGTTCTGCGTGATAACATCCAGGGTATCACGAAGCCCGCTATCCGCCGTTTGGCTCGTCGTGGCGGTGTAAAACGCATTTCTGGACTCATCTACGAGGAAACTCGTGGAGTGCTGAAAGTGTTTTTGGAAAACGTTATCCGTGATGCCGTCACCTACACCGAACACGCCAAGAGGAAGACAGTCACAGCCATGGATGTGGTTTATGCTCTGAAGAGACAAGGCCGCACGCTGTACGGCTTCGGCGGTTAAGAAAATTTGTACAGTCTGCTGTTCAAAAGTAAACAATAAACAATCGGTCCTTTTCAGGACCACAAAAGAATCAAAAAGAGAGGCATATTTTCAAATTGTATTGTATTTTAATATTATCAAGTTAAATAAAAGTCAAGTCGACAGAAAACCAGGTGCACTGCTCCCATCTAATACTTAATACGCTACTTAATATTATTATACATACATAGCTGATGATGTTATGTGCTCAAAAGGAAGGGAAGCATGCATTCTGCGCACCGTTCGTTTATCCCATTATGTATTTAAATATTCTGATAAATCCGTAAAATTTGACGAATTTATCGTAGACCGGTGCTATACTTTTGGTAAAGGAAAAAAAAGGCGTAAAGTTCACAAAGTACATTCGTATCAGGTAGGTTGCATTGCATTTCACGTAGGTAAAGAAAATATGTTTTTTTTTTCTTTCGAGCTCTATCGCTTGGTCCCAGTCCCCCAGACACGCATAGAAACCCAACCTTAAATTTCATCATGTTTTCCAGATGCCTCGACCGCAACTGTACTTTCTTTTAGGCCCTATCCTATTAATAGAAATCTGCGTGTTTTATTTCTACTCTAGAATGATAATCAATTATGAAAATTCTCTCAATTCTTTAGTCATGGTTTGGTCGTCCTGAAAAGGACGTTTTGGTTTATATATGTACATATGTACAAGAACGTAAATTGTTTTTTCCCATTGGAACATTTATGCCTTCTTCTCGGTCTTCTTGGGCAGAAGAACGGCCTGGATGTTGGGCAACACACCACCCTGAGCAATGGTGACGCCTGAGAGCAGCTTGTTCAACTCCTCATCGTTGCGGATGGCCAGCTGCAGATGGCGAGGGATAATTCTCGTCTTCTTGTTATCACGGGCAGCATTTCCAGCCAACTCAAGAACTTCAGCGGCCAAGTATTCCATCACGGCAGCCAGGTAAACAGGAGCGCCGGCACCGACACGCTCCGCATAGTTGCCCTTGCGAAGTAGACGATGAATACGACCAACAGGGAACTGAAGACCGGCACGGTTCGACCGAGACTTTGCCTTTCCCTTCACTTTGCCACCTTTACCACGACCAGACATTGTAGTAGATTCTTGTTTTTTTCACTATTCACACACGAATGTTGTGCAAACCAAACCTACGCTATATTTATACTTTTTCCGTCTGCATGAGCGTTCAACCAAGGGGTGTGTTTTTCGCCTGCTACAAACTGTATGTTAAACCTGAACAGACTGCTCAAATAAAAGTTCATATAGGGCATTGCGTTTCATAAATTGTAAATTGTGGTATTGTGGTACTGTGAAGTGAAATAGAATACAAGTAAATAGTGAAATGCCGCCCAAGACTAGTGGAAAGGCAGCCAAAAAGGCTGGAAAGGCTCAGAAGAACATCACCAAGAATGACAAGAAGAAGAAGCGCAAGAGGAAGGAGAGCTATGCCATCTATATCTACAAAGTCCTGAAGCAAGTCCATCCTGACACTGGTATTTCGTCGAAAGCGATGAGCATCATGAACAGCTTTGTAAATGACATCTTCGAGCGCATTGCTGCCGAAGCGTCTCGCTTGGCTCATTACAACAAGCGCTCAACCATCACCAGTCGGGAAATCCAAACGGCTGTGCGTCTACTGCTGCCGGGAGAGTTGGCCAAGCACGCTGTTAGTGAGGGAACCAAGGCTGTCACCAAGTACACTAGCTCCAAGTAAATTTGGTTGCTCATCGATTCTCTGCAGAACCTTGCAAAACCCAAAAAGGCCCTTTTCAGGGCCACAAAATTTTCTCCCAAAGAAATTCCATTTTCAATATGTATAACCAAACGAATAAAAATCAATTTAATATCAAAATCTGTCAAATTAATTTCTTCGATATGCAAGAAACCATAACCATAACCATACATTCATATGTACATATGTTCATCCAAATATAAAAACTTAATTCAATTGCCGACCGACCCGACGACTACTATGCTAAGGTACAGCGTCTATGTAAACGCTTTTCAATACACATCCGAACGAATAACGAATTTGATTCGGTTCAGTCAAAATTCGTTTTAAGTTTGAACTGGATGCTAAATATACATATAAACGTATCTGTATCTGTACAAAAGCATCTGTAGGCTCGATAATTTCCATCTCTTTTGATATAGTTTTGTAGCCCTGAAAAGGGCTTGTTTAAATCAATTTCAGATGCATCCATCTAAAATTTCGAATGCGACCATACGACCATGCGACCATGTACACACCAACGTGCACACTTTCACAATTTACTTCTTGGCCGCCGTCGTCTTGGCTTTCGGCTTCTTTACGGTGGCGGGAGCCACTGGCTTCTTCGTTGTCTTCTTGGGCTTGGCAGACGCCGCTGCAGCTACAGCCTTTGCTTTTGGCTTGGGCTTGGCCTTTGGCTTTGCAGGGCTCGACTTGGCCTTTGCCGCTGCTGGTTTCGCCTTCACGGTTCCAGTTTTCTTCGCATCCTTAGCCTTTGCCTTCTCAGTTTTCTTCTTCTCGGCGGTCTTCTTGGTGGCGACTGACTTCTTTACCTTTAGCTTCTTGTCACCGGCTCCGGCTGCTTTTTTGGGGCTTGCTGTCTTCTTGGCTGCTGCCGATGCCGATGCCGATGTCGATGACGCCACCTTCTTACTTTTAATTTTCTTCTCCACAGACGCAACCTTTGGCTTGGGCTCCTTTTTGGCGGAAGCAGAGAGCTTGAACGAACCAGATGCACCTTTTCCCTTTGTTTGGATCAGCTTTCCATTGGCAACAGCCGACTTCAAGTACTTCTTGATAAATGGAGCCAATTTCTGGGCATCGCATTTGTATTCGGCAGTAATATATTTCTTGATTGCCAAAAGCGATGAGCCGCCACGTTCCTTCAAGCTCTTAATCGAAGCGTCAACCATTTGCTGAGTTGGGGGATGCGTTGGTGGAGCTGTGGGCTTCTTTGCCTTTGTAGTAGCAGCACCGGATCCAGATGCCTTCTTAGCGGCCACCTTCTTCTCAGCTGGTACTGGTGGAGCAGCCACTGGAGACGCGGATGTTGCAACTGCAGAATCAGACATTATTATTCACAAAATTACACTTTTCAATGAAAAAACGTTGTTGCCGGCTCTCAGCTAAGGTCCCTCGTTCGAATGAGAAGCGAGTAGAAGGGCAGTACGATGATGATTTTAGCATTGGTGATTTGTTTCGAAAAAGTTTCATTGAACGTCTGAATTATTTCTACTTTTCTATATATAATTATTAAATAATTTAAATATTTTTTCATTGATTCATATTCTAAAATATTTCAAATATTATTGTACATCATTTATTTTATAAATATCATCCATTATCGATTTTTAATACCTGTGCAAACTTTGACAACATGATCTCCAACTCTTATATTTGGAATTCAATTACATTAATAAATAACAATTTTAGTTTATTTTGTTAAACATATTTTTGAAAAATAAAATTTGATAAATTTACTTTAAGAGGCATTAAACATATATTCACATATCGGTTGGTATGGTATTTTAAAATCGTTTTGAAGATAACGCTATCGAGTACAAAAGTACCACTTTCTGGGTATGTTCAGCATTGAAATTAGGGGTCAAAAAATATAAATGTTTAAAAATATATTATTGTTACCCATTTTTCTTAAGGAAATCAAAACGATTTTCCATTTAGTATTATTTCTGATCAATTTTTGCAAATTTTTACCCAAAATTAACAAACTTTCTTACCCACATAGCAGTACCAACTAAGTTGGATCTCAATGTAAAAATCGAAATAATCTATTATACGCAAATTTTATTGTCTACACCGATTTATACAAATCTTAAAAACATATTTCCTTTACTTTTGTTGAATATTCTTAATTATTTGTATTTTTTAACGAACGGTCTTTTATTATATCCGAGCATTACGAATAGTACCTTCGTCAAAATGTCTTCTCTTCAGGTGTGTAAGAATATTTTTAATATTTATAACAAAAAATGTATTGTTGGTTGTTTTTTGGTCATTAAAAAATCGTATATGTATGTATTTGCAACTCAACTAACAAAGGTAGTCCGGCAAAAAGTAAATACAAATGGTTTCTATTTTAGACTAGCCTAGTTTTTTAAACAGCTTCAGCTGTCTGTTCCTGATAAGTTGATCACAGAAAAGCATGTTTTGTTTCTAAATAAATCAAAATCACATACATATTGCATATGTTTCATTAAGATTTATTTGAAATTATCCCCTTTTTAGAGTTCTATCGAACCGTATTCTTTAATGAAAAATCGAGGTAAGGTAGCGAAAACATTTGTCAAAATGCCTTCAGGCCAAATGAATATACAGAGGTGTTAATACATTTAATACGGAATGAATAATGTATGGTATGAATTC
The DNA here is from genome assembly GCA_005876895.1 of Drosophila azteca. NCBI lineage: Eukaryota > Metazoa > Arthropoda > Insecta > Diptera > Drosophilidae > Drosophila > Drosophila azteca. Next base: position 17,825,064 of record VCKU01000091.1, read on the forward strand.
GCCAAATCCAATTCTTTATCGTTTTGTATCTAAAACAATGTTATCCTATCGTACAATATTGTGTAATTAAACAGCTATGGCAAAGCAAAGACAAAATCAAACATATGTATTTTATTTGGAAAAATTAGTAAAGTATAAAGTAGCAGAAATAAAAATCTCAATGAAAATTATATTGTGGTCCTGAAAAGGACCGATTTGTAGAAAACTGATATGTGATATGCGCCTCACGAAGAAATATCAACTTAAGCACGCTCGCCACGAATACGTCTGGCCAGTTGGATGTCCTTGGGCATGATTGTGACACGCTTGGCGTGGATGGCACACAAGTTGGTATCTTCGAAGAGACCGACCAGATAGGCTTCGCTAGCTTCCTGGAGTGCCATTACTGCCGAGCTCTGGAAGCGCAAGTCAGTTTTGAAATCCTGAGCGATTTCACGAACCAAACGCTGGAAAGGCAATTTGCGGATCAGCAGCTCGGTACTCTTCTGGTAGCGGCGGATTTCACGCAGGGCAACAGTGCCGGGGCGATAACGATGAGGTTTCTTCACGCCACCGGTTGCTGGAGCACTTTTGCGTGCAGCCTTGGTAGCCAGTTGTTTGCGTGGCGCCTTTCCACCAGTCGATTTACGAGCAGTCTGCTTGGTACGGGCCATTTTCACTGTTCACTATTCACTATTCACTTTCAACGTTTAAATTCAGAATAAGCGATCAAAATTCTCGCTGCTAGCTTATATAGCATTCTTCTGTTGGAGGGTTGAAATGAGAGAGCAGCCGAAGCATGCTGTTTCATTTCCCGAGCCGAGCGAGATGCACATATCATTCGGTCTCACTCGTGTTTTGGTGGTGTTTGGTATAAATACAAGCGATAAACATTTTGGTGCCATTCGTTCCTTGTGTCTCGTGTCGTAAGTGAAAAGTGAAAAACACAGTGAAAGAAAATGACTGGTCGTGGTAAAGGTGGCAAAGGCTTGGGAAAGGGAGGCGCTAAGCGTCATCGCAAGGTTCTGCGTGATAACATCCAGGGTATCACGAAGCCCGCTATCCGCCGTTTGGCTCGTCGTGGCGGTGTAAAACGCATTTCTGGACTCATCTACGAGGAAACTCGTGGAGTGCTGAAAGTGTTTTTGGAAAACGTTATCCGTGATGCCGTCACCTACACCGAACACGCCAAGAGGAAGACAGTCACAGCCATGGATGTGGTTTATGCTCTGAAGAGACAAGGCCGCACGCTGTACGGCTTCGGCGGTTAAGAAAATTTGTACAGTCTGCTGTTCAAAAGTAAACAATAAACAATCGGTCCTTTTCAGGACCACAAAAGAATCAAAAAGAGAGGCATATTTTCAAATTGTATTGTATTTTAATATTATCAAGTTAAATAAAAGTCAAGTCGACAGAAAACCAGGTGCACTGCTCCCATCTAATACTTAATACGCTACTTAATATTATTATACATACATAGCTGATGATGTTATGTGCTCAAAAGGAAGGGAAGCATGCATTCTGCGCACCGTTCGTTTATCCCATTATGTATTTAAATATTCTGATAAATCCGTAAAATTTGACGAATTTATCGTAGACCGGTGCTATACTTTTGGTAAAGGAAAAAAAAGGCGTAAAGTTCACAAAGTACATTCGTATCAGGTAGGTTGCATTGCATTTCACGTAGGTAAAGAAAATATGTTTTTTTTTTCTTTCGAGCTCTATCGCTTGGTCCCAGTCCCCCAGACACGCATAGAAACCCAACCTTAAATTTCATCATGTTTTCCAGATGCCTCGACCGCAACTGTACTTTCTTTTAGGCCCTATCCTATTAATAGAAATCTGCGTGTTTTATTTCTACTCTAGAATGATAATCAATTATGAAAATTCTCTCAATTCTTTAGTCATGGTTTGGTCGTCCTGAAAAGGACGTTTTGGTTTATATATGTACATATGTACAAGAACGTAAATTGTTTTTTCCCATTGGAACATTTATGCCTTCTTCTCGGTCTTCTTGGGCAGAAGAACGGCCTGGATGTTGGGCAACACACCACCCTGAGCAATGGTGACGCCTGAGAGCAGCTTGTTCAACTCCTCATCGTTGCGGATGGCCAGCTGCAGATGGCGAGGGATAATTCTCGTCTTCTTGTTATCACGGGCAGCATTTCCAGCCAACTCAAGAACTTCAGCGGCCAAGTATTCCATCACGGCAGCCAGGTAAACAGGAGCGCCGGCACCGACACGCTCCGCATAGTTGCCCTTGCGAAGTAGACGATGAATACGACCAACAGGGAACTGAAGACCGGCACGGTTCGACCGAGACTTTGCCTTTCCCTTCACTTTGCCACCTTTACCACGACCAGACATTGTAGTAGATTCTTGTTTTTTTCACTATTCACACACGAATGTTGTGCAAACCAAACCTACGCTATATTTATACTTTTTCCGTCTGCATGAGCGTTCAACCAAGGGGTGTGTTTTTCGCCTGCTACAAACTGTATGTTAAACCTGAACAGACTGCTCAAATAAAAGTTCATATAGGGCATTGCGTTTCATAAATTGTAAATTGTGGTATTGTGGTACTGTGAAGTGAAATAGAATACAAGTAAATAGTGAAATGCCGCCCAAGACTAGTGGAAAGGCAGCCAAAAAGGCTGGAAAGGCTCAGAAGAACATCACCAAGAATGACAAGAAGAAGAAGCGCAAGAGGAAGGAGAGCTATGCCATCTATATCTACAAAGTCCTGAAGCAAGTCCATCCTGACACTGGTATTTCGTCGAAAGCGATGAGCATCATGAACAGCTTTGTAAATGACATCTTCGAGCGCATTGCTGCCGAAGCGTCTCGCTTGGCTCATTACAACAAGCGCTCAACCATCACCAGTCGGGAAATCCAAACGGCTGTGCGTCTACTGCTGCCGGGAGAGTTGGCCAAGCACGCTGTTAGTGAGGGAACCAAGGCTGTCACCAAGTACACTAGCTCCAAGTAAATTTGGTTGCTCATCGATTCTCTGCAGAACCTTGCAAAACCCAAAAAGGCCCTTTTCAGGGCCACAAAATTTTCTCCCAAAGAAATTCCATTTTCAATATGTATAACCAAACGAATAAAAATCAATTTAATATCAAAATCTGTCAAATTAATTTCTTCGATATGCAAGAAACCATAACCATAACCATACATTCATATGTACATATGTTCATCCAAATATAAAAACTTAATTCAATTGCCGACCGACCCGACGACTACTATGCTAAGGTACAGCGTCTATGTAAACGCTTTTCAATACACATCCGAACGAATAACGAATTTGATTCGGTTCAGTCAAAATTCGTTTTAAGTTTGAACTGGATGCTAAATATACATATAAACGTATCTGTATCTGTACAAAAGCATCTGTAGGCTCGATAATTTCCATCTCTTTTGATATAGTTTTGTAGCCCTGAAAAGGGCTTGTTTAAATCAATTTCAGATGCATCCATCTAAAATTTCGAATGCGACCATACGACCATGCGACCATGTACACACCAACGTGCACACTTTCACAATTTACTTATTGGCCGCCGTCGTCTTGGCTTTCGGCTTCTTTACGGTGGCGGGAGCCACTGGCTTCTTCGTTGTCTTCTTGGGCTTGGCAGACGCCGCTGCAGCTACAGCCTTTGCTTTTGGCTTGGGCTTGGCCTTTGGCTTTGCAGGGCTCGACTTGGCCTTTGCCGCTGCTGGTTTCGCCTTCACGGTTCCAGTTTTCTTCGCATCCTTAGCCTTTGCCTTCTCAGTTTTCTTCTTCTCGGCGGTCTTCTTGGTGGCGACTGACTTCTTTACCTTTAGCTTCTTGTCACCGGCTCCGGCTGCTTTTTTGGGGCTTGCTGTCTTCTTGGCTGCTGCCGATGCCGATGCCGATGTCGATGACGCCACCTTCTTACTTTTAATTTTCTTCTCCACAGACGCAACCTTTGGCTTGGGCTCCTTTTTGGCGGAAGCAGAGAGCTTGAACGAACCAGATGCACCTTTTCCCTTTGTTTGGATCAGCTTTCCATTGGCAACAGCCGACTTCAAGTACTTCTTGATAAATGGAGCCAATTTCTGGGCATCGCATTTGTATTCGGCAGTAATATATTTCTTGATTGCCAAAAGCGATGAGCCGCCACGTTCCTTCAAGCTCTTAATCGAAGCGTCAACCATTTGCTGAGTTGGGGGATGCGTTGGTGGAGCTGTGGGCTTCTTTGCCTTTGTAGTAGCAGCACCGGATCCAGATGCCTTCTTAGCGGCCACCTTCTTCTCAGCTGGTACTGGTGGAGCAGCCACTGGAGACGCGGATGTTGCAACTGCAGAATCAGACATTATTATTCACAAAATTACACTTTTCAATGAAAAAAACGTTGTTGCCGGCTCTCAGCTAAGGTCCCTCGTTCGAATGAGAAGCGAGTAGAAGGGCAGTACGATGATGATTTTAGCATTGGTGATTTGTTTCGAAAAAGTTTCATTGAACGTCTGAATTATTTCTACTTTTCTATATATAATTATTAAATAATTTAAATATTTTTTCATTGATTCATATTCTAAAATATTTCAAATATTATTGTACATCATTTATTTTATAAATATCATCCATTATCGATTTTTAATACCTGTGCAAACTTTGACAACATGATCTCCAACTCTTATATTTGGAATTCAATTACATTAATAAATAACAATTTTAGTTTATTTTGTTAAACATATTTTTGAAAAATAAAATTTGATAAATTTACTTTAAGAGGCATTAAACATATATTCACATATCGGTTGGTATGGTATTTTAAAATCGTTTTGAAGATAACGCTATCGAGTACAAAAGTACCACTTTCTGGGTATGTTCAGCATTGAAATTAGGGGTCAAAAATATAAATGTTTAAAAATATATTATTGTTACCCATTTTTCTTAAGGAAATCAAAACGATTTTCCATTTAGTATTATTTCTGATCAATTTTTGCAAATTTTTACCCAAAATTAACAAACTTTCTTACCCACATAGCAGTACCAACTAAGTTGGATCTCAATGTAAAAATCGAAATAATCTATTATACGCAAATTTTATTGTCTACACCGATTTATACAAATCTTAAAAACATATTTCCTTTACTTTTGTTGAATATTCTTAATTATTTGTATTTTTTAACGAACGGTCTTTTATTATATCCGAGCATTACGAATAGTACCTTCGTCAAAATGTCTTCTCTTCAGGTGTGTAAGAATATTTTTAATATTTATAACAAAAAATGTATTGTTGGTTGTTTTTTGGTCATTAAAAAATCGTATATGTATGTATTTGCAACTCAACTAACAAAGGTAGTCCGGCAAAAAGTAAATACAAATGGTTTCTATTTTAGACTAGCCTAGTTTTTTAAACAGCTTCAGCTGTCTGTTCCTGATAAGTTGATCACAGAAAAGCATGTTTTGTTTCTAAATAAATCAAAATCACATACATATTGCATATGTTTCATTAAGATTTATTTGAAATTATCCCCTTTTTAGAGTTCTATCGAACCGTATTCTTTAATGAAAAATCGAGGTAAGGTAGCGAAAACATTTGTCAAAATGCCTTCAGGCCAAATGAATATACAGAGGTGTTAATACATTTAATACGGAATGAATAATGTATGGTATGAATTCGCCAAATCCAATTCTTTATCGTTTTGTATCTAAAACAATGTTACCCCATCGTACAATATTGTGTAATTAAACAGCTATGGCAAAGCAAAGACAAAATCAAACATATGTATTTTATTTGGAAAAATTAGTAAAGTATAAAAGTAGCAGAAATAAAAAATCTCAATGAAAATTATATTGTGGTCCTGAAAAGGACCGATTTGTAGAAAACTGATATGTGATATGCGGCCTCACGAAGAAATATCAACTTAAGCACGCTCGCCACGAATACGTCTGGCCAGTTGGATGTCCTTGGGCATGATTGTGACACGCTTGGCGTGGATGGCACACAAGTTGGTATCTTCGAAGAGACCGACCAGATAGGCTTCGCTAGCTTCCTGGAGTGCCATTACTGCCGAGCTCTGGAAGCGCAAGTCAGTTTTGAAATCCTGAGCGATTTCACGAACCAAACGCTGGAAAGGCAATTTGCGGATCAGCAGCTCGGTACTCTTCTGGTAGCGGCGGATTTCACGCAGGGCAACAGTGCCGGGGCGATAACGATGAGGTTTCTTCACGCCACCGGTTGCTGGAGCACTTTTGCGTGCAGCCTTGGTAGCCAGTTGTTTGCGTGGCGCCTTTCCACCAGTCGATTTACGAGCAGTCTGCTTGGTACGGGCCATTTTCACTGTTCACTATTCACTATTCACTTTCAACGTTTAAATTCAGAATAAGAGATCAAAATTCTCGCTGCTAGCTTATATAGCATTCTTCTGTTGGAAGGTTGAAACGAGAGAGCAGCCAAAGCATGCTGTTTCATTTCCCGAGCCGAGCGAGATGCACATATAATTCGGTCTCACTCGTGTTTTGGTGGTGTTTGGTATAAATACAAGCGATAAACATTTTGGTGCCATTCGTTCCTTGTGTCTCGTGTCGTAAAGTGAAAGAAAATGACTGGTCGTGGTAAAGGTGGCAAAGGCTTGGGAAAGGGAGGCGCTAAGCGTCATCGCAAGGTTCTGCGTGATAACATCCAGGGTATCACGAAGCCCGCTATCCGCCGTTTGGCTCGTCGTGGCGGTGTAAAACGCATTTCTGGACTCATCTACGAGGAAACTCGTGGAGTGCTGAAAGTGTTTTTGGAAAACGTTATCCGTGATGCCGTCACCTACACCGAACACGCCAAGAGGAAGACAGTCACAGCCATGGATGTGGTTTATGCTCTGAAGAGACAAGGCCGCACGCTGTACGGCTTCGGCGGTTAAGAAAATTTGTACAGTCTGCTGTTCAAAAGTAAACAATAAACAATCGGTCCTTTTCAGGACCACAAAAGAATCAAAAAGAGAGGCATATTTTCAAATTGTATTGTATTTTGATATTATCAAGTTAAATAAAAGTCAAGTCGACAGAAAACGAGGTGCACTGCTCCCATCTAATACTTAATACGCTACTTAATATTATTATACATACATAGCTGATGATGTTATGTGCTCAAAGGGAAGGGAAGCATGCATTCTGCGCACCGTTCGTTTATCCCATTATGTATTTAAATACTCTGGTAAATCCGTAAAATTTGACGAATTTATCGTAGACCGGTGCTGTACTTTTGGTAAAGGAAAAAAAAGGCATAAAGTTCACAAAGTACATTCGTATCAGGTAGGTTGCATTGCATTTCACGTAGGTAAAGAAAATATGTTTTTTTTTTTCTTTCGAGCTCTATCGCTTGGTCCCAGTCCCCCAGACACGCATAGATAGACACCCAACCTTAAATTTCATCATGTTTTTCAGATGCCTCGACCGCAACTGTACTTTCTTTTAGGCCCTATCCTATTAATAGAAATCTGCGTGTTTTATTTCTACTCTAGAATGATAATCAATTATGAAAATTCTCTCAATTCTTTAGTCATGGTTTGGTCGTCCTGAAAAGGACGTTTTGGTTTATATATGTACATATGTACAAGAACGTAAATTGTTTTTTCCCATTGGAACATTTATGCCTTCTTCTCGGTCTTCTTGGGCAGAAGAACGGCCTGGATGTTGGGCAACACACCACCCTGAGCAATGGTGACGCCTGAGAGCAGCTTGTTCAACTCCTCATCGTTGCGGATGGCCAGCTGCAGATGGCGAGGGATAATTCTCGTCTTCTTGTTATCACGGGCAGCATTTCCAGCCAACTCAAGAACTTCAGCGGCCAAGTATTCCATCACGGCAGCCAGGTAAACAGGAGCGCCGGCACCGACACGCTCCGCATAGTTGCCCTTGCGAAGTAGACGATGAATACGACCAACAGGGAACTGAAGACCGGCACGGTTCGACCGAGACTTTGCCTTTCCCTTCACTTTGCCACCTTTACCACGACCAGACATTGTAGTAGATTCTTGTTTTTTTCACTATTCACACACGAATGTTGTGCAAACCAAACCTACGCTATATTTATACTTTTTCCGTCTGCATGAGCGTTCAACCAAGGGGTGTGTTTTTCGCCTGCTACAAACTGTATGTTAAACCTGAACAGACTGCTCAAATAAAAGTTCATATAGGGCATTGCGTTTCATAAATTGTAAATTGTGGTATTGTGGTACTGTGAAGTGAAATAGAATACAAGTAATAGTGAAATGCCGCCCAAGACTAGTGGAAAGGCAGCCAAAAAGGCTGGAAAGGCTCAGAAGAACATCACCAAGAATGACAAGAAGAAGAAGCGCAAGAGGAAGGAGAGCTATGCCATCTATATCTACAAAGTCCTGAAGCAAGTCCATCCTGACACTGGTATTTCGTCGAAAGCGATGAGCATCATGAACAGCTTTGTAATGACATCTTCGAGCGCATTGCTGCCGAAGCGTCTCGCTTGGCTCATTACAACAAGCGCTCAACCATCACCAGTCGGGAAATCCAAACGGCTGTGCGTCTACTGCTGCCGGGAGAGTTGGCCAAGCACGCTGTTAGTGAGGGAACCAAGGCTGTCACCAAGTACACTAGCTCCAAGTAAATTTGGTTGCTCATCGATTCTCTGCAGAACCTGCAAAACCCAAAAAGGCCCTTTTCAGGGCCACAAAATTTTCTCCCAAAGAAATTCCATTTTCAATATGTATAACCAAACGAATAAAAATCAATTTAATATCAAAATCTGTCAAATTAATTTCTTCGATATGCAAGAAACCATAACCATAACCATACATTCATATGTACATATGTTCATCCAAATATAAAAACTTAATTCAATTGCCGACCGACCCGACGACTACTATGCTAAGGTACAGCGTCTATGTAAACGCTTTTCAATACACATCCGAACGAATAACGA